>OU898277.1:40304270-40516649 GCA_918026665.1 Diabrotica balteata
CTCGCTTCTGAGTGCGTAAGTAGAATACACCTAGACGTGAATATCGTGATTTCTTGTTATAGTTTTTGTATCGCAGGTGAACGACCGTTAGCTCTAACACTATTTGATGATGACCAACCAAGTTCCGTTGCCCATAATATAGTACGAGTACGATATCATTATTAAAATATTCAAATGGTTTTTTGAACAACATTGCCGTAAATTTTGAAGTCACGATACGAAATTATTACGGTTTTTCTACTCGCTTCGTCTGCAATTAGGACCAATGTTTTGTAACTCTTTCGAGAAAAAAATAAACAATACTTTCTAAGTGGTTTGGAATTTAATCTTTGGAATTTCTCTTCTTCGCCTATTATCTCATTTGTGGCGTTTGACAATCATGGATTTATTCGAATTTCAGATACAGTTGCACGAAAATAGATTTGAATTGAGCTACAATTAAAAACTCTACATTTTGTTGTAAAATTTCTTTGGTTTGAAATAATGAAATTGTAAATTCTTTTTGTGTTTCGTTTGTTACAGTCACACTATCAAGTTGTAATGAAAAATTCCTAGCCTACTACAGAAGCACAACTCAAGGTATTTTAGTTTTATTAAACATAGTCTCCTAGTGTCCTCCTAATTGTCATGTATTAGAACAAACCTGTAATACCATTAGATCTTTGACAAACTTTTTTATGTCGCTCTGGAAACTGGGCCGATACAGCTTTTATTACCTCTTATTCAAAACAAACTACATTTAGACAACTTTACACGTCTGCTCTTAATAATTTTCTCTCGTAGAATAGTTGTATGGTATCCGTAGCTCAGTGACTATTGTTCTGGCTTACCAAGTCGGACAAAATTAACCGAGTTATTGTAAAAAAAACCAATAGTACTTTTTAGAATAAATTTTGGAGCATGGAAAAATTTTATAATTTGGAGCATTGGAGCATTTCGATGGAACTAATAGACATTTAATATATACATATGCATCTATGTATCTCTCTCTCTCTCTCTCTCTATATATATATATATATATATATATATATATATATATATATATATATATATATATATATATATATATATATATACATATCATCATCATCAATGGTGCTACAGTCCTATGAAAGAGCCTCGACCTTCCCAAGTCTATTACGCCAGGCAGTCCTATGCATTGCCAACCGTTGCCAGTTTGCTGTGCCTATCTTTCTACTATCCTCATCTACACCATCCTTCCATCTGAGTTTTGGTCTACCCCTTTTTCTACTTCCCACGGGTTGTGACATAAGGATTCTTCTAGGAGGGTTGTTCTGCTGTGATCTTGCTAGATGTCCTGCCCATCTTAGTCTTCCTATTCTTATAAGAGATACTACGTCTTTACCACCAAATATTTGTTTATATCTGTGGTATATCTCGTAGTTGTATCTCCTCCTCCAAACACCATTTCCACAGATGCCACCAAATATTCCTCTCAGGATCCTTCGTTCAAATATAAGCAGAAGGTCTTCGTCTGCCTTGGAGATGGTCCATGTCTCCGATCCCGATCCGTATGTCAACACTGGCTGTATAAGGGTTTTGTATATAGTTATTTTTGTTTTTTGGCTTAAGTTTCTACTTCTCATATGTCTACTCAGTCCAAAATAGCATCTGTTTGCCATTATTATCCTTCGTTGATTTCTTCCGTTATGGCGTTCTCTTTGGTGATCAGGGAGCCTAAGTATGTGAATTTTTCCACCACTTCAAAGGTAGAGTTCTCAACCGTGAACTGGGGACCGATGTTCCTGACTCTATTATTGGGTGTGGATGCCATCATCTTAGTTTTCTCCTTATTTACTTGCAGGCCCATAGATTTTGAGGCATTTGAGAAGGTGGTATACATTTCTTCTAGCTTGCGTGTTGTGCGGTCAACTATGTCCACATCATCTGCATATGCCAAAATTTGGGATGATTTATTAAAAATATTTCCTCTGTTGTCTATTCGGGCATCTCTGATCGCCTTTTCCAGTGCTATGTTGAAAAGGAGACACGCCAGCGCGTCTCCCTGTCGCAGCTCAACATACGTTCCAAACGCCTGTGATTGTTCGCCCTGTATTTCGACTTTGCAAACCACATTACGCATTGTAGCCTTAACCAATCTTATCAGTTTATCGGGGATGTGGAATTCATTCATGGCTTCATACAATTTATTTCTTAGGACATTATCATAGGTAGATTTAAAGTCTACAAAACGATGGTATGTATCGATATTGAATTCATTGGTTTTTTCCGGTATTTGCCTAAATTTTTTCTATTTATGTCCATATTTAAGTTACGGATTTAAGGATTTTATTTTCATCAAAGGGGTGCTTGTAAGGGTTGAAAAAAGTAGGCTCATTTTATAAGTAAAAAATTAATTTTTGTCTACAAACAAGGCACTCTAAAAATGTTTCAAATCGTTAAAAATATTTTTTAATCCATTTTTGACAAAAGGGACGGTTGTGAGGGTTGAAATATTGAAATTATAATAAAATGTTATTTTATAAGCACGAAATTAATTTTTGTTTAATAAAATGCACTCAAGAAATGTTTCAGACCAATAAAAATATATTAAATTAATTTTTAAAAAAAGGGGTTGGTTGTGAGTGTTGAAATGTTAAAATTATAATAAAAAGTTATTTTATATGCAAAAAATTAACTTTCGTTAAATAAAATGCACTCAAGAAATGTTTCAAACCGATAAAAATATTTTTTAATTCATTTTTGTCATAAGGGTGGTTGTAAAGGTTGAAAATTTCCAATAAATAAAATATTATTGTATAGCTAGGGTATTAATTTTTATTTGTATTTAAATACATAATTGAAATTTTTTTTCATATTATTTTTATAAAAAGTATTAGCTTTTAAGGGTTTTTAAAGGGTTTTAAGGGTTGAAAATTGTGAATAATTAATTTTCATATTAGAGAACACATTACAATATTTATCTTATGCGAATAAACAAGATTTAAGTGCATAAAATAATTAAATGCGTGTTTTTCCCAGTTTCTTCAATAAGGGGTAGTTTTCACCCCTTAAAAACAAAAAGCGCACCTAGAGCGTATATAACTGTTTAAGTGGGGGTTAAGATAAGCTTAATTTGAAATTTTCAAAAAAATCGATGCAGTTATAAAAAGTTCGGAGGTATTACCATATTTTAAACCTCAGTAACTGGAGTATAAGACATATGCTGGAATCAGAAGATGATACGAACTATGTTTTCCCAGAAAGTGACGATGAATACTGAAAGTCACGGGAGTGACTAAAAATGAGCAAATTAATTAATGGAAACAACTACTTCTCTCATACACAGTGCTGAGACAGAAAATTTATCTATGAGGACAAGTCTTCCTCTACTTCTTTTCTCTAACCTCGGCCTCCACCCAAGCAATCTCTTCGTCCACCTTTCATCACTGATTCGGATGATGTGTCCGACCCAGTTCCACTTCAGTGTGGCAATTCGGGAAATTACATCGGTAACTCCTGTTCTTCGTCGTAAGTCTTCATTTCTAACTCGATCTCGAAGCGATATACTTAGCATTGACCTTTCCATTTTCCTCTGAGCTATTTGTAGCATTTTAGAAGTTGTAGTTGTCAATGTCAAAGTTTCGGTACAATAGGTCATCACTGGCAACACATATTGGTCAAATGTTTTACGTTTTAAAGAAATTGGTATATCGCTTTTAAGATATTATAGATATCTTTAAGTTTTCCATAGGTTATCCATGCTAGGTTTATTCTTCTTCGTAGTTCGCATGTTTGGTTGTCTCTTGTGATCTATATTTCGTGTCCAAGGAAGTTCATGTAGCATTGTACATATCTCCTTGAGGTTGTCCGAGAACAAAACTATGTCGTCTGCGAATGTCAAATTTGTTAATCTTCTACTGTTAATGTTCAGGCCTTTTCCAGTTAAGTGTTTTACAAGCATATCGTCGTGGTACTTGCAATAGGTTCTAAGTCAAAAAAACCACTTTCTGGTTTATGAAACATACATGTCCGATTCAGTCAAATAGATAACTCCAATAAGTCGTATGTCGATGGGCCAATAAGAAAGATGGGTCGTGACTTCATTTAAGTAAATAAAATTTCGGATGAATTGATGAAGAATTGTAAAGATGGGAAGTTTTTTGTCCTTTCTGAAAAGTTACATGAAAATAACATACGGCTATTGCAGGTACCACGACGATATTCTAGTACTGCGGTTAACAGTTTAGGTGATAAGGTATCACCTTGTCAGACTCCTCCAGCAATTGGGATATGATCCGTATTTTTATGCAGTTTCACCAACATAGTTGCGTTCTTGTATGTATTGTAAATTAACCTTAGTCCTTAATTAGGGAGTTTACATAGGACAGACTGATAATTTATCAGTGTAAGATTCTGGAAATAATTTAGACTTTGTGATATTTGTAATTAAGTTTGGAGTTAAATAAAGTTAGTTAACGTTGTGCTTTACTTAATCTCTGTACCCACAGAAATCGTACAATATTATTCGTATTAAGAAAATAACACTGTAAATACTTTATGATACGTAGTATTTGTAGCCTTTGTAATACATCATATATACGTTTACATACTTACATCAAATACATCATCAAATATTATACCTTGATTTCATCACCTTCATTTTTTATGAAAGAATATTGTTTATTTTATATTATTTATAGTAATATTTATGATACTATTAAGTATAATTATTATAAAATTAGCAAATTACTTAAGAATACAATCTTGGTAGTATAATGACTACAAAAATATGATCAAGTAGGCGGGATAATAGTTGTGGTTAGTTATGGAACATTAATTTTGTATTTGACCAAAATAATAGATCTTTAGTGGTTCTATTAAATAACGTTTTAATTAAATACAAGGATATTATTTAAATAATAAAAAAAAAAGACAAAAATAAATGATTTTTAGTTTTCATTGTTAATTTTTGTATAGCAAAATCTGCAAATAAAGAGCATAAGAATTAAGAAATCAAAACAATTGTCTGTGACTGAAGAAGAAAAATAAATTCAACCGACTGTTGAAATCGGATTATTTTCTTTAATTGTACACTAGAATCTTAAATTTTAGCATTACAAAAGCTTGTTATACTGGATGTCCCAACAAAATTATATATCGGCTATATTTTGAAAATTACAACAGATAGAATGACAGAGAAAAATTGGCAAGTGACTCGACCAAGATAAATGTATAGAGATTATTTTGAAGTTATAAATATGATGTTAGAGAGCGCAATATACAAGGTAAACATTATATATTTCAATATTTGCTGTAACTTTATGAAGGTATTTTAAAAGCTTCATATATTGATTAGTTCAATGAGCCACGTTTTGAAATTATTTTTAAAAATTATTCATGGGCGCATATATCGTAAGTGTAAGAAGAAAATAGGATCCACAACATTGGGCTTCAGAAATTGGTTTCGTAACACAAGAAGCTTTATTCAGTATACTTGATTTTGAAAAAGCATTTTATACAATACAACATGAGATGCTTATGGAAATTGCGTCCACTTGTAGGGTATAACAATGATGTCAATTACTATTTAACTGGGAATAAGCCACACTTAAAAATAAAAATACGTTTATTGACGTTTCAATTTCCACTTCGGAAATCGTTCTCAAAATACAAACAGTAAATTTACTGTTTACTGTATTTACTGTATGCAACAAGTTTCATTGAGATTCATGGGACAGCAAACATTTTTATGTTTTGGGATTCTTACTGCTTCATTTGCCTCGCCTATAGAAAGGTAATTAGATTTATTTTGGATCAATAATTTATTTATCATTGAATGTATTATCAAAAAGAGTTCCCTTTCGATTAGTGGCTATAGAAGTTGCATGTGTTAATGTTAAATAAATGCAACGATCGGTGTAGTTAAAGATAGTTCTCTCGTTTTAATGTGCAAACTTTCTGTCGGTTTTGTTTTAAATGGTCCCAGGGTAAGCCTTAGTGCTGCATTGTGGATAGTATCTAACGATTTCAGTGTTGTGTCGGAGCAGATGTGTACGCAATGGATCCATAATCTATTTTAGAATCTAATGCTTTATATACACTAATTAGAGTATCACAATCAGAGCCCAAATCTCTGTTAAGTAATGTTTTTAATACATTTAATCTGTTATTTCAGGATGCGACGAGTTGATCTATGTGTTTTTTCCAAGACAGTTCTTGATCCAACCAGATTCCCACAAATTTTACAAGAGCTCTGAATTATAAAATTTTAATATTGGTTTACTGAATGCATGTGTATTGGTAAAAACCATTCCCACGGTTTTGGACACGGAAATGTTAAATCCCGTTACGTATCACCACTCTTCTACTTGTTTTAGAAAAAAATTTAACGATTTATTCGTTAGGGAGGAGTCTCCTCCCTTGATATAAACCTCTAAACCATCTGCGTACAGACGAGCTTTCAAATGTATTTGTAAATGTAACAATAAAACACTAAAAACTTTGTTTTCAAACTTACACAAAAATTTATTTTAACTCTTATCACTACAGCTGTTTCGGCTGATTGCCTTTCTCAAGTGATCTATTTTTGGCATGCGTTTACACTTTATAGTCTCTAATGAAATAGTTTAAAGAAAGAAGAAACAGGAGAACTGTTTTTCTCAAGTTGGTCATTCAGAATTATATCTGTGTTTTTTAATTTGTTGATTTCCATAGATTCTAACAAGGATAGCTTAAGGCCTTTATTTTGAATGTGAAGAATTTTAAATTCGTCGTTAAAAGAATGATTGTGATCTAGAAGGTGACGTGCGTATGTAGAATCTGTTTTTCTATTATTGAAAGCCCTTTTATGTTTTGCTTTTGTTAAAGTTTCTACCAGTTTGACCGATGTAAGTTTTTGGGCAGTCGCCACATTTAAGTTTGTACACACCACTGTGTAAGTGTTTTTTATTTTGGCTCTTGTTGTTTTTGATATATTTGCCTAGGTTGTTATTTGTTTATTCGGAAAGCTGGTATTATTACTTTCTTTTTTATGTGTTTGGCTATTTTTGTTGTAATTTTGCCTGTATATGTAATCGAACAGAAGGTACGGGGTTTTTTCTCTGGTGGTGGAAATACTAATTTTAGGGCTTTCTTGTGTATTTTTTGATTTAACATTATATTAATCGTTTGTTCATTGTATCCGTTGTTTACTGCTATTTGCTTAATTATATTTAATTCTGTCTCAAAGTTGTATTGTGACATCGGAATTTCTGTTAATCTATGTAACATACTATGATATGCTGCCAGTTTATGTTGTGTTGGATGGGATGATGAATTGTGTATAGTCGTGTCAGTATAGGTAGGTTTGTGAAATATGGAGAAGTCATGTTTTTAAAATCTGATAATTTTTAAATCTAAAAAATTTATAGATTGATTTTGTTCTGTTTCTATTGTAAATTCAATATACTGAAGCCTATGGTGAGAATTCTCTATCTCGTGCGCATGTTTTCGAATGGTATAAAAGGTTTTCTGAAGGTAAAAAGAGCACCGAGGATGACCAACGTCCAGGTCGACCTGTCTCTGTTTCAACTCCGCAAATAGTGACCAAAATAAATGAAATTGTGCGCGTAGATCGTCGTATGAGTATTCGAATGATTGCTGAGACTGTAAACGCCAATAAAGAAACTGTCAGAAAAATTTTACATGACGAATTGAACATGAAGACAGTCTGTGCGAAGTTGGTCCCAAAAAATTTGACCCCTGGCCAGAAGCTCTTCCGTCAACAGATCTGCTCAGATTTTCTTCAGCGGTTAGATGAAGAGCCTGGATTGATGGAAAATATCATCACTTGCGATGAAACCTGGATATTCCAATATGATGTTGAAACTATGCGGCAATCCATGCACTGGAAAACTCCTGCATTGCCGAGAATGAAAAAGCTAGGATGTCGAAATCAAAATTTAAAGCCATGCTAATCGTTTTTTTTTTCGACATCAACGGCATCGTGATGAATGAATGGAATCCAGAGGGTCAAACTGTAAACCAAACTTACTATTTGAAAGTTTTAGCAACGCTCCGAAAGCGAGTTCGTAAGAAACGACTGGAGTTGTAGAAAAACAGATCGTGGATCTTGCACCATGACAATGCACCTGCCCATAACGCGCTGTCTGTGAAGCGTTATTTAGCAGCTAGAGGCACTCCAGTGCTCGAATACGCGCCGTACTCGCCTGATTTAGCACCCTGTGACTTTTTCCTGTTTCCGAAGATCAAGTCTGCCTTAAAAGGAACCCGGTTCGAGTCGATGGAAGAGGTAAAGCGAAAAACGGCGGAGCTCCTAAATGCTCGTACAAAAGAAGACTTCCAGCATTGCTTTGACCAATGGAAAAAACGAATGGAACGGTGTGTGGCGAGGGAAGGGGAGTATATTGAAGGGGAGCATTCGATTGTAGAATAATTTTTAAAATAAAACTCTTTTTCATAATCAGTCTCGTTATTTAATAGCCAGACCTCGTATGTTGATATGAGGCATAATTTAAACGAAGTAACACATTTAAAGTTGAAAATAGATAAAGAAAATAAAGAAAATTGTTTTTAAAAATAAATGAATTTGTACTAAAAACATTCGTGAATGGATACCAAATGCAAGGTAATTATTTCATGTGGCAGAAAATCGAGCAAGACTTCGCAATGATGATCGCCATTTTCGGACAATTCTAATATGGCACGTGAAGACGGTGTTAATCTAATGGATAAAGGAGACAAAGTCCTAGAAATAGAGAGCTCATTGGACAAATTTTTAAATTCCAATAACATCTCAAAAGTAGCAAAATTAACACCAAAATGTGATCCAACCAACAGTAGTGATTGTTAAGTGAGGTAGGACAAAAAGAAGTTAATACATTTTTCTTTCAACGTATTTAATAAAGATATTCACAGAAGTTAACGTGGAGAAAACAAAATAACACTGAAAAAAAAAATGTGAAAAAAAAAATGAAGAAAATTAATAGAAAAAGGAAAAAACCCTAATATATCTTAAATCATTATCATCCATATGTAAGGATATAGAAGGAAATAAATAATAATAAAAGAAGTAAGAAAACCGTGATAAAAATTTCTAATGAACTACTCGTATACATCACAGATATATTAATAGACATCGATAAATATTTCTTATAATAGAATTTTTGGAAATCTGACTATGTAGATAGTGATAAATGTTTGAAGACGATTTTTACTTATTTGGTTTCTGTTGGTCCCCCACATCCTAAATATTCCGCGAGACAACACAATCGATAAAACCGGCGCCGATTTTCAAGGTATTCTTTTAATAAATCATTACCATAATATTGACTCACTTGCTAGTGATGAATCACCCTGTATTGTGTAAACAGTTAACGAAATTCATGCCTTATCGACTACAAACCGTCACGGAGGTTGTCATTGTTTGTGTTAGTTATATATGGTAGCGAATGCTCCTCTGCTTCCGTTTTATATATCATGTCTCCCTGTATAGTAATATATGCACGTATCAACACTGTTTCATTGATAATATCTTAAGGATGTGTACATATTTACATATAATTTTAAAAAGGAATTCATTTAATAAACACTTTCTTTAATACACCTTTTTCATTTTTTGTCTACATTGTGTGCCTAAAGAATTATATTTCGTTTGTATTTACTTATCTTCAAAATAGTCGTAAATTTGTGCAAGTACAATTTTCCTTCTATAGATACCACCAAATAGAACTATTTACTTAAACATAAATAGTGCGAGAAGCAGGAAATCAAAGTTTCTTTAATAATTCTGAACCAATTTGATTTATTTTCTTAAAAGTTTGTACTTTATTTACATCCTTGTTCTTTAATATACACAATTCCATGTCTTTAATTTTATATACAAATAGGCAAAGAGAAACAATTCTCAGGAACAATAGGCTAGCACTTACATCATCAAAATACAAATTAAAAGATGAAATTATTAATCAATTTTGCCAGCAGAAAACATTATTAAAAGCTCTACGTTCTTTACACACCTGAATATAGTCAAAGAAACGATTATAACTGGTAAAGCAGTCCCCACTCAAATTGACCTTGTAGCAGATTGATTAATTTTTTCTTAACAAGCAAAAGGGTCGTCGCAAAAATCCTAGATGTAAAAATCCGAACAGGAACATATGGATTTGATCACTTATTGGCGTAAATAAAATATATATGCAGGATAAACACAGACAACCTATACATAGAAGAACATTAAAAAGCATCAAAGTATTAAACGTAGCCACTGAGCGAAGATGCAGGAGTGTTTGTCTTTACACCTTGTCCTTGTCCTGATGCCTTTCACTCATTAATATACTGACTGTGTTAAACCTTCTAAGTTGCAGCTAGCGCGAACAAGAGCCTAGTGCTCATCCAATGCTGGATTCGAACTGATCTTCACTCACTCCCCTCAATCACACCGCTCGTAATCGTTTCTTAACATTCACAAATCGTCCCCTGAACCTCGACGTATATAAAGCATATTTTTACATTTAAATTACCTTCTACTCTCCTTTCATTGGTAAAACTATCTGAGAAGGGTAGTTTTCAACTTTCATTACTGTTGGGAATTTTCGAATGAATCAAACCGATAATTTCGAAATTAATAATCCTTTCATTGTTATGATTCTCTGACGATTTTAGAAGCTCATGTCTAGAAAGTTATTTGAATGCAAGCTATCGGCGCAGTACAGATTATTAGATGGTAAAAAACAATTTTATCAATCTAAAACTAATATACAGTGTGATATGATGATATGATGCAAAGTTAAGTAAAAATATTAAATATTGTTATTATGCAACAGCAACAAAGAACATAGACAACAAGAAGAAAAAGAAAAGTACAGAATAATACAATGAAAAATGTAAACGAGCCATATAAAAACGAAACAAAGCACACAAGAAATATTTGGAAAGGAGAATTAGACTAACAAGACCAACAAGAAAATGATGAGATGCAGAAAATGGAACGGAACCTTTAAACTAACGATTTAAGAAAAGCAAATATTACTCGTCAAGCCTAGGAATGACTTTCAAAATTGTGTCCGTTAGTGCAATGAGCACACAAAGAAAGTATTCGAAGATCCAACAGGCAACTAGCGTAAAAAATGTGTACAAAAAACAAATTCGAATGGGCCGTTAAAAGCTTCAAACCTTTTAAATCCCGATTAAGGACGGAATATTTCCTGTTTTACTCCAAAAAGGCTTCATGAAAATACAGTCGCAATTACAACGGCTTTTCGTAGCAAGCCTTGTGTTAGGTCACGTTCCAAAAACTTGGAGGGCCGCAAAGGTGTCCTAAAAATAATGTAGAAACTAGTAGACTACTAATTGAGAAGCGAAACTCTACTAACGAGGAAACCGCTGCACAAACATCAATTTGCCTAGCAGACAGGCAAATCTATTATACATGCTCTAAACTCCCTAGTCGGAAGTATTAAAAAAGTAGTAGTGGCAAAAGAAATAGTTCTGTGCGCTTACATTAACATAAAGGGAGCATTCGATAATAACTCATTTCAATCCATAAATAGACACTAGTTAAGAGGAGCATTAAAGCTTCACTAAAACAATGGATTCAGTCCATGCTAAAAACCAGAATCATTACTGTTAAAGGGGTACCCCTAAGGGGGAATAATATCGCTCCTGCTTTGCTCTCTGGTCGTGGATGACCTCCTTACTAAGTTGCATGGTTCTGGTTTTACTACTCAAGGTTGCGCAGATGACAAAGTTGTTACAATTAGAGGAAACCATGACCAGTCTAGTCTTGTGCAAACTGCTTAACGAAATTAAAAGTTAGTGTTCGAAGGATGGCTTGAATGTCAACCCCAGCAAAACTACTTTGATACCCTTTCCAAGGAAACGTAAATACAATTTGGATTTACAGGATCCAATTATGAATGGCATGACATTAGACTATTCCAAAGAGGTAAAATATCTGGTGGTAGTTATAAATCAAAAACTCATCTGGAATGGTCATATTGACAAAATCTTATCCAGAGTCTTCGTGGCAAATTGGCCCTTGGCAAATTGGAAAATTACCCTCTGGTCATGTAAAACGATTATTAGTGCTATGGTCACATACGCATCACTCGTATGTTGGCCAAAAACATAGCAAACAACAGTTAACGCCACGCTTCAAAAAGTGCACCAGCTAGGTGCACTTTTGTCTGGGAATTACAGGGGCAATGTCAACATACTCCACTGCAGCTCTAGAGGTGATGCTGAATCTTCTTCCCTTGCAGTTCTGCATAAGAAAGGAGGCAGTAACCACCGCCTTAAAACAGCGACAAACACAAATAATGAAACCTGGAGACCTAGTGGAGCTTCGCGGGCCACACTGCTAGACAAAAAGATCAACGTTGGAATACTACAATACAACATTGGAGACCTTACGAAAGTAAACGACCAAGAGGAAGACCACAGATGAGATGGGTTGATGACATTAAAAGCCGGAACAAACTGGGAATATGTTGCTCAGGATAGAGACCGATGGAATGAGTTGGTAGAGGCCTATGTCCAAACTGTCACCGCGGGGCTCTAGAGGGCTTCGAAAACATCAACGATAGCTCCTCTACTTAAGTCCATTTTCAAGGTATGGACTCGAAAATGTTTTCTTCTGGTATCTTGCCTTGAAAAAGGCAAGATATTTCTTACATGACAAAGGTTAAGTCGAAATAAAAATACCAGGTTGCAGTAGAATAACATCTCAGCCACAGAGTATGGGAAAATCTAAAAACAAGAAAGCAGAGCCCCGAGAGCACTAAGCTCTCGGAGAGCCCGTGAAGGACTGACCTATTGACCTGAAAATCGCCTATTTTTATACTTTCTGAAGTAGCGATTAGGGATTTCCAGGTCAGGGAGGGGCCAACGTGAAAAATAAGGGGTGGGGCGATGCGTCTCGAACGTGAACTAGTCGCGTCCGAGAACAAAACATGGACGATAGAAGGCTAAGAAGAAGAAGAAGAAGAACATCACCTAAAATTGTTTTCTGGTTGTTTTCTTTTTAAATGAAGCCTTTATTTTATTCTAATTATAAACAAATAACAAATGTTTTCACAAATAACATAACTACGAGCGAAAACTGCTTGTAATTTTAGATAGGTTAAAAATTACATTTAGAGAAGGTAAATTACTTATCAAAGTAGGCAATCCGTTATACGTACATTCTACAGCATACCGATTTAAAAACTTTTACATAAATGTGTTAAAATGTACACCATGTAATTATTTTACATAAACGATACATCATAGCCCTCATTGGTGGGTAAAAAAAGCATTAAAAATTCAAACCAACCAACACTACTGTTCTAATGTATTATAGAGAATATATTAATCAGCACATATTTTTAGAGGAGAAGCCTTTTCAAATTTAGAATTAATTTTTAAAATAATTTCATATAAATATAATGTCGGATTTTTACAATTATCACTTTTATATTTATACTTTTGAAGAGATTTCTAAATCAGCACATATTAAATATGGCTTTTTATGAAAAAATAATGATAGTCACAGAAAACAATTGGAAGAGTCCATTTACGTTACGAGAGGTGACCGTTATACAACATGTAAACTTTTTCAATTTTATTAAAATCTATAAAAAATAAATGAATAATAAAATTATTTTATTTAATTTTAAACATATTATTTAAATGTTCGTACAGAAAACATAGTATGAAGCTTCGCGCTAATCTACAGTACCGCCTACTGCACCACTTTTTTATTTATCTTCAACTATCCCTACCTTGTAAACCAATTACCTTGTAAACCAATAAGATATTTTAATTTATTTTCTAGAAAAATGAATTTAACATCCGAAATTTCAATTTTTTTAATATAAATATTATGTGTAATTAAAGTTGTTTCTAAATATGTAATTTGTTTCTTATATGATATGTTTATCATTTTACTATCTTTATATTAATATCTATCTAATTCTTTTCTTTTGAAAGATATTTACTATTTTAAACATCTTCATTAATTACTTAATTTGTTACCGCTTTTCGGAATTAAAAAATAACTAAGCGGATAAGTATTGAGGATACTGGCATACTTTCAAAGCTATTCACATAGAAAATTGTTAATTTTTTAAAGAATTATCAGGTATTACTAACACAAATAAACATTCATAAATTATACAAACACGCACAATATGTATACTCGTGTGCTCAACACATGAAAAAACTTTAAAATCATACGTTGCATTCATGCAAGTGTCCATCGTAACGAAAGTATCACTTGGTGATATTTACTAAAGAAAGTATACTTTTACATTATCGCTAAATACAACGCTTCGAAATGTGGTTAATTTATAGGTAATTTAATCTGCAAATTAACGATATGATCAAACCAATCACAATTGTAAATAGTGACTTGATTTCAAGTAATATCAATAATCATATCACTGTGATAAAAGAAGAAACATTTAAAATAATATACCTACTAATCAGTATACTTATCTATTTCAAAAGAGATAATTAACCAGCACAATTACATTTTAATCAACCAAGATAACAAGCTTTTTTTCGTCTTTTATGGAGGGTGGTCAAAATGTTTGAAACATACACACACAGCCATAGAAACAGCCACAGAACCGCCTTCCAGTCTCGTTTATGCAGGATTTCTCCTGCATGTACTCAGGGGTTGTTCTAACACCATCGCCGTCAATGCCTGAGACCCACCTGCTGAAAAAACACCATCCTCAACCATGAATTTCCAGCCGTACCGCCCTGATTGACAGCTTCTTATACTCATATGCATTATATTAAGAGGCTGTATTAAATTATTAATTAAGGCGTTAAAGTTTGTGATCGATTCTATTAAAATTGATTTTTTATCAACTACTTCATATTCTTGAATAAATGCATCCATATTTAGTGAATTAAATTTAATAGTTAAATAAAAAATGTTAAAATCTGTAAATATAAAGTATAGGGATATTTCTCAAACAAATATTAAAAGTCAAAAGAAAAGGCAAAAAAGTATTTTTGAAGTGTGTATATTTTTTAATAATTCCTAGCTGAGCTCTTTCGGCTTTACAAAGCCATCATCGGAGCTATGGTCAATTTATAAATACCACTACAATGGAGAGATCTCATTTCCTTATTTGTTGAAATTTTGATTTTTTTTTAAATTACTTCCTATGAGGAGGTAGACCTCCTCATAGCAAACAATGGTCGGGTTCTTACACCCGTACCATGACAAAAATTTTTTAATGTGTCTGTGAAGTCCAATGTCGGTTTTTTGTATGTTTTTTAAGAATTTTTAACAACTAAGTAATTAAAAAAAAATCAAAATTTCAACAAATAAGGAAATGAGATCTCTCCATTGTAGTGGTATTTATAAATTGACCATAGCTCCGATGATGACTTTGTAAAGCCGAAAGCGCTCAGCTAGGAATTATTAAAAAATATACACACTTCAAAAATACTTTTTTGCCTTTTCTTTTGACTTGTCATAAGTGTGTACAAAAAACATATCAGTCTTTTGATTTTTAAATATTAAAAGAAAACTCCAGTAATTATAAATAAATCATTCAAACAAGCTGAATTTTACCGAGAATATTAATTATGGTAGCCCAAAGAAGATGCAAAAATGTTTACCACTTTTACCCCCGGGTTTCCTCCTAATACCCCTTACGTAGGGGAGTAAAGACGCAAAAAAATCGATTTACCAAGAATCAGTAAGATGTATAAAAAAATGTTTCATATAAAAACTGTAGCTGAAATAATTCTAAATAATAATGTTTATGAGCACTTTTTATATAGAATGAATCGTTTCCTCAGAAACAACGCTTGAAACGACCGTCGATTTAGAATGTCAGTTCTTCTTCTTCAAGTGCCCTGTCCGTTGCGAACGTTGGCTATTAACATGGCAATTTTGATCTTGTTTGCGGCGCTTCTGAATAGTTCGACCGATGTGAGCCCGAACTACTTCCGCAGATTTTGGAGCCACGAGTGTCTTCTCCTGCCTGGCCCTCGCTTACTGTCTATTTTTCCTGGACAATCAATTGTAGCAGACGGTACTTATCGTGTCTCAATATGTGTCCTAGATATTCAAGCTTTCTTTGTTTAATTGTATTCACGATTTCTTTCTCCTTTCCGATTCTTTGGAGTACCTCTCAAACATTCTAACAGATCAAAATTATGACATCTAAATTGTAAATGTTTCTAACGTGTTCTTTAATTCTAGAAATCAAATAAAAAAAACTGTTTCTATTCACAAAAAACCGATAACTTTTTAAACCACCCTATCTCTATATGGCTATCTTTTATAAATTTCAAACCAAAATTTAATCTTCAAATTGACAGGGCTTCCTTTTCTTAAAATTCTGATTCTTCTAGTTCGAAGTACTTTTTTCCTGGGTCGATCTTTGCTCAAAGAAATTATCGCTTATTGGAATAAAATATTGACAACCAAATGCTGCTTATAACTCTCCAAATCTAGTAGCCTCTCAAAAAGGCATCGACGGTCGCGCCTCAGATAATTTGTTATACAGTAGTCTCTCTTTATAACGATTCACTATATAACGATAATTCTTCTATAACGATGAAAATAGTAAACGTTGGTTGGTTCGTCATAAGGACAATGTATTAATTCTTTTTCTATACCGATATCGTTCTCTCTTTAGCGATCTCTCTCTTTAGCGATGACTTTTCAGCGTTCAATAGTCGATAACAAAGGAATGCCACCACCCATTCTACTCATTCTTATCAAAGGGTTAAGTGACTCGCTTTTATTTTTCTAGGATATATTTTATAGGATAACTAACTGCTATCACACAGTTGTTGTCATCTATTGACGACTTTTCATTTCCAGTTTGAGTTGTGTCTAAGTTAATATGTTTTCGAAAAAGCGTAAAGTGATCTCGGTGAAGGAAAAGTTATCGATAATTCGAGCAATAGAGAAAGGTGAAAAGCAATCGGATCTCGTTCACCGTCTTTGCCTCAGTCAACTACGGCTACGATATGGAGGGATACAAAAAAGTGACTTGAAGCGAAGATGGAGCACGGGAGCAGGAAGAAGTTGCGGAAACCTTAGCATAAAGATTTAGATCGCGCTATGCTTCAGTGGTTTCAGCAGCAGCGTATGAGGTCAGGGCCTGTGGTCAGGACAAACGCTAAGTTTTTTGCAACTGAGCTTGGAATTAAGAATTTTAAGGCATCTGAGGCTTGGCTGAGCAAGTGGAAGCTGCGGCACACGATCAACTACAAGACATTCAGCGGAGAGGCTCACGATGTTAACAAAAACGTAACTGATGATTGGCTAGAATTCGGATGGCCTGGACTGAAGGCACGATATGCGTCAGACGACATATCGTGCCACGTTGCTTTTAAAACATAAAAATCCCCCGGTAACCTATAAAGCAAACAAGAGTGCGTGGATGATTTCAGACATTTTTGAAGAAGTGATAAGAAAGTGGGATATCGAGTTTAAAGGGAAAAAAATTTCTTGTAGACAATTGTCCTGCTTATCCTGTACTGTACGACGTTTAAAATATTGTACTTTGTTTTTTGCTAGCAAACACGAGTGTACTTCAGCCCATGAACCAAAGTGTCATCAAGAGTTTGAAAAGCCATTACAGGAGAAGAATTTCAATGGAATTGGTCAAGAACAATGGCGATCTTAAACTAAATATTCTTGTCGCCATCCTAATGATTAGTATATCCCGGGACGAGGTGACAAGCAATACAATAAAACATTACTTCAAACACGCAGGATGGCTGACAGCTCAAGGATTGATGGATGATCAAGATGACCTGCCATTAGATATTTGGGCCAGACAGTTTGAACTTACTATCGCCTATGGACCGAAAGAGCTAAGAGATTTTAAAAGAAGTTGATGAAAATATAGCTACAACATCTGGAGTTTCTGACGAGAAAATCCTACAAGCAGTTCGTGTAGAAGAAGAAGAAAACAGTGACCCGGAACTGGAATTAGAACCAGAACCAGCTCCGACCCCTCAGCAGGCATTGGATGCGGCAGGTGTACTGCATCGATTCTTTATCCACCAGGAAGACGATATGAGTGCTGTAGAAGATTCTATGCGTCTTCAGGACAAGGTCAGGTCAGATATGTGGAAAGGGAAAAGGAAACAGACCAAGGTGACAGACTTTTTTGGTAATGTAGGCTAAATATTATTTTGTTATTTTACAGTACACATGTCTTAATTGTAGTCATTTTTTATACTGTATGGTTTATATTATTCTTTATGTGTGTAAATAATCTATGTGGTGTACAATACAGTGTTAATTCATTTATATTCGTTTTGATAAATTTTTTAAATTAAAATAGGTAATTTAGTACAGTAGTATTAATATTACAGTACCGAATTTTGTCTCTCTCTGTAAAACGATCTCTCCTTATAACGATGAAAATTCCCGGTCCCTTGCATGTCGTTATAGAGGGAGAGTACCGTATTTAAAAAAGTGACCTTACAATTGTTGGAAAATATTTGATTTGCACTGCTTGGCTGCTACCACAAAAATTTCTCAACTTTTCACATTATTTAATTTTTGTTCAACCGGCAAAAACACCATAATGTATTTTTCTCTAATAATTTTGCGAAGAAAATCAAGACAACCTTTCTCTTCTAAATCTCGAATCGAACTCCTCTTTCAAATTCTTTTCTTTTAAAACTAACCCTCTCGTTTTCTTTCATACCCTTTCCTAAAATCTCTTCCATGACCAATCAATGCACTCTTTCCAATATGTTTGCCACTTTTTCTTTCAGCCAATCCTGTTTCTCTGTATCCTTCTTTCGTTTTATTATACACACAACACACTAGCCACTTCTAACTTAACAACAAAATCTACGTCGCACAATAATTTGGAATACCCCGAAGTCAAACTCTATTGTTTTCGGAGATCTTAGAAACCAATTTTTCTTTGTTTACATAAACAAATTATGAAAATTACTGCTAACAAGGCAGCATGCCCCCAGGGTCGAAGGTTTACATGAATGACAGGAATGAAAAGTCCGCTTACATAAAATTATATGATTGGTTAACACATCACTTTGTTCCCACTGGTTTTGGATAATCATTTATGTCATTGCAACTCCATTCAAATGTTATGACTATGCAAACGAAAATGAGATCATTATACTGTGTTTACCAATGCACAGTTCTTGCATTAGATCGTTCATTTTTAAAGTAGCTGAAGTCAAATTATTCCAATACTTACAATTTATTTGTTAAAATGAATCCTACAAAGAAGGTTAACCGCTTGCAGTTTTGCAAATTATTAAATGAGGTTTGGACAAAAGCTGCCTCAGTACAAAATGCAGTATCTGGTTTTCGCGCATGTGGTATTTATCCAGTCAACCAGAATGCAGTACTAGAGTACCCCTTTCTTGAGAGTTCAACAATACAAATTACTAAAAATAGATTATCTCCTATGTCTAACTACAAGCAGTTCGACGCCGTCTCAGACATCACCATTAAAACTACCAACCATACCTATTAATAAGCCGACCTCTAAAGAAAAAATTACTCCCGATAAAATATTATATAATATCTCTCCAGTACCTTCTACAAATATGGTATTTTACAACTAAGGAAACACAGTAGACAATTTACTGCAGTACTTACCAACACAGTGAATTTGGCGATACGCAAAAATTTAGATGTTAAAAAGAAAGAAAAGGATGCTAAAACGAATAAAGGTCCTCTAGAAAAAAGTCAAGAAACCCAAGAATCCTAAGAAGATGTTTTGTGAGTCATCTTCTTCTGAAGACTTCATTGACGATGATATGGAAATTACTAAAGACTCTAGTGATGATCTACAAGATGAAGCAAATTGTGAATGTGCCGGCTGTGGGGCCAGCCACATCGAAACAAGAAGACTGGGTACAGTACGTGCATTGCAATTCTTGGTTTCATGAAAACTGATCAAAATATGTTCATTTATGTGATATATGCGGAAAAGTATTGGCATAAAAGCGTGCCAATTAAAAGTTATCATCGAGACATATTACCCTTATTGTCCAAGTCATCTTACCCTGACATATCGGGTGAGTTGGCCTTTTACAGTTTTTTGTATTTTAATGCTTACTGTTTTTGTCTCCAAGTATTTGGCTTAACCAACTCTGTACACTTTTTTCTTCTAAATAGTATTTTAATAGTAATAAATAAATGTTTTAGAGTGTAAACTATTTTGTGCTGAGTTTCAGACAGTCAAAAAATGTGAGCTGTCTCTGTCTCTCCCCTACATATATATATATATATATATATATATATAATATATATATATATTATATATATATATATATATATATACGGAATATTACACTGAATATATGACCAATGGTCCCTAGTCTAAGCCGTAAACAACGATTGCTATTCTGTCAAACACCATTTACAATATGATGAAATTTGGCTACAGTCAAATACAAAAAAAATTTGTAATCTCACTTCTAACGTAGAAATGAATACTATTTTATTCGTATAAGCTTGAAATAACCTTATCTTTTCATTATTTTTAAAATTCCCATGCCGCCCACTATTCGGAAAATTCGGCATGGTTGTACAATTGTGGCTACACAAAATTGAAGAGATGATCAATGGCGCGTAATATAATTTGGAGGAAAAACCTTATAATATAAAAGTTCGTAACATCTAAGGAATACCAATAAAAAACTTATTTACTGGAGCACATGATATAACGATATTTTGATTAATGAAAAACATCCATTATGTCACGCCAAATTGGAGAGAATTAGATATAAAACACATCTTCGTTTTTTGTTAAGCCTACAAAAAGAAAGTCAATTCGCGTTTGTTGTTTACCAACAAAAGAAAGTCGATAAATATTCGAATATGTGTCAAATCTAATTTATAATACATAAAATTTAATAGGTATTTATAATATGAAGTAGATTATAAAAAAAAAAACTAATTATCAACGATTCTACGAAGTAGAACTTCCTTTTTAACGTACTAATTAGTGATTTTTATTTTATCACTAATAAACAACGTTATAAAAATCATTAATGGTTGTTTATATATCTTTATAAAATTTTAAAATAATTACTTTGGAAATATACACTCGATCCATTGTATATTTTTATTAACTTAAAACTTAAACGGCCTACACATATCCCGACAAAACCACACAAAATTATTGTCGTGACCGACAAATTTGGGCTCGATGGTTGGTGTGTGTCTAGGCTTGTTGGATGTCACAAATAGTTGTACGGTCTGATTGACAGATTTGGTTGTTTAATTGCGACATAAAAGCACCAGGTTCAGCAGACGACATATAGAGGTTCGAACAATTTTAAGGGAAGACAATATAGACGCCTTGGTAGGTCTTTTTAATGACATTTATGGGTCCGGTCAAATACCACAGGATTGGCTTCAATCAACCTTTAAATCAATCCCAAAAAAACCAAACGCTAATGATTGAAAACAATTTCGAATGATCAGCTTATTGAGCCAGGTCTTAAAACTCTTCTTAAAGATAATTCACACAAGAATATATAACATATGTGAAATAGACATTAGCCCACACTATTCGGTTTCAAACAAGGATTTGGCACAAAAGAAGTACTTTATAGCTTAACTGTCATATTTCACAAATGCAGAGATCAGCAAAAAAATGTAATCATATGCTTTATAGATTACCAGAAAGCGTTCGATTGCGTTAATCATTCAGAATTAGTAAGATTGCTTCAGGAACGCTCGATAGATGAGAATGACCTTAAAATAATAAATAACCTTTATATCAATCAAGTGGCATCTCTGAGAGTAGGACTGAAATCTACATCATATTTCTCAATCGAAAAAGGTGTGCGACAGAGTTGTGTTCTGTCACCCCTCTTTTTTAATCTTTACTCTGAAACGATTTTCGATAAAGACTATGAAGATGGAATCAAAATCAACGGACAGACTGTTAGTAATCTTCGCTATGCTGATGATACAGTCATAATAGCTGATAGTCAAGAAGCGCTACAACGGCTAATAGATAGAATAAACACTGAAGGAGAACGACTGGGTTCGAAGATTAATATAGACAAGACGAAGGTAATGGTGTTTAGTAGGTATGTAGGTAGTAATGGAAGGTATTGGTTCAAATGTCGAATTATTAAATCGAATGGGCAGAGAACGAGAATTGCTGCCAATAATAAAAAGAAAAAAAACTACTTAGCTGGGTCATATATTTCGAAATTCCCAGTACCAGTTCTTAAAGCTTATTATGGAAGGGAAGATAGAAGGAAAACAAGGCATCGGAAGAAAGAAATACTCATGGCTTAAATACATAAGAGATTGGATAAACCTCGATGCCCATGCACTCTTTAAAGCCACACAAGATGGAGAGAAATATGTATTGGATAGGGCACCATAAGAAGAAGAACCGCGACATACCTACAGTCGACTACCTTACACCCAACCTGACGAATCGGGACATGACAACTATTTTTGTCGACCATCAAGCCTACATACACACACACCAACGGTGGGGCCCAACGTTCGGTCACGACAGTTGGGTGATGTTGCCGGGACGTGTGTAGGCCGCTTTAGGATTTATTATGCGGCAACTATAAATGGGTTGTGTTTATTTTACCACCATAAATTTCCAAGTTTGACGTGTAAAAATTTCTAGAATTAACTAATGCATAAAAATTTATTCCATAACGGGCCGGTTTGTTTGGAATGTATTGACGAAAAGGGCACATAAATACCTGTTGTACAGACAGCCTGAAAATTGTTTTTCTATTAGCATTATGTAGACTACTTTTTCAAAAACATCTCTTACTGATAAATCATATACGAACAATATTCACATCTCCTCTACCTGCGATTATATTATGCGCATTTCGCTATTATTAGCTCGTCAGATACAACTTGCTAATTTAGACGAAATAAAGAACATCATTATCATCATCATCAATCTGTATTCGTCAACTGCTGGACATAGGTCTCCCTCAGCTCTTTCCATCTGTCTCTGTCTTGTGCTGCTTGCATCCATTTATTGTTAACACGCTTCAGGTCGTCAGTCCATCTAGTTGATGGACGTCCTCTGCTCTGTATTGCTTCTTGTCTTAGTTTCAACTCTAAAATAAGTTTTGTCCTTCAGCTGTCTGATAATCTGGCGACGTCCCTGTCCAATTTAATTTTAACGACTCGATTTTTTCTATAGCGTCTGTTGTTTTTGTTCTACGACGTATTTCTTCGCTTGGGATTCGGTCTCTTAAAGAGACACCCAACATCTAGTGCTCCATAACCATCTGAGTCACGCGAATCTTATTAACTACCATTTTTGTGAGTGTTAATGTTTCCGCTCCATAAGTGAGTACTAGTAATTGTCAAAGATTATCCTTTTGAGGCATATGGGTAGATCCGATTTAAATACATAGGTAAATTTACCAAACACTGCCTAGGCTAATCCTATGCGACGTGGGAACTCACATGTCTGGTTATCCCTGCCCAACCGAATTTCATATCTTAGGTACTTATACGAAACAGCTCGATTTAGCACCAGATTAGTCATTATTTGTATCTTGTTCAATACTGTTTAATTTTGTTTAGTCTGTAACATTAGTCTTGCATCATCCATACGATCGGCTATAAGGACATTGTCATCTGCAAATCTCAAATGACTAAGCTTCTCTCCATTTATATTGATACCATGCTCGTTCAGATGTGCCTTCTTACTAATATGTTTTAAAAGCGTCGTGAATAAAGAACATACCCATTCGTATATCGATGGTTAATGCAAAACTTTTGGTCAGTCCATCACTAGTACAATCTAGTTCATCTATTTTCATTCTACCAACGCGTGTAGCTCCATTATCAAATCAGAAATATTTTAGTTTTCGTACTTGAAACCTCTTTGACCCATTTCGTTTCTTTATCTTTACTCCAATAATATCTAAGTGTGTTACTTACATTATCTTCAATTCCCTGTTCTTGTAGTGTTGTATTTTTATTTTCATCTTTATCGTCATCTGGCTCTATTTCCGTATCATGAGAACTTTAAACAAAATTGGTGAGATGTACTTCATTTTCGGAATCAGAAATATATTTTTCTTCATCGCTTTGCATTTATTTCGCTTTTATTTTTTGCGAATAAATCACAATTTTACTTTAAAATACTAAATTTAATTACTAAATAAAAAAAATCCATTAAATGGTAAATCACCCGGAAAAACCAGAAAAAAACCTTATAATACTATCCTGACATAGCAAATTTGGTCCTACATTTAGTTTACCCCCAATATTAACATTAAATATGGGTAGCCAGATCCTACTGCATTCTGTTTGCATTTGCATTTGAGAAATTTGCGACGCAATCGGTTATTTAACATTCTTCAGAGCCGCTTCTGATTTAACGCAGGGTTAACAACAAAACGAATGTGGTGTAAAAGTTAGCAAAACCACACAAAATTGTCGTGACCGACAAATTTGGGCTCGATGGTTGGTGTGTGTCTAGGCTTGTTGGATGACACAAATAGTTGTACGGCCGGATTGACTGATTTGGTTGTTTAATTGCGACATAAAAGCACCAGGCCCAGACGACATATACATAGAGGTTCTAACAATTTTGAGTGAAGACAATATAGACGCCTTGGTAGATCTTTTTAATGACATTTATGGGTCCGGTCAAATACCAAAGGATTGGCTTCAATCAACCTTTATATCAATCCCAACAAAGCCAAACGCTAATAGTTGAAACCAATTTCGAATGATCAGCTTATTGAGCCAGTTCTTAAAACTCTTTTTGAAGATAATTCACACAAGAATATACAACATATGTGAAATAGACATTAGCCCACACAATTCGGTTTCAGACAAGGATTTGGCACAAGAGAAGCACTTTATAGCTAAACTGTCCTACTTCAGAAATGCAGAGATCAGCAAAAAGGTGTATTCATATGCTTTATAGATTACCAGAAAGCGTTCGATTGCGTTAATCATTCAGAATTAGTAAGATTGCTTCAGGAACGCTCGATAGATGAGAATGACCTTAAAATAATAAAGAACCTTTATATCAATCAAGTGGCATCTCTGAGAGTAGGACTGAAATCTACATCATATTTCTCAATCGAAAAAGGTGTACGACAGAGTTGTGTTCTGTCACCCCTCTTTTTTAATCTTTACTCTGAAACAATTTTCGATATAGGCTTAAGTGACACTGAAGATGGAATCAAAATCAACGGACAGACTGTTAGTAATCTTCGCTATGCTGATGATACAGTCATAATAGCTGATAGCCAAGAAGCGCTACAACGACTAATAGATAAAATAAACACTGAAGGAGAACGACTGGGCTCGAAGATTAATATAGACAAGACGAAGGTAATGGTGTTTAGTAGGTATGTAGGTAGTAATGGAAGGTATTGGTTCAAATGTCGAATTATTAAATCGAATGGGCAGAAAACGAGAATTGCTGCCAATAATAAAAAAAAAAAAAAACTACTTATCTGGGTCATATATTTCAAAATTCCCACTTCCAGGTCTTAAAGCTTATTATGGAAGGGAAGATAAAAGGAAAACAAGGCATCGGAAGAAAGAAATACTCATGGCTTAAAAACATAAGGGATTGGACAAACCTCGATGCCCATGTACTCTTTAAAGCCACACAAGATGGAGAGGATTATGTATTGGATAGGGCACCATAAGAAGAAGAACCGCGACATACCTACAGTCGACTTCCTTACACCCAACCTGACGCGTCGGGACATGACAACTATAGTGTATTTTTATGTATGAGAGAGTAATAAAACACTAAATTATGTATGCAAATCCCTAAACTGTTGATACGGGTGACTCAATGAAAAACAGATATTTGTCAACAAGTTTACAGAAGTATATAGGAAAACAATTTTAAATTGAGTATGACCACCAGGTATAAAGGTTGGAGCAGAATAGAATACAATAGTTGTGATGGTTGCTAATCCCTAAATAAGGTTGCCAGTGTCGGAGTGATGGAGGTTAACAGGTACTAATAAATTTGCAAGAAATGTAAGATGTTTATTTTATTGGTTATATATAACCAATAAAAATTTAATAAGTACCTACCTATTTGCAAAATAAAGTTTAATTCTTTAGATAAAATAAAACGTTTTATTTTATCTGAAATGAGTGCATTCCACGAAGTAAGGGTTTCAACAATCAAACATTTAATTCTTTAATTCCAGGAATCTACGACAGTAATTGACTAGATAATTACCTTCTAAACTTATTCCACAGAAAATGTGATAGTGGGTTTTTCCATTTTGTAGGAAGGTCCAAGTGGCGTATTCAAAATTCTTAACAGTTCACTAAAAGTAGGTACTTCAGTTACAAGGTGCAGTTTATTGTGTATACCAGTGTTATGGAAAATTTGGAAGTGCCGTGTAAACGCCGAAAAATTGGTCCTTTAACAGTTAATGAAAAAACATTAATATTTAATTGTTTTAAATCATTTACAGACAAACGTTTATGTGAAAGTGTTGATGAGACCGTTGAGTTAGTTAACAGTACACTTGGTGTTGGGAAATCTACGATTTACAGAGTTATTAAAGAAGAAAAATGTGGTAGTTTTCAAATGCCACGTAATGCTCCAGGGAAACCAAAATTTCAAATAGAATATCATTTTAAAGAAGGACTTCGACGGAAAGTGCATGAATTCTTCTTTAGACAAGAATTTCCAACATTGGATAAAGTTCTTGTCTCAGTTCGAGATGATAAGGATTACCCAGAAATGAGTCGAAATACGTTATGAAAACTTTTAAAAGAAATAGGCTTCCGCTGGAAAAATAATTCCAGAAAGTCTATTTTATTAGAAAGAAGGGATATTGTCATATGGAGAAGACATTTTCTAAGAACCATAAAGGAAATGAGAAACCAAAAAAGAAAAATATTTTATCTTGATGAAACATGGATCAACGAGGGTCATACACCAAATAAATTTTGGTAGGATGAAACTGTTACAAGTCAAAGGCACGCTTTTGTAAATAACTTATCTACTGGTTTAAACCCACCATCAGGAAAGGGACGCAGGCTGATAATAGTACACATTGGCAGTTCAGACGGTTTTGTTGAAGGTGGTTTATTAACTTTTGAATCAACTCGTACCGGTGACTACCAAGAAGACATGAACGCTGATGTCTTTCAAGAATGGTTCGAACAAATGATAGATCTTCTTCCTAAGAACTGTGTAATAGTAATGGATAATGCAAGTTATCACTCCAGACTTATAGAAGGACTGCCCACAACCAAGTGGTTAAAAAAAGACTTGCAGAATTGGCTGAGTTCAAAAAATATTACGTACCATTCCGGATCTATAAGAAAGGAACTTTATTCGTTGTGTGCCCTTCATAAAGAAAAATTTAAAAAATACGAAATTGATGAAATTGCCAAAAATCGTGGAATGACAGTACTTAGATCCCCACCATATCATTGTGAATTAAACCCGATTGAACTGGTATGGGCACAGATAAAGAGTGAAGTTTCAAGAAAAAATACCACTTTTAAAATTCATGATGTTAAACAGTTGTTTTTGGAGGCCGTAAATAATGTAAAACCTGAAAACTGGGAAAAGGCAGTAAATCACACTATTAAAGAAGAGGAAAAAATGTGGAAGCTGGACAATATTACTGATAAAATGATCGAGCCAGTTATTATAAATCTTGGTTCTGAAAGTTCATCTTCTGAATCTGATTTGGATTTGTAACAAGTAGCTGAAAGTTTTATATTAATATTTTTATTCATCTATTTAACATATCTTAGACGGTTTTAAAAACTCTTTTTCTCATTTGTAATTTTTAAAAATTAAAAAAAATGTGAATTTTTTAAAACCCTTTTTAATGTAGGCCAGTCAGTTCTAATATAGTGTGTGATAAAAGAGGTCACTTTTGTTTACATACACATAACACTTTATAACACTGAAATAATTCATTTATTTTTTACAATTATTCAAAGTAATTTTTCAATTAATCTTGAGCACGCCCATGTAGTGGTCGGAGGTACCAGTTAAAATTATGCTAATTACTCTCTCGTTCATAAAAATAAACTATAATGTTGTCGACCATTAAGCCTACACACACACCAACGGTCAGGCCCAATGTTGTCGGTCACGACAGTTGGGTGATGTCAGGACGTGTGTAGGCCGCTTTAGGATTTATTATGCGGCAATTATAAATGTGTTGTGTTTATTTTACCACTATGAATTTCCCAGTTTAATGTGTAAAAATTTCTGGAATTAACTAATACATAAAAATTTATTCCATAACAGGCCGGTTTGTTTGGAATGTATTGACGAAAAGGGCACATAAATACCTGTTGTACAGACAACCTGAAAATTGTTTTTCTATTAGCATTATGTAGACTACTTTTTCAAAAACATCTCTTACTGATAAATCATATACGAACAATATTCACATCTCCTCTACCTGCGATTGTATTATGCGCATTTCGCTATTATTAGCTCGTCAGATACAACTTGCTAATTTATACGAAATAATGAACATCATCATCATCATCAACCTGTATGCGTCAACTGCTGGACATAGGTTTCCTTCAACTCTTTCCATCTGTCTCTGTCTTGTGCAGCTTGCATCCATTTATTGCTAACACGCTTCAGGTCGTCAGTCCATCTAGTTGGTGGACGTCCTCTGCTCCGTATTGCTTCTTGTCTTAGTTTCTACTCTAAAATAAGTTTTGTCCTTCGGCTGTCTAATAATCTGGCGACGTGTCCTGTCCAATTTCATTTTAATGACTTGATTTTTTCTATAGCGTCTGTTGTTTTTGTTCTACGACGTATTTCTTCGTTTGGGATTCGGTCTCTTAAAGAGACACCTAACATCTGGTGCTCCATAACCATCTGAGTCACGCGAATCATATTAACTACCATTTTTCTGAGTGTTAATGATTCCGCTCCAGAAGTGAGTACTAGTTATTGTCAGAGATTATCCTTTTGAGGCATATGGGTAGATCTGATTTAAATACATAGGGTAATTTACCAAACGCTGCCTAGGCTAATCCTATGCGACGTGGGAACTCACATATCTGGTTATCCCTGCCCAACCGAATTTCATATCCTAGGTACTTATACGATGTAGTCTGCGCAATATTCTTTCCATCAACAGCTCGATTATTCTCAAGAAAGTTGATATAGACCAAAAAGACAAAAAGACATAAGATGCATTGAAAACTTGTACTGGCATCAAACGGCACAAGTAAAAATAGACAATTCTATATCTAAGCCCATACATATAAGAAGAGGCGTTCGAAAGGGATGTGTGCTTTCCCCTCTTTTATTTAACATTTATTCAGAAGCCATATTTCAAGAGTCTTTGGAGGATGCAGAGATGGGAATCAAGGTGAATGGAGTATTGATCAACAACATACGATATGCTGATGATGGTGTCTTAATTTGTGACAACATAGTCGATCTTCAACAACTTGTCACTATAATCGGAGAATACAGTGAGCGAATGGGACTAGAGATTAATACCAAAAAGACCAAATTCATGATCATCTCCAGAAACTTGGATGCATTTGAAAACTCCACCATAACACTGAATAGTAAATCCATAGAAAGAGTGAGTAAATTTAAATACCTGGGATCGTGGCTTTTTGAAGACTGGTCATCAGACAGGGAAGTAAAATGTCGCATTGAGCAAGCTCGACAAGCTTTCGTAAAATTCAAGAAGGTACTGACTTGTTCTGAGTTCGATCTTCAACTGAGACTAAGGTTTAGTAAGTGCTACGTATGGTCAGTGCTGCTATATGGCGTAGAGGGCTGGACACTCAAAACGAGGGATATAAACAGATTGGAAGCTTTCGAAATGTGGCTTTATCGCCGTATCCTAAAAATACCATGGACAGCGAAAATCACAAATATAGATGTCCTTAAAAGAATAAACCAAGAACGCCAACTTTTCGAAACCATCAAGAAAAGGAAAACGGCGTATCTAGGTCACATCATGCGAAATGAAAAATACCAGTTCCTCCAACTTATAATCGAGGGTAAAATTGAAGTCAAGAGAGGAATGGGACGCAAGAAAATGTCCTGGCTCCGAAACATAAGGCAATGGACAGGGATTAACGACATACAATCTCTGATACATATTGCAAGAAATAGAGAGTTAATGGAAAATGTGATCGCTAACATCCATTAGTGGATTTGCATCTGAAGAAGAAGAAGAACAGCTCGATTTAGCACCAGATTAGTCATTATTTGTATCTTGTTCAATCCTGTTCAATCTTGTTGTAACATTAGTCTTGCATCATCTATACGATCGCCTATAAGGATGATGTCATCTGCAAATCTCAAATGACTGAGCTTCTCTGCATTTATATTGATACCATGCTCGTTCAGATGTGCCTTCTTACTAGTATGTTCTAAAAACGTCGTGAATAAAGAACATACCCATTCATATATCGATGGTTAATGCAAAACCTTTGGGTCAGTCCATCACTAGTACAATCTAGTTCATCCATTTTCATTCCACAAACGCGTGGAGTTCCATTATCAAATCGGAAATATTTTAGTTTTCATAAAAACTGGAAGCTCTGTGCCGTCATTTGCTAAAAAATCTTATAGGTTTCGCCAAGACGATCTATGAATCCCGGCTTAATAAACTGATCTAAAAAAAGCCTCGATTTGCTCTTGAGAAATCGGTTTTACAACGTAATGATGGTGATCATTGTAACCTTAAGTTTTAGAATCAAAGTTTTTATTCGTATATTGTAAAATATACGAACAAAAATAGTAATAAGTTGATTAATTATAAGTAACTCCTATAATCAAGTGGAATATTAGCTTCTTTTGCATGCCGTTTCACGCCACAAAGCTGAGAAATTATATTTTCTGCTTTAGTGCGAATCGATCGTACTTGAAACCTCTTTTACCCATTTCGTTTCTTTATCTTTACCCCAATAATATCTAAGTGTGTTAATTACATTAACTTCAATTCCCTGTTCTTGTAGTGTTGTATTTTTTTTCATCTTTATCGTCATCTTGCTCTATTTCCGTATCATGAGAACTTTCACCAATATTGGTGAGATGTACTTCATTTTCGGAATCAGAAATAGCTTTTTCTTCATCGCTTTGCATTTATTTCGCTTTTATTTTTTGCGAATAAACCACAATTTTACTTTAAAGTACTAAATTTAATTACTAAATAAAAAAAATCTATTAAATGGTAAATCATCAGTAAAAACCAGAAAAAAACCTTATAATACTATCCTGACATGGCAAATTTGGTCCTACATTTAGTTTACCCCCAATATTAACATTAAATATGGGTAGCCAGAATGTAGGGTTCTGCATTCTATTTGCATTTGCATTTAAGAAATTTGCGATCGCTTCTGATTTAACGCAGGGTTAACAAAAGCCCGAATTTGGTGTAAAAGTTAGTTTTAAAAGCGTAATGTATTTTAAATTTTGTAATAAATAATGAACGCTGCAAGGGCTTCTTCTTCTTTGAGTACCGTGTCCAAGTTTTAGGCGTGGGTAGCTTCCATGACGATTTACCGATATCGTTCTCGATCTTGCGCAGCATGTAATAATTAATCTGATGATAAGCCAGTCCATTGACGAAGGTTTCGGAGCAATGAGTATTTCTTCCTACCAATTCCTCTTTTTCAGTCGATCTTTTCATTGAGTATCAACTGCATTATCCTGTATCTGCTTCCTCTCATTATATGCCCCAGATATTCGAGTTTTCTCTTTGTTATCATCTTTATTAAGTCTCCTTCACCTTGACCTACCCTGTTCAAGACTTCTCTGTTTGAAATGTGTTGAACGCATGATATTCTGAGCATTCTACGATATAACCACATCTCGAAGGCTTCTATAATTTGTTCTTCATGTTAACCTTCATAATCCAGGTTTCACATCCATGCAGTAATACAGGATACAGATAACATTTTAGGAACTTACTTCTCAGCTGTAAGTTCAGCTGAGAATTGCTCAGAATAGATCTAAGTTTCATAAATGCTCCTCTTGAAATTTCTATACGAGTTTTAATTTCTTCATCCGGATTTAGTATTATAGTACAACATCCTAGGTATTTAAAATGATTAACTTTTGTTATCGGTTCATTATTGACAATTAGGTATAGCGCCGAGGTCTTGTTACTAACCACAAGTAACTTTGTCTTTGTTGTATTTATACTTAGTCCGTTATTAGAGGATACTTTCAGCCGTGATCGCGGTGTCATCTGCATATCTGATGTTGTTAATAGTTTCTCCCCCGATTCGAACTCCACATTGCCCTTCCAAGGCTTCGTTAAAAATTATTTCTGAGTAAACGTTAAACAAAGTTGGGGACAACACACAACCCTGTCTAACACCTCTTTGAATACTGCAAGGGCAGTGGTTTTAGTTCAAGATGGTCGAAGAGTAGCTAAGTATTAGTTGGGCAAATCGTAGAGCAATTAGTGAAACCAGTAATTACACTAGGAGACAACTATCGACGTAATGAAGTGAGAAATGGATGTAAATGGATCAAGTGGATGTAAACGTTCGTCGATGACCTGATGTATCACTTGATGACACTGCTATCAGTAGAATATCGCACTCATTTGATTTTACCATGGAAAACGAAATCTGAGTTAACAGATTGGAGTAACGTGTGTTCTTTTGAAAGTCTAGATTCTGTTTAAGACCGCCAGACAGTCGCGGAAACGTCTGGAAAAGACAAGGAGAGATATTTGCTGTGAATACAATATTGCAGGACGAATAAGTTAACAAACAACTCAGTTGTGGTTTGATATGATTTAAATTTGTTGAATGGAAGTTCTAAAATAGAAGAAAGGTGTATACAAACCATTTTAGATAAGCATTTTTTCGTCATTCATGGGGTCTAAGTTTATTTTTATAAAAAGATAACGCGTGTTCAAACCGTGCTAGGATAAGCACTGGGTATTTAGAATAAATCGATATTAATATTGTTCTGAAGCTATTTTCTTGTGGCATTGTAAATTAATTATGATTTATAACTGGGAATAAGCCACAATTAAAGATAAAAATATGTTTATTGACGTTTCAATTTCCAATTCGGAAATCGTTCTCAAAATACAAATAGTAAATTAAACAAATTTTGTTTTTTTGTTACATAGTAAAAAAATTCTTCTAATAATTTAATTTTATCTGACTCATTTATATTGACAATTCAGACATACATTATGCATTTTAAAGTAGACGACTTTAAAATGATATTGCCAATATTGTTGAGTTGCGCTCCTGGGACGACTTTACTTATAAGATAGTTCATTCGATTACATGAAATCAACTTTAACTTGAGAATATCCGTCAGAAAAAATCATAGCATGTAATTCGTCTTTAAAAAGACAAACACATGACATGATGACAGTAAAATTCTCCTGTTAGTGATTCCATAGTAAATTATGAGGGAAAAACCAGGAAAAAAAAACCTCATAATACTATCCCGACATTGTAAGTATTTGTTCGTGAATTTAGTTTACCTTCAACAAACATCAAAATTCTGATTTTATATGTTACGTTATTTAAAAAACATAAATGATGTATCCTCTATATGTTACTGACTTACTAATACTGGTATTTTTTATTAATAACTTCCTCTTTCAATATTGGTAACCAGATCCTACTACATTCTGCCGAGGAATTTGCGACACAATTGGCCTCATTTAACATAATTAGAGCCGCTTCTTTGATTTTTCTTTTTTTACCATCCGTTTCTTTTAGGACTATATTTGAATTATTCCATTGAACCCTATGTTCATTATCCCATGCGTGTTTACATATTTGAGATCTATCAAATTCTCTATTTTTAATATAAGATTGATGTTCACTTATTCTAACATTTAATGGCCTTGATGATTCACCTAAATAAAACTGATCGCATTCACAAGGTATTTTATAAATGCAATTCTTTGTCCTTTCTTGTTCATTGTTAGGTTTGGTTTTGGACAAAATAGATCTCAACGTGTTTGTTGTTTTGAATGTTGTTGAAATGTTGAATTTATTTCCTATCCTTTTAAGTTTTTCTGATAATCCTTTTATGTACGGTATTGTTATTTATTATTATTATTATTATATTGTTACAATACCGTACATAAAAGGATTATCAGAAAAACTTAAAAGGATAGGAAATAAATTCAACATTTCAACAACATTCAAAACAACAAACACGTTGAGATCTATTTTGTCCAAAACCAAACCTAACAATGAACAAGAAAGGACAAAGAATTGCATTTATAAAATACCTTGTGAATGCGATCAGTTTTATTTAGGTGAATCATCAAGGCCATTAGATGTTAGAATAAGTGAACATCAATCTTATATTAAAAATAGAGAATTTGATAGATCTCAAATATGTAAACACGCATGGGATAATGAAACATAGGGTTCAATGGAATAATTCAAATATAGTCCTAAAAGAAACGGATGGTAAAAAAAGAAAAATCAAAGAAGCGGCTCTAATTATGTTAAATGAGGCCAATTGTGTCGCAAATTCCTCGGCAGAATGTAGTAGGATCTGGTTACCAATATTGAAAGAGGAAGTTATTAATAAGAAAATACCAGTATTAGTAAGTCAGTAACATATAGAGGATACATCATTTATGTTTTTTAAATAACGTAACATATAAAATCAGAATTTTGATGTTTGTTGAAGGTAAACTAAATTCACGAACAAATACTTACAATGTCGGGATAGTATTATGAGGTTTTTTTTTCCTGGTTTTTCCCTCATAATTTACTATGGAATCACTAACAGGAGAATTTTACTGTCATCATGTCATGTGTTTGTCTTTTTAAAGACGAATTACATGCTATGATTTTTTCTGACGGATATTCTCAAGTTAAAGTTGATTTCATGTAATCGAATGAACTATCTTATAAGTAAAGTCGTCCCAGGAGCGCAACTCAACAATATTGGCAATATCATTTTAAAGTCGTCTACTTTAAAATGCATAATGTATGTCTGAATTGTCAATATAAATGAGTCAGATAAAATTAAATTATTAGAAGAATTTTTTACTATGTAACAAAAAAACAAAATTTGTTTAATTTACTATTTGTATTTTGAGAACGATTTCCGAATTGGAAATTGAAACGTCAATAAACATATTTTTATCTTTAATTGTGGCTTATTCCCAGTTATAAATCATAATTAAATCGATATTAGTGAACAAATCATTTTCGCATACCATTTTTTTATTATTGATATTCTCTTAATTTTTTCATATTTTCAAATAATGCTACAAGATCCCATAAATACATGAGTCTTTTGTACAAAATACGTTTCTTATTTACATTTATCCATTTGTAAAACGATCTAAAATTGACATCTTTAAAATTTTCTTCTTCGTTAAAAAATAGGTGTGCATTAATTTTTTTACACCTAAGTGTATATATATATATATATATATATATATATATATATATATATATATATATATATAGTGTATATAACGACGCTAAGAATACAATTCTTTGGAGGGTAACTTTCGGGAAAGCGTCAAAACAAGGATCAGCTAGAGATGGTATAAGCCAGTTTGGTGTAGAACTTTATTCTAAATGTGAAATTTTCGGTGATATGTTGTCACCTTCATCAGCACCTAAATGGAAAACCTATTTTAGTACAAGTGGTGGAAATCAACATTTAAAAACATACATTGAAAATGTTCAGTTGGTCCTAGTGGTGAAGAACACTGTCACAAACATGTTAAAAATATTAAAAAATACATTTAAAACTTTGAATAAAAACATTACAACACAACAGGGTATTTTTTCAAATACAAACACAACAAAAAAAGTCTAAAATTTACAACCTACAAAAACTGCAACTTCATGTTATAGGTAGAAAAGAAGAATTATTCTTCTTTTTTGATGACATATTTCTGATTTCTGTCAATATCCGGGTGTCATATCCAAAAGAAAGAACCCTAGGAAACACAATCAGCAGGAAAACGAAGTCTTTTCTTAAGTACAGGTAGGTAATCTTTGCATGTTATGATAAGTTCCCTACATTCTCCAGTTTGTTACATCTTGTCAAGTCCTGTTGAAGTAGAAAGGAATAAATACAACTTAAGTTTTCAACATCTTTCTTACAGTTCATAGAAGAGCTGCAATTATGGATGTAGCACATTTCTATGAAGTTTCTCTTAAATTGGTTGTCAACCCTCTTTAGTACTTGCACATTTTCATAGTTAGCAGTGTGTCCAGTATTCTTAATATGTTGGCTAAAGGCTGTGCAGGTGGGCTTCCTCACTACATCACTCTTGTGCAAAGCTATTCTTTTTGAGAGTTTCTGGCTGGTTTGACCGACATACACTTCTGAACAAGAACCACATGGAATAGAATACACTACATTGAAGTTATCCAGTTTTTTAACTCTTTCTGTCAGGTGAGTTAAGTGTGTCCCTAATCTTTTGTACACAGAATTTGCTATCACTATGTTGAACTGTCTGAAAAGGTTTGTGATCTGTGGTGATAAACCTTTGATGTAAGGCAATCTCCTATAGAAAACTTCTACTGTTTCTCCTTCTAATGTTTGTCTTTGGTGTGTTCTAACTGTTAGCATATCTTGGAATAGCAGAATGTATTTTTAAATATTTTTAACATGTTTGTGACAGTGTTCTTCACCACTAGGACCAACTGAACATTTTCAATGTATGTTTTTAAATGTTGATTTCCACCACTTGTACTAAAATAGGTTTTCCATTTAGGTGCTGATGAAGGTGACAACATATCACCGAAAATTTCACATTTAGAATAAAGTTCTACACCAAACTGGCTTATACCATCTCTAGCTGATCCTTGTTTTGACGCTTTCCCGAAAGTTACCCTCCAAAGAATTATATATATATATATATATATATATATATATATATATTATATATATTACAACTCAGTTCCTCGGTATAATTCTATGCTACATAAAATACTTTTAATGCCTCCTTTGTATTTATATTTCAATCCTTCAATCCAGTTTATTGAATTGTCTCTGAGGCCATAATGAAGTTCATGATACTCATAATGTTATTAATCTATAATTACAAAATATTAATAAGTCTGTGATTTATTACTGTTGATTTAAAATTTAGAACACTTAGTCAATGTCAATGCCTTTTTCAACTTTCGTTTACTTTTCTCACGTACCCAAACACTTTTTTTTTTGACCCGTTGACTTACAGAATTTTAAAATGTGAGAAATTAAATAAACAAAGAAAGCAAACTTAACGCAAAAATTGTTACAAATAGACCATTTACATGTAAATGTTCGTAGATAAGGGGGTCATACTCATTAAGATTGCGATGAAAACTAATTGACTTAAAAATAACGTCGAAGCTGTTCGATCTTTGCTACAAGGTTTTGATTTAATAATAGCATATGTGCCGATTTCTTAACATTTCAATAAAATTTCTGAAATAATTGCCCGATCGATGGCGTCTTAATAAATGACTCAGATTTTGATAACAATTTTCTTATACTTCATCTGTTTCGAGCATGTATCTGCTTATTAATTAATGTAAATCTTTAATAGAAATAGCTATTACGTAAACAATTGAATATCTATATTGATTGGAAATATGTTTAGGAAATATTACACCTACCACTAACATAGTTTTTAACAATTTTTGGATACCAAAACTGTTTAGGTCTTATCGATCATTATAAATTTGGATACAGGTTAATCTTGACGGCACTCAATCTCCTAAGGTGTATCGATTGTGTTCTCTTGATCACACAGACATAATCACAAATTTGGATACTGTTGATTAGAATAGTTTTACGCGAATTTCAAATATTTAAGAAAATCTTTAATTTTATCATTGTTCTCATTGTGACACATAATTTTGTGGAGGTCCCAATAATAATTATGACTAAGGATGAATGAAGACTTATATTTTATAATTTCTTTTCGAATATCATTTCTACAAGTAATCTTCGCTGTCTGCCATTTATAGCAGTTAGTTTATTAATCCTCCAAAATTTTTGCTCTATACTGGATTGATTTTCAAGAAAGGTTGAATAATTATCGTTATCACCGTAGGCACTTCGACATTGGTCAGACATCGAAGTATATTTTGATTCGCTGGGGAGGTAATATTTACAAATCTGGATCAATTTGCTGGACTGTGAATTTGTTATATGTAAATGTGTTAGTTTATTCAAATTAAAAATAATTGTTTATATTTTCGTTTGTCTTTATTTCTATTTTACTTGTTAAGTACGTTATTGTCATATTGATGTAGTGTTCTCCTTCCTCAAGTCTTTCCTTTTTAGGAGTCGCTGTTACTCACTCTTCTTCGCCACTCATTTCTGTCCACCGGGTGTTCTTCACCTTAACCTTTCTCTCTTAAGTCCTCTGCTACACAGTCCAGCTACCATATTCTCCTCGGTTTTCCTTTACCTCTCCTTCCATCAACTTTTAACACTTAGTATACCGCATCTTTTTCCTCAAGCTCTTCAAGCATTCTACTCTTAAATACTCGTTCCAAATCCTTATCATTTATCTTCCACCACTCCCACTTTCTTTCTGGTGTTCTAGTTGCTTTCCTTCCCGCCTCACCTTTATCTTCATATCCAGTATCACTGGTCGGTGTTGACCAGCTACATACTCCTCCTTTATAACTTTATAGTTGGTAGTTAACCTCTTTTAGCTGATTTCTTGTATACAGCACAAAATCTGACAATCTGACTTTCTGTTTCCCCGCTACTATAGGTAACATAGTGGATTTAAATCTTCATAAATAACGTATTAATAACAGCCAAGTCCCAGCAAACATCCAATTAATTATAGAAAATACTGTAATTAAGAGTTTAGATACCTACAAATACTTGGAGCATGGATTAGATCAAATGTAGAGAAAACCAAAGAAATTAAAACACCTATTGAAATAGCACGTGTATCATTTGTTAAATCTAAAAAGTTTTTTTGTTGTCGGGATATAAGTTTAGGATTACACCTAAGGATGCTTCAGTGTTACGTATTCACTACTCTTCTTTATGGCTTGAAGTTTGGTGTTACAGAAGAATCCTACGAATGTCATGGACTTAAAGAATGTAAATACAGAAGTTACTAGAAGAATGGTAAATGAAGCTAAAATATTGTTGACTATTAAAAGAAAAAAAACTTGACTACTTAGGACATGTGATGAGAGGGCCAAAATACTCATTATTATTGCAACTTATTATGCAAGGCAAAATTCGAGGAAAGCGAAATGTGGGATGACGAAAAATATTGTGGCTTAAGAACTGAAGGAAGTGGTTTGAATGCAGTAGTGAAGAACTATTTAGAGCCGCAGTCAACAACCAATTCCAACCTTCGATAAATGATGAAATTTGAAGAAGAAGAAATCCCATGCCACTGTAAAGGCTATTACACTATTTCCTTCATTATTTTTTATTCCCATCCCCAAACATCCATGAACTCCTTCTATTACTGGTCTTTCTCTACCAATATGTCCATTAAAATCACCTCCAATAAAATACTTTGCGTCTACAGGACTCTCGAGTATCTCGCAATCAAGAGCACTTCAAAATTCTTCCTTTTCCTGCTCTTTGCACCTTACCTGTGGGACGTAAACACATATGATGCTCACGTTGCTATTACATGTATTTAGTCGGACACTCATTATTCCATCACTTCTTCTGGATACCTTTACAAGATGTTCCTTCCACTCGTTGTTAAAAATAATACCTGCATTAACTTGCATCCATCTCCAAGATCTCTCGATTTATTATCTTTCCAACGAGTTTTCTGTACACAAAGTACACCAATCCTCGCACCAATCGGCGAGCTGTCTTCCTTTACGTGTCATGCTTGCGACGTTGAGAGTTGCAATTCTTTCTAGCTTCTTTGGCCTCTTCCGTCTTCCAATGTGTAGTCCTACCTCACTTTCCACAGGGATCAGGCGAGGCCGCAACTACGTGTCGCTTACGAGGAACGCCCTAGTCTCTAAACTGTTTTCCATATTCCTTATTTCCATGGTTTTAGCAAGGTTTTACTACTAGATGCCATTCCTGACGCAAACCCTTCTCCTTTATCCGGGCTTAGGACTGGCACTGATACTTAACAAGCTATTTAATTAATCCAGCAACGTTGTCATTGATGATATATTGACGTAGTAAAAGTAATAATTTACGCACACTGGAGCTAAATCAAAGTTTACACAAAACAACTCGAATTTTGTTCACCTAATTCAAACTTATTATTCCTTTGATGGTACTGGTATTGGAGTTAATCTTCAGTAAATACTGTATCCCAAATAATTTACAGTCAAAATTAATATGATTTCAGCAAACGGACCTATAATGAGAAACGTACTATTTCTCTACTACTTCTCTTAATCTAAGTTGTTAATATCTGAATCAGGATTTGTATAACTCTTTATTGATTTTGGATTTCGATAAAGCATTTGATAAAAACAGTTAGAGCTGCTTAAAGAGAAAAACGTTATAATAATAATGGGTCAATTCTATAACTGCTACTGCAACACGAAGTAGCTAACAAACTATGTTTAATAAATTAATGCAAATTGTATGTATTAATTATATTTTATTGATATACGTTGATATTCCGAACCTGATTCGGATATCATGACTAAGGTGGAGAGACAATAAAATTTTCTTCTTCTTCCTCTTTATAAGCAATTCTGCTTGTTTATTGGCGGATTAATGCCTCTATGGAAGGTTGTACAGCATTACATTCTGCTTATGTAGTTATTCCAATATTTTTTTTCTATTTTGTGTCCATTCATTTATACACTGTACGTTACATTGTCTTCTAATGTCTTCATTTCTCTTTCGATCTCTTAGCGTATCTGCAGTTTCCAGTAGCCTTTGCATTGTGGCTGTGTCGGGTTTTGTTTGTGAGGCATATGTTATTATTAGTCTTACAGTGGCTTTATAAATTCTTGACTTTACATTTAAGTAAAATTTTGTACTTGATCTCTCATTCTGAGAGATCAGAAAAGATCTCTAGAGAGATAGCTAGACAGTGTAATTGGCAGGTATTTTATTTCCATTACTTGTTCAATACTGATGCCATCAATTTCTATTTTACATCTGGTTGGTTCTTTGCTGACTACTATTGTTTTAGTTTTCTGAGATGAGATTGTCATATTAAATTCTTTTGTCTTATGTCAAATCTGTGGACCAGTCTTTGCGGACTATCTTCATCTTGGGCTATCAATATTGCGTCGTCTGCGTAACAGAGTATTCTGAGTTCTTAGTTTTCCATTCTGTATCCTCTTCCTTTGTTAACGCTTTTGGTGATTCCATCCATGATCAAATTGAAGAGCATGGAGCTCAATAAATCCCCTTGTCTTATTCAGCTGCCTATTTCTATAGGTTTTGTACAATAAAATCTGAAAGAAATAAAAAATTGAATTAATAAAAAAATGTTCAGAAATTATTACATCTAAGGCTAATATGATATCAATTTGCGATTATCGCAGAAAATAAACGAACCACACAGAAAAAAATAAGTATAACAGTTAATATTATCCCCATACTATTCTTATGTATTACCTAATAAAAGGATAATTTTTATTGCGTAATTGTTCAACAAGTAAAGCAATCAACACAATAATAACTTACAAGTTGTCAAGTAAAGAAAAACTATAAAAATTGATATGACCTTTATTACAGTAGAAGTGGTGGATAATTGGTTGTTAAGATACCTACTTGTAAAAAGGCAATGCGTTGGTAATAATTCAAGTACCTAATTCTAACACACCTACATATAGTCATCTACTATTTATATACAATTAGACAGTTTTCCGTGTACCGATTATGAGGTGAATAAAAAGATATTTTTATAAAATATTTGTGTAACGAATATCGATTTATTATGACAAGAGTTTAACAAAAATAACAGTTTTATGGAACTAGCTTTTACTGTATGGAAATTCATGTTTAATAATATTCCATAACAACAAAGACAATAAATAATTCGACTAAACATTTAGAATTAACTTTTAGGTAACATTAGACCTTGTTCATAGACATCTGGTGCTCAAGTTCTCCTTCGGTGTTACCGGTGAACATGGCAATTTTAACTTTAGATACAAAAATTCTAACTTCCATTTATGATATTAAATATAATTTTCATTTCTTTTCCCATTATCCTAGCAGCTGTTAGTTGGTAACTCGTTTAAGCCAGATGTTCAAAATACGTCAAATATCAAAAGACTCTAGTTTCTTCATAGTTTCGTTATTGAGAGTCTCACTTGTAATCACTAGAGGAGTACTGGAATACATAATACTGTATCATTCTAATTCTCAAGATAAAAGGTAGTTCTGGCAATGTTAACCATTTCTTCATTTTTATAAAAACTGAAATTTGCAAATGAATCAAAAACGTACAAGAACTCTTTGATGATAATAGGTCCGAATAACCCCCTATGCCACATATGTATTGACTACTTACCAATCACATTAGATGAAGTGGAGAAAGCAATATTACAACTAAAAGATGTAAAGCCCCTGGACCTGACAATGCATACGTTGAACTCATAAAACTACTTAACACCGATGGTATTCAATGTCTCAACGCCTAGCAAAAATATTTAATGACATATATTTAAGCGGAGTAATACCAATAACATGGCTGAAGTCGATTTCCGGACCATCAGCTTAATGAGCCATATTTTAAAGTTATTTCCAAAAATTACATCCACCCATGATACATATAATGATATAAAAAAACAAAATATATAAGAAATGGCTAACACATAAAACATCTAGCAATGGAGTAAAATTGCCAATATTGAAATTCAAATTAAAAAAGGAGTTAGACAAGGATGTGTGCTGTCACCAATGCTATTTAATCTCTATTCGGAAGAAATTATGAAAAAAGCATTCGATGAAGAAGAGATTGGGATAAAAGTTAACGGCCAACCAATTAATATTAGATACGCAGATGATACGGTTTTAATGGCGGAGACAGTAGAAAACCTGCAAGCCATTTTAAACAAGGTAGTCACAGCTAGTGAAGAGAAAGGGTTAACAATGAATGTCAAGAAGACGAAATTCATGATTATTTAAAAAAAAAACAAAGATTGAATGCAAACCTGTACATTCACAATAACGAAATCGAACGGTTGCACAAATATAAATACTTGGGAACAAGTGTTAATAACAACAATGACATCATAGAAGAAATAAAAAGTAGAATTGGAAAGGCTCGAGCTGCTTTTGTTAATATGAAGGACATTCTGGGAAGTCATGACATTTACCTAAACCTGAAAATGAGATTGGTTAGATGCTACATCTTTTCGATACTGCTGTACGGAGTAGAGACTTGGACTTTAAAACACGAGCAATATCGATAAACTAGAGCCCTTTAATACTACTAATTAATAGTATTAGTAGTATTAATACTAGCATTAATACTACTAATAACGAGGTCCATACTGCGTTAATTAAAATGAAAAGCGGACGATCTCCAGGACCTTGCAATATAACTGTAGAGTTACTTAAAGCAGGAGGTCCACTGTTAATAGAACGAATAATTTTTCTAATGAATCAACGCTGCCAACAAATTAAAGTACCATCTGAATGGAAAACCGCTCACCAAGTGTTCATCTTTGAAAAGGGTAATCGAAAAGATCCTGACTGCTACAGAGGATTAACTGTCCTACCTACTTTCGGGAGATTGTTTGGAAAGATAATAAATGGAAAAATACAAGATGATATAGGACATCTAATTAGCAAAGACCAAAGTGGATTTACGCCTGGTAGATTTTGCACTGTAACTTGTTTATACTCCAAAAATTAATACAAAAAAATTAGCGGTTGGTACCGAAGTACATCTAGCCTTTATCGACCTAGAAAAGGCGTATGATACAGTTCCAAGACTTAAATTGTGGCAAGCTTTAAAACATCTCGGCATTCGTCCATATCTTTTATTAATAATCACAGAAGTATACAGGGATAACACTACTTACCTAAAAATCGGAAATAGACTATCTGAGCCAATAGAAGTAACTAAAGGACCAAGACAAGGATGCAGTCTGTCACCCTTACTGTTTAATTTATGTATTGAGGCAACCCTCCTCCCTGAACTTTGCGGATGAACAAGTCGTCCTAGCTCAAGATTCTGATGATCTAGAACTTATGATAAAGTCTATACAGAGAATATGTTAAATGGGGGTTACAAGTCAGCATGAAGAAACATAATATTTAGTGATCAATTCAGATGCAAGGTTTGAAGTGTTGATAGACGAGAACGAGGAAATCAAACAAGTGGAAAATTTTAAATATTAAGGTGCACTCATTGATAAGAACGGCTTGGAAGATCCCGAAATTAAACACCGAATTAATTAGGGACGTAAAATTGCAGGATGTCTGAACTCCTTATGGTGGGATCGCAACATTTCCAAAAGGAACAAAAAAGAATAGGGCAAACCATGGTTTAATTAGTTCTTTGTTATGGCTCTGAAGTATAGACAATTAATGCAGACCTGAAGAGAAGATTGTACTTAGTTGAAATGGATTATTTGAGAAGTGCTAGAACATCAAGGCTGGAAAGGAAGACCAACGAATCTATAAGAAATATCATGAATGCTACAGAAATGGTCCCTGACAGAATAGAAAGAAGAGGTTTAAAATGGTTTGGACAGCTATTAAGAATGCCTGATGGTGACCAATTAAGGTCAAATTCAAATAAAACATTTGAGTTCGGCAAGGCACAACGTATGGGACTCCTTTGACTTCGTTAATATCTCATTATTTTTCCGTGCCGTAGATTCCTGAAGTTACAGAAAAACTTAATTAAATTGTTTAGAAATATACTTGTTAAATTAGCAATAAAAACGCTATGACTGTCAGAAACTTGTTTTCCAAAACAATGATTCCTTTGTCTATTAACGTTATTTACCACATACCTTGTGCTGAATGTAATTCTTGTTACATAGGGCAGACTAGACGTTCACTTAGGGTTAGATTACCCTCTCACCGTAGTGATATTAATTTATCTAATCACACTTGCGCTTTATCACAACATACTAGTACATCTAAACACAAGGTCAATTTTGAAGAGGTTAAAATTCTTTGCAATGACAGAAATTACACCAAAGACAGTTTTTGGAAATAATTTCGGACTTAATTTTGCAAAACCTAATTGTACTTTTGATTCAATTTACAGATTTAATCCTCTATATAACATATTAATTTTTAAAATTTTATACCGTATTGATTCTTAAAATAAATAAATGAATGAATAAATAAATTCTTCTTCTTAACGTGCCCTATCAAGTCCCCTTGACGTTGGCGATTAACATGGCGAAACTGTCTCTGTCTCGAGCTATTCTAAATAGTTGCTCAGTTTTCTTTATTCCTGTCCACTCCCTGATATTCTTCAACCAAGAGGCCTGCTTTCTACCAATTCCTCTGCGTCCTTCGATTTTACCCATAATAATAAGTTGAAGAATATTATATCGGTCTCCCCTTACTACGTGTTCAAAATAGGCCATCTTTCTACATTTGATGTTATCAAGCAGCTCGCGAGCAGCATTTGCTCTCTCAAGGACTGCCACATTTGTCAGCATAGCCGTCCATGGAATTTTTAGTATACGTCTGCGCAGCCACATTTCAAAGGCCTCCAGACGATTAATGGTGGATATTTTTAATGTCCATGCTTCGACACCGTATAAGAGGACTGACCAAATGTAGCATTTAACCATGCGCTTTCGAAGTTGAAGTTGCAAGTTATCATTACAGAAGAATGACCTTATTTTTAAAAATGTCGTGCGGGCTATCTCGATTCTACATTTTATCTCTTGATCTGGATCTAGTTGTTCAGTAATATGGCAACCAAGATATTTAAAACTGGACACTCTTTGAATTATATGACCATCAACATATAATCGTGCATCTTGATGTGCTAAACGGCTAAACACCATGTGTTTAGTTTTTGCACAGTTTATGTTTAGGCCAAACTGTCTTCCCACTGTATCAATGGCATTTAAAAGGCATTGTAATCCATTCATGTCATCACTTAAAATAACTGTATCGTCTGCATATCTGATTGTATTTATCAGAATTCCATTAACTTTCACGCCCCATTCCAAATTATGCAGCGCTTCTTTAAATATTCTATCTGAATATAAATTAAATGACATTTCCAGACTTTTCTATGTACAATTTACTTGACTTTAGGCTCTCCAGATCAGAATTACACTATTAAATGTAACTTAAACATTTATATTAAATATATTTTTACTATTTTACATCAACAATTATATTCTAAATTAACATTACAAAAATAAATAACCTCACTTTTCCATCTAAACGTCAAAGAACACAGTGTATGTTTGGTTGCATATGCACATGGCTGACTTAAACATATCTAATATTAAATAAAATAAAAAAAAACTTCTTAAACTTAATTCTTATGCTAAATTCTTAAAAATACCCTCATATAATTATTTTTTAATAATATTATCTAGTATGTAATTTATAAATTATGTCTTTAATTACTATTTAAATAAATTTATTAATTAACAGTGTATATCTGTTTTCATTACAATATATATATATATATATATATATATATATATATATATATATATATATATATATATATCGGAAAAAGGAGTACGACCGTCAATCCAATATATATATAAGGATCACTCAGACGAGTGGTGGGTTCTTATATCGGTCTCTAGGTGGAGAAATAAAAGACAAAGTTGATAGGCTACTTTATCTATTTTGAAGACGTTTCGCTTTCGAGTTTTGAAAGCATCATCAGTTCATCTAAAAAATTATTACAATATGAGAACCACACAATCATGGAAACGATGTTAATTGTTACCTTAAAAAGATATGTAGCAGTCAATGTTATTAACAAATATGTGAATGAAACTAAGTAAATGGACATAGTACGCTGATCTTGTATAAACAGTTAAGCAACTAACAACATATATGAACTTATACAAAAATTAGCACAGCAATTGACCATGTGGTCCAAAATAAATTCAATGTTATTTAATGTTAATAAGTGAGAAAGAACCAAGAAAATCATAAATAGTTGGAGGTTATTTATGATTTTCTTGGTTCTTTCTCACTTATTAACATTAAATAACATTGAATTTATTTTGGACCACATGGTCAATTGCTGTGCTAATTTTTGTATAAGTTCATATATGTTGTTAGTTGCTTAACTGTTTATACAAGATCAGCGTACTATGTCCATTTACTTAGTTTCATTCACATATTTGTTAATAACATTGACTGCTACATATCTTTTTAAGGTAACAATTAACATCGTTTCCATGATTGTGTGGTTCTCATATTGTAATAATTTTTTAGATGAACTGATGATGCTTTCAAAACTCGAAAGCGAAACGTCTTCAAAATAGATAAAGTAGCCTATCAACTTTGTCTTTTATTTCTCCACCTAGAGACCGATATAAGAACCCACCACTCGTCTGAGTGATCCTTATATATATATATATATATATATATATATATATATATATATATATATATATAATATATATATATATATAATATATATATAATATACTTTTAAACCTAGAGCATTAATACTATTATAAAAATTAATATTAAACTCACCAGTCTTCGGGGTTGAACCGCGTCGATATCCATTGGGCCGAGCTTTCGACATCCTCTTTGGTGTCTTCTTCAGGGCTTCCGAGGTCTCAGTCTCTCGAGTCCCCAGACACTACTACACTCTACACTCATTAGTCACTTCACTACTGTTCAGTACTGTACAATACTGTTTAGTAGTGAAGTGACTAGTGAGTGTAGTAGTGTCTGGGGACTCGGGAGACCTCGGAAGCCCTGAAGAAGACATCAGAAAGGATGTCGAAAGCTTGGCCCAATGGATATCAACGCGGTTCAACCCGGAAGACTGGTGAGTTTAATATTAATTTCTATAATAGTATTAATCTTAGCTCTAGGTTTAATTGTACTAACCGCGGAAATCTTTCCGAACATATAATATACTATATATACATATAAATAAATAAATATTTTCCATTGATATGTGATACCAAAGTAACATTAATAAAATATAATTTCTTAAATTTACTACATACCACAAAAACAGTTAAAATCCCAAAAAAATCAACGAACCAACGATTTAAACTTAATTAGCTTTCTTGAAAATTTTCTTGAAAATCGTTTACTCTCAGTAATAGGAAGCAATTTTATTCAGTTGAAAATTAACCTTTTTGTAATGAAATTGTAAATTGGACATAAAAAGAACATATTAAACTTACAGTTCCACTTACGGTTTGCAAGGTATTTAACGGAATTGCTTGTTAGGTGGCATCCTTTTCAATTATTTCAATAGACTTTAACATACTGTCACTCTTTAAGTGTTATTTCGCAACTATTTTGTATTTATACTTGATTTAAGTGGGTAAAATATACTTTTATTATAAAAATAATTTTATACGTTTTTATGACACTGAGGTTTTTTTATTAATTATTAATTATTGTCCTCTTGCTAAATAAATATTTCAGTTCAGTTATATTTTATCACTATACTGTATTGACTTTCCAAATTACATATTTCTGTATGTTTATGTCTTAAGTCTTACCAGTATTTGCACAAGCATATCTCTTCCAACTGTTTCGCAACATGTATTTTTTTGGCTTCCTGACACCTGACTTCTACTGTACTTCTACTTGACACTACATTTTGGTAAGGGATTATTTTGGTATCCATCGGTGTGATATTAAGATTTATCGAATATGTTCATTTTGAACTGTATCTTATAACTTATTATTCCACGCATCCACCTAAGTATTCTCATTTCTGTAACATGTATGCGTTATCTTCTTCCTTTTGATTGCCCAGCATTCATTGCCATACATCGCTGGTCGTGCAGCTATTATATATAATTTATCTTTTAGTTGTGTTGCTAGTTGTTAATATCTTTTCCCTCAAGAACTATACCTTTATTCGTTAAATAGTTGCAGTAAAACCGATGATCACCTGTCACCAGTTTACCATAACGGATTTTTAAACTATGTTTTTTCAAACATTTAATAATAATCCTTGTATCGGCATGTAAGCAATATTTATTTAATTTCAATTTTACTAAATCATTTTTAACTTAATTTTTATTGAATCAATTTAAATTCATATTTAATAATCACACACATATAATATTGGCATAATTGCTGTATATTCTGTACCAAGATACATAATAGGGATTATTATGTTTTTAGCATGTAGTTTACCATGTACCGTTGACCTGCAGATGCACAGCAAATTATAGTATGCGAAACTAGTAGTTGGTGGTAGAATAAATTGATTGTGAGTAAGTCTTATTCTTATTTCTTTTTACTTATTTGAAATGAACTCACATAGGCAAATATTCGAGACTTAGTTTGCATTAAGTTTATAGAATCATTATATAAAGATAAAGAGAACAATCAGGACTATAAAAGGATTAAGTTATTGTCGCACACAATGAAAATTTGGGAGAGATTTGTAGAGTGACAGTTAGTTGAAGAGAGACGAGAAGTCTTCTCGATAGGAAAAGAACAGATTGCTTTGAGAGAGTCGATAGAGAAATACAACGAGAGGAAGAGAGTTACATTTGGTATTTGTAGATCTTGAGAATGAGTACGACACAGTTCCTATACAAGAACTATGGAGATATATGAGAAAGAACTGGGTTCCTGAGAAGTACGTAAGGCTCGTGAAGAATATGTATAAGAGAGCATAGGTATAGCAAAAGGACTTACTTGCTTAATCTTGTTATGCATATACTGACAGAGTTGGAGGGAGCTCTTTGGCCCATGCTCTTTTCTGATGATATCTTATTAGTAGAGGAGAGCAAAGAAATGTTGGAGGGGAAGTTGGAGTATTGAAAAGAGGCTATTGAAGAGGGAAGATTTAATATGAGCAGGTCAAAAACGAGGTATATGTGATTGAGAGCAATAAGAATGGCTGTGAAAAAAACTAAGACGAGTTGGAGAGTTTAAATACTTTGGCTCCTATATAACGGAAATAGGAAAATTGCTCATAGGATACAGGCTGGTTGGTTTAATTGGAAACGAATGAGTGGGGTGCTCTGTGATCGAAAAATCTAGGAAGAGCTGAGAAGAAAGATATAAGAGTGTGATAAGGCCTGCACTGGTGTACGGCAATGAAGTATGGCATGTAAAGAAGATTCAGGAAAAGAAGATGGAGGTACCTTAAATAAAAATGTTGATGGACGTTGGGTAAGACTAGAAGAGACAGGATCAGGAACGAATTTGGACTGACCACAGTCTCAAAACAGATTCAAGAACAAAGACTGCAATGGTTTGGTCATGTTAGACACAGAAATAAAAACTATGTAGGACGAAAGATAGAGCTAATAGAAGTTGATTGAAAGAGAGGTAGAGGAAAACCAAGGAGAAGATGGAAGGAGCGTGTGACAGAGGATTTGTGAGAGGAAGATTTAGGTGAAAAAGACACGATAAACAGAAAATGAGTGGCGAAGAAAAGTAAGGCACAACAACCCCTAAAAATAGAAAATCTGAGGAAGAAGAAGTTAAGTCTTAGTATCTTTGAATATATTTATGTGATTGGTACAATTATTTTCCTTTTGGCTGGGTTAAGTTGGTAAGTTGAAATTTCCGATAGGTACCTTTCTACTTCATCTGCAATACTTATATAAATATGGACTCAATAATGTTAATCAGGCCCGCCGAGTTGGCGGTAGAGTCGCTACATTTTATCGAGGCAAGGCGACGTAAGGGGTTCAGCTTCGACCAAAGACGTCATATTTCCTGTTCAAAAGTAGAGGTAAAGGTGTTCCAAGCACGCATATTGCACTTCAATTCGAAAGCTTGTTTTTCCCATGTGCCAATCACAGCCTGAATTTATGTGGAGCGCATGCAGCTTAATTTTGCCTTGAAGTAACAACTTTTTTCGGAACTGCACAAAATCTTTGTACTATATTTAGCACCTGTCCACAAAGCTGAGAGATATTAAAGAAAAATGCAGATGTTTCTGTCTATTCAATGAGTTAAAAGCATTAACCCACTATAACAGATGTAACCTAGAATTAATAAAGTTGTAGAAGTTTTACATTTAAATATTTATAGCAGCGAAATTAAAAACAAATTTAAACCAAATAAAAAATATGTACATTAACAAATTTTAATGTGTACTAATGTTATCGATGTGATTTAAAATTTTAACAGCAATAAAATACAGGAGGTAAATACTACAGTGCAGTCAGATAACTATGCATATGGAGATTAAAAAGATATCACGTCTTCTAGAAGATTTACAAAAAAATCAGAAATTCATGGCCTTCCATTGTTAAAGAATCTAAATTGGTTACCAGCAATTATGGAATAAATCCAGAATCTACATTAAGGAAAAAAACGGAAAAACGAATACAAAAATTTTTTTGCTCTTCAATCTTGCCAGGGTTCTCCAGGCCCGCCAGGGTCCGCACATCCCTCTCGGCGGTTGTGATGTCATTTAAACGTTTCTTTATTCGTATATTTTTTTTATTATCTGATGTCTCACTACTTTTGTTCTGAGCATAAATCCGCCTCTCGATTACAGATACTGCCTCATATTTTCATGGTGTGAATACGTAATTTTATGCCTCTATTGTTTGTGCAAAAGTATAAATGAATAAATTTATGGATTCCAAAGTATTTTATTTAAAAATATCGTTGTCGAAATATATAGGAATATTTATCCAAAATTGTTTACTTTACTTTATACATAAATTCTTGACAAGTGGCAGTATATCTAAAGTTTTAAGAAAAGACCAATTCTGTAAATAGTATAATAGAGAAAATTGAAAGTTCTCATTTGTATGCATACTGAACTTGTAGTGTCTCCAATTCCATGTCTAGCAAATGTTAGACATCCGAATTACGAGACGATGCTGACCTTGATCTGAGACGAGATTGGAGTAATTTTGTGTCTGTTTTCGGATTTAAATTCATTTGACCTACTAAGAGTTATGACCTAATCGTTGTCCAATGAGGGGACGTGCTGGCTGCAATAATCGAACCGCATCCGACGTTACGTAGCCTTCCATTTATCCATTTCATCTGATTGTGTGGCTTTTTAAATATCGACAAGAAAATCGTTTAGCAACAGACATGGGCGTCACATTTTTATAAAAATATCTCAACAAAGGACAGTCCAATAATTTAACAACCATTTTATACACCCATAACGCTCAATTAAAATTTTGAAAATAGTATGCTATCTTTCAGTTAATTTTAGCAGCGATAAAAAATTTTAAAAATATTAACTTTAAAATTTAAAATAAGAAAGATAAATTACTTTTTTCTGTGATTTTAAAACTAAGTTTTGTTATCTATTATTATCACTTCTTGTTGTTCAAGTGAATGGTTCCAACAATTTCCATTAATTATGTCCGTTTATGTGCCTTTCTTAGGAGTGTTTGTGAATAGAGTCCTATCCAATCATGTATGTTCTTTAGCCATAAACACTGACTACGACCAAGTCTTCTGTGGGCCTCTATTTTTCCTACTATGATTAGTTTTAGTAGGTCCTGTCTCTAGTGTTGATAAGCGGTCTTTCTCATCTTAAATAATGTTTTTTTCATATTCTTCCAAAACTTAATATTTAGTGACGTCATCCATCTAGAATATTCTAAGCACACGTCGTCGGTAACTAATCTATCTAACCATATGCACATTAGCCAAGCGGGGTATAGAATGAATGATCTGTGCTATAAGATCGTTGTTTTAAACCCTGGTCAGAAAACAAAACATATCACGTATTAGTTAAAATCTAAATGGATCTGCTACTTATACTAGAATAGGCTGGTGTATCAAATAGACCTAAATACGAGGGTCGTCCAGAAAGTAAAGAACGATTGCGCATCACACGCTGCTCTTTCGTGCACCACCACCGCTGCGATTTCGGATTAGTTACCTGTGTCTGTCGCATCGTTGTGAACTAGGTCTCGTTAATATGGGGTCACGCGTATTTGTTCTATAAGATTTTAAAATGGTGGTCTCATTGAAAATCCTGCCAAATGTGAAGTACGCAGTGTGATTCGGCTTTTAAATGTAAGAATTTAATTCACGTAGACGTAGTTGATGACTAGCGGTAAAACAATAAACTAGAAGCCTTTTACGAAACCCTTCAAAGACTAAAACGTGGAATACAGAATAAACGACGTGGCATGTTGTCGAAGAAGGTTTCTGACTCTCAACCATACTAGACTCCATGCATCGACAAGAACTCTTCCGATTATCATCTGTTCCCTAAAGTTCTTAGGTGGAAAGGAGATTGGACATGACGAAAGTTCAATTCCTGGCTCAGGCATCAGAGGATTACAATATCGTCATCGAAAAACTGATTTCACAATATAATAAATGCCTCGATAACAAAGTCAACTATATTGAAAAATAACCTAAGCTAATATGACTTTGTAAATAAAATGTTATGTTGATATCTTTAGTTTTTACTTTTTTATGCCAAAATGTTCTTTACTTTCTTTTAACCGATGTCTCCATTCGTCTTGATGTTGCCTTCAATGAGATCCTGTTTTCGCATGACCTTGTTGATTTCTTAATATTGTTCTGAAGCTATTTTCTTGTGGCATTTTAAATTAATTAATATTTAACTGGGAATAAGCCACAATGAAAGGTAAAAATACGTTTATTGACGTTTCAATTTCCACTTCGGAAATCGTTCTCAAAATACAAACAGTGAATTAAACAAATTTTGTTTTTTGTTACTGAGTGAAAAATTGTTTTAATAATTTAATTTTATCTGACTCATTTTTATTGATAATTCAGACATACATTATGCATTTCAAAGTAGACGACTTTAAAATGATAATGCCAATATTGTTGAGTTGCGCTCCTGGGATGACTTTACTTATAAGATAGTTCATTCGATTACATGAAATCAACTTTAACTTGAGAATATCCGTCAGAAAAAAATCATAGCATGTAATTCGTCTTTAAAAAGACAAACACATAACATGATGACAGTAAAATTCTCCTGTTAGTGATTCTATAGTAAATTATGAGGGAAGAACCAGGAAAAAAACCTCATAATACTATCCGGATATGGTAAGTATTTGGTCGTGCATTTAGTTTACCTTCAATAAACACCAAACTCTGATTTTATATGTTTCTTTATTTAAAAAACATAAATGATGTATCCTCTATATGTTATTGACTTACTAGTACTGGTATTTTCTTATTAATAACTTCCTCTTTCAATATTGGTAACCAGATCCTACTACATTCTGCCGAGGAATTTGCGACACAATTGGTCTCATTTAGCATAATTAGAGCCGCTTCTTTGATTTTTTTATTTTTTAGGACTACATTTGAATCATTCCATTGAACCCTATGTTCATTATCCCATGCGGTTTTCATTTCTCTATTATCTTTATGACCTATCTCTTCTTTTTCTTCCCATTTAACCGTTTCTGAAATTCTTGATATCTATCTCGATTGATCTACTCTTCTTATATTACCATACCAAATTAGACGTTTTTTTTTAGATCAGTATATCTTGTTCCAGTGCCGTCCTTGATTTTATTTTTGTATGTATTAAATGGCTCAGTCTTTACAAGCTACAGTTTCTTTTGATATGATTGATTGAGTTTTTTGACATTATAATTGAGTTTTGATATTATCCAGTTCTCTGCAGCATTTGTCGTTGTACTGCATACATACATTTTCTTTTTTGTGATCTGTTTATCCCATAGTACGCCGTTTATTTGTGTAATACTTCCTGTCTGCGTTAAGTAATCTTTCAGTTAAAACTTTTTAATGTATTTAATTTCCTCATTATCTTAAAGTTCTATGTTTTTTAGTGGATGTTTATTACCGGCCGCCAAATCTTGGTGGTCTCATTTATTTACTGTCAAAAAATGATACTGTCAAAGGTAGATCATCCATCGCAAAACATTAAAGAAACATTATAGTAGATCAAACTCTCAACAGCACGTATGCAAGTTTTCAACTTTATTAAAGCATAATGCTCATAACAGTCACTATTATTCAATTCATTCAACTCTGCCCAATAGTATTCCTCGCCCAACCTTTTCTTCTTTCAAATGATATGCTTCCACTATTACTAGAATTAAAATTCATCATGGTTGCTTTCCATCCCATCTGTTTAAAATAGGAGTGTTTCAAAGCCCCTTTTGTGAGTGTAGCAACACTTCAGTGGGAGACTTAAATCACATATTCTTTGAATGTACCAAACGTATGGGATCATCCAAAGAGCTATTATCCAAATTGTACAAACTACACATTGCGGGTCCAGTTAATATAGCATGTTTAATTGCCTCATTCAACAAATCAGTGTATGATCTCTTAATTAATTTTCTCAGGAAAACAGAAATAAACATTTAGCATAAATAAGTTTTGTTATAATAAATTTGGACGTAGTCACTAAAATACAATTGATATGGACAAGTACATACTATTTAAAAATACGTATATTACAATACATTTAATTTTCAATCAGGAATATTTCATTAATAAGATCTGTGGCTAATGAATATAGTTCGAAGCCAAACCTCTCCATACATACATACATACATAGAATGTTTATGACGATTAAGATGTAATGGATCTAATGGTGAAGAAAATTAATACGTGTTAAAAATTGTGCCAAATTCCCACATTTTCAGCACTTGTATGAGCTTTAGACTGTAACCACAAGCAGGTATTTTTAGATACTGAAGTCTGCTAGATATCAAAAGAAAGGTTTTTAGAAGAAAAGACAGTTAAAAGAAAGTTCACCAAAGGTTTTTGCTTAAATGAGGAGATATGTTGGGGAATGCCATTTTTAGATTAAGATCTTTTTCATCTTTTGTTTTGCCTTGCAATTTATAGAAGGCCCATATTAACGCTTCTAACTATGCTATAGCTCTATTCAGATTGGTCATGTCTTGTCCTGCTCTTGTTAGCGTGAATCTACGTCTTAATATTCGTTGAGTATAAGTGAGGCGAATTTATTTTCTTGATTGTCATTTACTCCCATGTAGCTTCTTGAATGGATTGGTTAAGGTATTCTGAGGTTTGTTTTTAGTGAGACATCTCTATTGGTGTTATTTATTGGATAGTAATTCTCTGAATTGTTCCCAGTTTATGGATTTGTTAGTTAATGTAGCAGACGATATTCTGTAAAGGATTTATTGTCAGCAGACAGATAATAATAACAAGAACCCTTTAATTGGTTGTTAAATAAATCCATGGTGATACCAAAATCTACCATATCTGGTATTTTAAAAATTGTTGTCTTGCATACAAATATAAAGTTGTTTTCCTTTTGAAGAAATAAGTCTAGATCCACAGTGTGTACTCGTATGTTTAGCTTTCTAGTCTCCGCCTGTTAAGAATTTGTTTCCAAGAGATCTAGAGAACTGTGTGAATAATTGTTATTTGTTTATATTAAGTCGTGGGGCAGTATATGACCGTTATTGTTAGATTTTTAGGTGAATGTACAAATTTGTACAACTGTTGTTTACTTTAAAAAGCACTTAACAAAGAAAAATAACTTAAAGAAACAGTACTCAAAAACAAAAAATCTATGACTCATTTCCAAACTGACATATTCTTCCATAATTCCAATGGAAGGCTTCTGTTGCTACTATAAAACACTAAAAAAATAGAACCAAGAGTTTGTTAAATTCTGTCCTTTAATTTATTCTTATGAACGTAGTTAAATTGTCTTTTGTTGTTCAAGACTGAAACTATTGTTTCATTGTAAACTATGTACCTTCTTCTTCAGCCTTAAGTAATCCAACTTAGGACATATGCCTCCCCCAAATCAATCCAGTGTCTTCTATTTTGCGCCACTTGCTTCCAGTTGTGTCCTCCGATCTTCTGAATATCATCCACCCATCTCATTTGTGGTCTTCCTCTGCTTCTCTTTCCTAACCATGGTCTCCATTGTTTTTATTAACTATTGTGTACCTATTGGTATTGAATTGATCATTTCTATAGATACAGGTTATTCAAACCCATCGAGCAAAAAGACAAAAAAAAAGGGGAATCTAATCCTTATGAAAAGGAGACCAAAAAAGTGGCCTCTGATGGCGGACATATCCGGAAATGCAAAGGCGCTAAATTTAAATTTTTCGACAATTAACAATAGCTATAAAATATTTTTCAGGCGAGAAAGTTTTAATTAAATATTAACGATAATAGTCTAAAATATGACACAAATGGTAAGAAACTTCAATATAAATAAAATTTCATGTGACAGTTGGGACAAACAATAACATAACCAAACAAAATTTGATTTTATAAACAAGGAAAGAGACTGTCTTTCCTTGTTTAAAGTGGCCTCTCAAGATCGCACTTCCTGTCTAACAATATTTTTATCCCCACTACCTTTACATTCCCTCTTTTGTCTTTTTGCTCGATGTTCAAACCCCAGAGCTTTGTTTATTTTTTATTTAAAATATTTTTTTTTGCATCTGCATGTAAAAATGATTATTTTAAGATACAATTTTTAAGTTCCTAAGTTCGGAGTGAAACAACACTTTTTGGAAATAAGTTCAAATACATTCAAAAGTATGTTCATTTTCAAAAATAAATATTTATTTTATTGTTCATCTTAAACCTATAGCTTCCCCTGTATTTTTTTAATTTATAAATACAATTAATAAACACTACTCCCGACTAATCTCCTTCTCCACCATTTAATACAAAATTGTTAAATAAAAACTTTCATTAAAACGATAATTTTAGTACTTATTACTAATAATTATTGAATATGTCAAATTATTGTTCTTATTCTTGTTGCAGATGACGTGAATCAGTTCTCGCGATATGGTAGTTGCTTATCACTGAGATAATTGACCTCCAATATCATATCAGCTGCTTCCTAGAGTAACTACTGTACAATTTGTGACGATGTTTCTGGGAATTCGAAGGATCATGTGAATAAACAGGTAGGAATAAAATTAATCATTTCGTTGTAGGATGCTTTTCGTAGAATATTTATTTATTTACTTTTTTTAAACTCGTTTATTTTAATATTAAATATCATCATGGATTTATTATATTATATGTGTATTAATAATGTTATGCCGGAGACAATAAGACTCGCCGCACTAAGATAACCACAGGTTTTCCTGAGATTGCTAGATAAACTGATTGAACAACAGCAGTTTCCAACAATGTTGAAAGAAGCTAAGTTCTTAGTTCGATAGCCAAATTGTACGAGCAGCTTATAAAAGGCCGCCTTGAACGAGAGCTAAAAGAAAAGCATGCGCTGAGCGACCGCCAAAATGGTTTTATGGCCAAAAGGTCCACCATAGTTGCGGTCATAGAAGTAACCTCTTTAGTTACGTAGAATACAAAGAGATGGGCTCTTATCCTGCTTGACGTCAAGAATGCCTTTAACACGGCATCATGGAAAAAAATCATGTCCAGGCTGAGAGAAATCAGCGTTAGTGAGTACCTGATCAACGTAATTGACAGATACTTTAGGTTCATAAGAGAAAAAGATACCACCATCAGTTTCTCGTAGGTTATTCCGCAGGGTTCAGTATTAAGTCCCATCCTGTGGAATGTTCTGTACGATACGTTGAGCCTACAGATGCCAAAAGGATGCACACTTGTAGTTTATGATGATTTTGCACTGGTTGTGAAGGTGAGTCAGAAAACGGACATGGCTAATCCGGCTAAACACATCATCATCATCATCAATGGCGCTACAACTCTTCGTGAGTCTTTGCCGCGTTTACTATTGCCTTCCATGTTTGTCGGGCCTGTGCCAGTAATTCCCATTGTCGCACTCCCATCTTCTCTAGTAGATCTTCTCTGACTACATCTTTCCACCTTTTTCTAGGCTGCCCTACAGACCTTCTTCCATCTGGCCTTTCCCAGAACACAGAATCTTGCTAACATAGCCCTGTGTCATATAAGTAGATGGATCAGAGAGAACGATCTACAGCTAGCGCCTCAGAAAACTGAGGTATTCGTTCTCAAAGGGAGCCGGGAAAAATCCTCTCTTTATAGTGGAAGGTGTGGAGGTTACCCCGGTTAAATCAATTAAGTATCTGGGAGTCTGGTTGTCGGAAGGACCAAGATTCGGACTACACATCCAAAAGACGGTAGAGAAGGCAAAAGACAAAAAAGTCTGAAGGCGTTGATACGGCTGATGCCAAACATTGGAAGCTCAGGTACACCAAAAGAAGGGTCCTAAATAGAGTTTTCCAGTCGGTGGTAACCTACGCTGTCCCTGTGTGGTGTAAAGAGCGTAGCGGGGTGTATGCGAGGAGGTTGGATGGAAATATAGAAGGGAATGAGAGAGAAAGAACTATAGTACAGTGGCAGAGAGAATGGACGAATGATAGCGGAAAGGCAACGTGGATGATGGAGCTTATTCCTGATCTGAGGCCGTGGTGGGAGTCTAGGAAACTAGACTACTTCCTGACACAGTTTCTGACCGGACGTGGTAGTTTTGGCACCCTCAAAAATAGAATAGGCAAAACTGCCTCGGTAAACTGTACTGTTTGTGGGGTACCGGATGCTCCCGCTACATTTTTAACTACCAGAGATTGGCAAAATAAGAGTGGAGGTTTCGAAAGGCGAGTGGGTTTCAGACTGGATGAAAGAAACATGGTAAACATAATGTTGAGATGAGAGAAAGAATGGAGAAAAATACACTGTCTGATTTCTGGGGTGATGAAGAAAAATGGACAGGAGGCCAGAGGAGGAAATTGAACCAGGGATCTGAAATTTATGGTTAATATTATTCATTAGTTTATGGCCTAACGTCTGAAATGTTTTCTGATTTACAGGTATGGTTATTTATAAGTTTTTAGTTTTTTATTTTGGTTGTTCATTGAGTGCCAAGACCACCTCTCTGGAATGGTGGTTAAGGTTTTAGCCGGAACACGGTTAATCCGGCACTACCCTGGGGTCTTCTGGCTTAGTGTCCTACTCGGCCGAAAGATGCCAGGATGTCTTGCTCCGTGACGGCGATGTCCAAAAATGGTTTCCCCCAACATTGCCTGCCAGAATTCAATATATTTTTAGGCTCTTACTGAAATCTGGCAATACCACAAATAAAAAAAACTCCATGGCCTGACTAGAGATCTGATATTTAGATCACTATTGCAATTTCACTCACTTTTGACTTACGACCTGAAAAGCTTTGTGGTTGAATGGTGATACACTTCCCCTCTCGGATCTAGGTTGCCCTAATTCCTTGTGTTTGCAGTATCGAAGCTAGATATGTTATTATGTCATTGTGTTGTTATATGTATTCACCTGCGATAATCTGAAAAAAAACCTAGATATATAATTCAATAGATTTAATTCAATATTGACATAGCTGCCTTTAATGATGTTGTCAGTCGATCCGTGGGTCTGTATTTGGTTAAATACAGACCCACATGTGTATTTACTTATTCTATATTAATATATTCTATCTTTATTTCATAGAATTTCTTTTACTTAATTTAAAACTTATTCACATATATCGTACATATTTGTACAATATTCCCAATGAGCCACATATATTTCTAATTTTCATATTAAAAAATGATTTATTTACTTTTAAACTGACTCGTAGAGAAGAACCCAGTTATATATTGTTCTAGTGTATATAACAAGCTTTTTAATTCCATAATTTGTTTATGTCGTCCACATCTTTGTATTCTCGCTTTATTGATAAGGCCTCCGACGCATCCGCTACTAGCTGGAGAATTGCCAGCCCCAGTTTTATTCAGCTGAAAATTTGAATATCAGCATCCCTGTTTTATCAGTTAACACAAGTTCGACCTCGGAAAAGTGCATGGCCGGTGGATTTCACTTTGAATGTGAAACAAATTCGGATTTCCAGTAGCATATGCCTGGAATACTTCCAGAGATCGGTGCCTTATGTTTAAGACCTCCATTTTTCTTTTCTTCGATAAACAAAACTGAATTCACTGCTGTAAAAATTATGTGTACGATTTAGAGTAACGTAAATGTTGAAAAAAATTAATGTTTTTAATTTTTTCGTATAGATCTAAACGAAACACATCCGATCTAGGAGAGAAGTTTGCAACAATAAAAACAATCTTCGTACTGCTTAAAAAATACACTACCGGTAACACATATACTGTAAATGATGGTTTTTAAGAAAAACTCTACAGTAAAAATTAAAGATATGGATTCATACGAAATATACGTCTCGTTCTGACCTAGAGTTTCCAGTTAAGTTGTGAAAGGATCAACCGAAGCAGCACAAATATATCTCAAGATTAAGACTGACAGGTCACTACAAAACAACTAAAATTGAATAAGTGCTTTACGATTATCCTGCGTATTAGAGTATTAAGAAGAGTTATTACATAAAATATCTTCTTCTTCTTCCTACTTTATAAATAGGCTTAATGCCTGTTTTACTTCGGTTTTTAGCCTCAATTGGCGTTGTCTGACCATCATTTCCTCGGTCGTCCCAATGATATTCTTCCATTTGGCGATTTGTCTTTTGCTATTCATACTATTCTATTTTCTGTCATTATTTCGATGTGTTGATTCCATTCCACTTTTCTTCTTTTGGTCCACGCGTTTATTTTCTCTATACCACATCTCGCTCGTATTTCCTCACTTCTTACCCTGTCTCTTAGAATTTGGTTTGTTATTTTTCGTAAGACTTTCATTTCTGTTGTTTCCATCAGTCTTCTTCCATCAGTGTACGTCATTATCGGTCTTATTGTTGATTTATATATCCTGGTTTTCGTTTCGTTGTGAGGTATTTGTTTCTCCAGATTGTGTTGTTGAGACATCCTACTGTCTTGTTCCCTACTGTTCTTGTTTGTCATGTTCACTTGTTTTTGTACTTCTTCCACTTTTCCGTATCTTGACAGTTTTATTCCCAAGTATTCAGTTTCCATCACTTGTTCTATTATTTTGTTATTTACGACTAGTTTATATCGTCTAGGTTCCGCTGATATCACAATCGCTTTAGTTTTCTCTGTTGAGATCACCATGTTGTATATGAGCGCCGTGTCTTCGAATTCTTAATTAATTTTTGTAGGTCATTTTCATTTTCGGCTGTTATTATGGCGTCGTCGGCGTAGCATATTATCCTTATTTCTTTTTCTCTATTCTATATCCTCTTCTTTTTTTAACTTTCTTTATGATTTCATCCATTATCAGATTAAATATTAATGGGTCAGCGAAGCTCCTTGTCTAATGCCAGTTTCATATTTGATAGGTTGCGATAGTTTTCCTTTACATCTTACCATAGCTATGTTATCTTTATATATATTCTCAACGGTTTTACTAAATCCAGTGATATTCCCTTTTCATATAATAAATGTATCGCGTCCCGAATTCTCACTCTATCAAATGCTTTCTTCAAATTTATCAGACACATATATGCTGGTTTGTTGTATTCCAGAGACTTTTCTTTTATTTGTCTTATTACAAAAACTACATCCGTGCATGATCTTCCTGTCCGAAATCCTTGCTGTTCCTCTTGCAGAGATATCCGTTCGTGTATTTTTGTCGCTATTATTCTTGTTGTCAATTTGAGTGTTGTATTTAATAGATTTATTGCTCGATAATTATTGGAGTCTTTCTTATCTCCTTTTTTGAAGAATATCACCATGATCGCTCTCCTCCATTCATCTGGTATTCTGTTTGTGGTGATTATTTTATTAATAAGAAGTTGCAGTTGCTGTACAAGGTGATCACCTCCATATTTTAAGAGTTCATTTAGTATTTGATCTTCTACTGGTGACTTTCTGTTTTTTAATTTGTTTATTTCTTCATTCACATCGTTTTGGGAGATTTCGGTCTTTTCCTCAGTATTATATTTGGCGTTTCTGGTACAGGTTCTTTGTTTTGTTTTTTAAACATTTCTGTCAGGAATGCCACCCATGTATCCTCTTGTATGTGTTTTATTTCAACTAGTTCTTTCATTTCGCTTCTTTGTTGTCTTATAAAGCGCCATACTTGTTTCTGTTCTCCATAGAAATCCATCTCTAGTCCTTTGGTGAATATTTTCCAGTAATCTGTTTTTGTTTTTCTTATCAATTGATGAGTTTCAGTTCTTATTCATACATATTCTTCATATGATATACATAAAATTTGATAATCGTAAATATGATTCAGAAAGTCTCGAGGATTTAATTTTTTTCATATCCTATAAGTTTGCGCCAGTTGAGGATAAGCTTTCTTGCGTCTCACAATCTATGCAAATTAAATATCGCTTGTAGGTTCGTCATTTCCAACAGTTTGAGCTCAATTTACATACACTGCTTATAATTGATTTAACTGTAAATTTTGTCTCAGTTTTTCTTTAGAATCTGACTAGAGATGCTTCCCAGGTTTGAAAAAACTCCTAGGCTATACACAGAAACATAATTATTTAGTCAAAGAAGTCAGTCACTTCATGATCCTTGGATACGCTCGAAGAGGGCATTCAAAAGTAATATGTTGTATGGTTTGTCTTTCATGTTCCCAGTATTTATGTGTAGACTAAATCTTACCCCACTTTGCTAGAATATCAACAACATATATAATCTGATATGGATTTGCATGCAGTATGGATGCAGTTGAGAAGAATGGTGCACTATATAAATATGTTATTCTGTGTCTCTTTCCATCTATTTTTTTACCGTTTGTTTATCTCAAAGTTCTCTGATATTAAAGACTTAAAAGTCAGCGCCGACCAACTTCTATCTTGGTCTGATCGCTTACTGCGATGCCATAGTGAGCTAAAACTATATGTCATAGTGTGATAAAAGTACTGTACATTCAGAATAGCAATAGACGTCAACTGCGCGGTGAGCTGCGTGCAATGCAGAATTCGTTTGTGACTTAAATTAGAAGTTCCTATAAATATTGACTGATTTCTTTGTATCTATGGTAGTATGGTTTGTATGGTTAATTAATTGTATGACAAAAAATATGTATTATATTTACTAAGTTTCCACATACTATGACGAAATATAAAGCAAACAAAGGGTGGGACGTTGTCAAGCCATTACCAATGTTAAAATATAATAAGTATATGTTTCATGTTTGATTATCCTAACACTTAGTGGACTTGCCATTTTTCCCACGTAGAAATTATTTTATTTACAGGGTATTTTATAGTTGCAGTTTTTTATCTTTCTTGTGTGTTGTTGGATTTGGTTTTGTTGTCATGTTGTATTTTTTTCCTATCCTTTTCCATTTTTCTGATAAGTTCTTTTCATATAGTATATGTTTACAAATGACAATGTTAGCCATTTTCTATCAAAGCCTTGGTTACCAGATTTCTTTTCTTCCTGAAATGCATTTTCATTGGAGCAAGTACTTCGTGCTCTATATACCTAATATATTTACTATATTTCTAATATATTTAACAGCTACAAGAACTACATAAAAAAACTTAAAACATAAAAAATTTTACATAATACATCACAACTTAGAATGACAAAGTGTACAAAGAAACAGGAAAACATTTTGGGAATTCAACAAAATGGCGACAATAATGCAACAATATCCACGAAGATAATACAGCCGAAGTTAGAAGTAGTCAGAATCTTAAAGTGAGATGATCAAATCGACAGCAGACAGAAACAGATACTCACTTCTTCTTCTGGTTCCTATCCATTTCGGATGTTGGAAATCATATTAGTAATCATAACCTTGCTCGCTGCGGCTCGAAACAGCTCCGTTGAGGTTTTCTTAAACCATGTTCTTAAATACCGCGGCCATGATATTCGCCTTCTACCGGGTCCTCGCTTACCTTTGACTTTACCTTGCAATATAGACTGTAGCAGGGAGTTACGGTGCTGATTTCTCATAACGTGTTCCAGATATTGCAATTGTATGCGTTTGATTTTTTTCTTTCTTTTTTACTTTCAGACACTCACATTGATATAAAAAAAATCAATGAAAAACCTTCGGACACCTCCTCAAAGAAAGTTATTTATGTTCAAGCTCGAAGGGTTTGTGTTAGGATTAAATAAGTTATTTATGTGTTAGCATCTGTGAATATCAGCTTTAGATATTTATAGGCTAAGTCCCTACAAATGAACTATTCTGAACTATTCTAAATTCTAAATTAAGTGGGCCAGCAAATCAACCGGCAACATAACAAACAAAAGGCAGAAATCCTAAATACCTCTACCGCTTTTATGATTTAAGCCGTGATAAACAAATTTCTACAAATCATTCACTTGGAATCGTTTGTTTAGCAGCAATTATGTAGGCGCAGAAATTAACTGGGTTATATATACATACACATTCATCGCTTGATACAAGGTAGTTGAAGCGCCGAGTGATATAAACACACAAAATTGAAAGATTTTTAAAACCAGCAAAGATGCGCAATAATAATAATAATACTTCCAAAAAATTAAGCTTTAAAAAAGCTATGAACGAACTATATACTAAAATTACAAATATCTCTACGAGAATACGAGATTTTGAGTTAAAAAAATTTGTCCATTCATATTGTGGACAGTTTCAAATTTAGTTATCCCCAATACTATCAAGATACTATCTATATTATATACATAGTATCAATACTATGATCGTGACTGCGTTAATTTTTAAGTAAACAAGTTTAACAACAATGTTAGAAAGTGATAGATTTTTAACACCTGTTTGGAATTTAATGCCAATTAAATTTTATTAAATCATGACTGGCTAATACACATCTTCTTTTATCTTAAAGTCCTTCTTCTTCTTCTAGTTCCATGACCGTCATCGATCGTTGGATATCATGTTGGCTACCATATTCGCTATCGTGACTTTATTGACAGCAGCTCTAAATAACGATGTAGTTGATTTTCCATACCATTGCCTTAGATTTTTCAGCCATGATATTCTTCTTCTACCAGGACCATGATTACCTTGGATCCTTCCCTGAATGATCAGATGTAAAAGATCATATTTTTCAGGGTGTCTCATAATATGACCGAAGTATTCCAGCTTGCGTTTCTTTATTATATTGACCAGTTGTGTTGTTTGGTTCAGCCGTCTAAGGACCTCCTCATTTCGAACTCTGTCGACCCAGCTTATTTTCAGTAGTCGTCTGTATACCCACATCTCAAAGGCTGTCAAGCGTTTAAGCATAGCCTCAGTTAGGATCCACGCTTCTACTCCATACAGCAGGACAGGAAAGATGTAGCAAGATATCATACGAACTCTAAGGTCAATGCTAAGATCGTGACTGCAAAGTACGTTTCTCATTTTTACAAAGGCCTAAAGGAACTTAATTCTAAGACTGGTGTGTTCTTATTTTATCTAATTTAACTTATCTAATAACTAGCCCAGTATTTTCGAGGAGATAGATGGCCTCGATGTTTTTATGTTGATGAAGTCGCTGTTCATAACCACCTGCCAGCACAATCTTCTTGATTATTTTGTTAGCTTCTTCAATTTCCAGTTCCCTGTGAAGGTCAGTGTTTCTGATGTATCAAGGAGCATCGAAAATGTTCCTTAATAATCTATTCTTCAATCTCCAAATGAATTGGATGTTGTTTGACATGGTACAACCCTACAGTTAACCATACGCCCATATTATTATTAGTATTTGTTTATATATTAATAGTTTATTTTTATATTAATAGTGTTATATTTGAATAATGTGGATTGTCTCCTGATGATGATGAACACCAATAAATTTTTCACTTCCAGCTAAGCTTAGAATCAAGTGTGATACCCAAGTATTTTGCAAAAGATGCTTATGGTATCTGGTACTATTTAATCTAACTGGAATATTTTAAATTATCTGATTTGAATTAAAGTTTACATAAACTAATTTAGTTTCATTGAGTATAAATTCCCATTTTTTAGTCCACTCATGAAGTCTATTTATTGATGACTGAAATATTTCTGTTACTCCTTAGAAAAGAACCTAGTATACTTCCCTGAGGAACTCATGCTTTAATTTATTTTATATATGTATATTGTATCGAATAAATAAAATTGATTTCGTACAGGAAGATCGTGCACTAATGGTGTATTCGTTCTGCAGCAGGTAATGAAAAAACGAAAGGCAAGGAATCTATCTACCCACCTATTTTTTGTAGATTTAGAGAAGTTATACGATACGGTACCTTAGAAAAAACTGCAAGAAGTGTAGTTAAAGAAGAAAACTTTATATCTGAATAATTTCCAATAACAAAGGGGCTTAAACAAGGGTGTTGTATATCTTCGACCTTATTTGAAATATATATTCAATCATCGCTAGAGCAGTGGAGGAAACAAGTATCCGAAATGGGAATAGACATAGGCGGTTGTATATGTCTAACAACTTTATTTTTTTGCAGATGATCAGGTAGTCGTAGCGAATGATGAGGAAGACATGGACTACATGTTTAGAAAATTAAATTAAGAATATGAAAAATGGGACCTCAATATGGCAAACCTGAGATATTGAGACCTGAAGACCAAGACCTGAATATGTCAAAGACAGAGGATCTTAAAATAGGAGATGATGAAGAAGATCCAGAGTTAGAAATTAGAAACACAAAAACATAATAAATATAAATATCTTGGATCTATAATATCTAAAGAAGGCCCTGTCATCGAGTGTCATAGTCTGAGAACTGGAGTAAGGAGTAAATGAATGCGCATCGCTTGGCCTCGAATTTTCCTATTGGCTGTGAACCTGGAAATCCCTATTTGTCGCTCTTATAAATATAACAGCACATATAAATATAAGTGATTTGCAATTCAGCCAGGCAAGTCCTTCACGAGCACTCCTAGAGCATAGTGCTCTACGGGCTCTGCTTGCTGCTTTAGACTACGAGCTTTCATTTGACTACAACCTGAAGTTTTAGCTCAACCTTTGTTGTTGTTTTGTAAGAAATATCTTGACTTTTTCAAGACGAGATACAGAGCAATCTACAGAGCGTCCGGCGTATTTTAAGGTAAAATCCACAAGGAAAAATTCCTGTAGCTGGCTGTATACCACGTATAACAAAAAGAGGTTAATCTTTGTAAATGGGTATATTTATTTAAAAAACCCTTAAAAGGGCCACATCAATAAAACAAACGTCCATCATGTTTTGACCATCAAAACTCATTATTTTTCTTTGCCTTACCTTCAAGAACGTCTTTCTGGAGATCTTAGATACATCCTAAAAAGATCTGTTGAGAATACCCACATTTCTTTCAAAGTCCCGAACAATCTAGGACAATGCTTAACCAATACTAAAGATCCCATCAACTACATGGATCGTAGTGGTGTTTATAAATTACAGTGCTCTGATTGTGATGCTACATATATAGGTAGAAACCTGTAGATCACTAACTTCTCGTTCCTTAGAACACACTAAAAAAGAGAACACTTCCACCTTCTCTCAACATCTTGCACAACATAAACATACCCTCAACATCCCAGAAGACGTCTCTTTGTTACATAATATTCCCCAAAAAAATTTTCTAAAATTAGACCTATATGAAGACTTGGAAATAGTCAAAGAAAAACAAAAAAGCCCCAATTGTGTTAATCGCCATGTATCTTTCAACCGTGACTTTCAACCTTTATATCGTCAACTTTTTTCATAGTCCACACTTCATAATACTGTCCTATTTTCTCTGCCTTATTTTCCTATACAAACGTCAACACCTTATTCCTACATAATCTTGTTGTTCATCAAACACCCATTCTATACAATATCGTCACACCTTCCTCTCACAAATTTCTGACCCCAATTTTAACTTCAGAACCATCCACATCCATCATACCAACATTTCACTATCTTATCCACTCTTCACTTCTACATCGTTTTCCTGTTAATTTTGTTCTCTTTCATTATTTCTTGGTCAATTCATATAATAAACATGTATCCAATAGTTTTAATTTAGTAATCACTCAAACATTATCTAACAATTTATTAAAATTCATAATCTACCATATTACAAAGAATCCTAATCTACCTTTGTCCACCTTTTTTCGGTCAACAACTTAGTAGCACACTTATACAACAAATTTCAGGTTTCTACAAACTGAATTTAATACCACCTAAATAGATTTTGTTCAGGGTGCTAGATACTTTAAGTATAAAGGACCCCTATTATCTCTAATTGTTGATCAACTCCTTTTCTCCTTCAACCCCCCCCCCCTCCTTTTCTTCGGTCATTTCTTTTACTTTCATTCTCATTAGTCTCTGAGGAACCCAGTCTCTTCAATTTTAAATTCAATCACATATGTTATTACTTCAACTTCTTCAGCCTGTAGATTTCCATCTTACTAAACTTAATTTTATTAATTTTTCACCATAGGAGCATTCTTAAATAAAGTCATTTAAATATGAGGTCTGATATTAGCTTCAAATATTTGTTATTTAATTTTTACCTTGTCCTAGATGTGTTAAACATAAAAGGATAAATTTCATAAATACAAGCTAACCCAAAATTAAATACACTTTAGACCACATTCCATACGACGAAAAGCAACATAAGTTGCCTAAGGCACAGGTCATTATATTAATCATGACTATAAAACCATCATTGATTTGACATCTTTATACCCTAAATTAATAAATAAAAAGTTTTTAAATCCCAACACTTAGATTGTTATTTTTTAAAATCATCAAAACTTGTTGAATCTTTTGGCTGTAGTAATACCATGTACAACTTTTATAGTTTTTGTTGCATTGACATTCTGTTATCTTCATCCTTCAAAAGTATCTTGTCAATCAGTTCCACGTTGTTCTCCGAGTGCAGAGGTACCCTCTCACCCGGCTCTGGAACCCAATTGAGCCATGTGTTACCTATAGTAAAATTTAATTTAATATTGAACATCACAGTTATTTTATAACACAATGTACATTTCATAACTAAATGTAATTTAAAGGGTTTTTACCCTAATATTTTGGTGGCTCAGGCATTATGACCTAGTAAGTATAACCATCTTTTGCTTTTCAACCATAGTCAAAATTTCAAAATCTCGTTTGTTTTAACTAAATGGTTTATACTTATTTTTAGGAATTTTCGATTTTAATAACCTGATGATGGACTGTGTGGTCCGAAAACGTTTGTTTTATTGATGTGGCCCTTTTAAGGGTTTTTTAAATAAATATACCCATTTACAAAGATTAACCTCTTTTTCTTTTTTTTTTTATTTTAAGGTGTTTTTAACCCTTATTTTCCACCCCGAGAGAACAGCAGCACTACCAATAGACACATCGAAAACAACGCAACAGAGAAAAAAACGGTAAACATTCTACTACTATGTTCTAAAGATATTAGGCAAGAAACAAAATTCACAATCTACCGAACCTTGGTAGAGCTTATTATGGCTTATGGGACAGAAGTTTGAAAGAATAGAAGTAGTAGAAATGGATTTTTTAAGGAGAGCGTGTAGTGTATCCAAAAAGATCATATCAGGAATGAAGATATTAGAACATATTAGATATTAGAAGATATGAGGACAAATACTGTATATTCCAGTGTAGATAGAATTGAAACGAGACAACTAGTGTGGTATGGTCACGAGAAGCGAATAAATAAAGATAAACGGGAAAAGAAAGCTTTAAATTATGTACCTCAACAAAGAAGAACGAGGGAAGGCCTTCAGTTGCCTCTGAAGAAAATGTACGGCACATAAGGAGAGATAGAGCCATCAAAGAATACGAATGAATGGACAGAAAACGATGGCGGTCAAAATGCGAGAAGCGGCAGAGGCTGTAGAAACCTCGCTTATATATATATATATATATATATAATATATATATATATATATATATATATATATATATATATATATATATATATATATATATATATAATATATATATATATATATATATATATATATATATATATATAGCAAAACTGGTAGGATTATCGACCGAAACGTAAATAACAATTTATTGTTTTGGAGTATCAGGTACTTGAGGAGTACTTGACAAATTCAGAATACTTTGAACATTTTCAATAACTTTAACAAACATATTAGAGATTGAAAATGATTGTTCGATATCATTTTTGGACACCAAATTAATAAGAACCGAACAAAACAAAATATTGATAGATTGGTATCAAAAGCCAACACACTCTGGAAGATATTTAAACTTTTCCTCAAATCATCCCACTCATCAAAAGTTTAATACAGTAATTGCAATGAAGAATAGGGTAAGGCATATTAGTGATGAAAAATTCATAAACAGAAACTTAAATTTGCTTTTAAACATTTTTGAAAATAATGGATACCCAAAACATATCCTTAAAAAATTAATATTTAACTCAGACATTTTTGACGGTCCCACTGATATCGGAGCAGTATAAACAATCCAATATAAAAAATTGCCATTAATAAAACAGTTAACACCTTCTGTGACTAGTTTATTTAAACAATTTACTAACATCAAAATTGTCCAATATAATGTATTAGAAAACCGACAACTGTTTTCTAAAGTAAAAGACAAGACACCAACTGTAAATAAAACTAATGTCATCTATAAACTGTCTTGCTTGGATTGTCAGAGCTGTTATGTTGGCCAAACTTCTCAATGGCTAAAACAACGGGTCACACAACACAAAAGTGACTGCACAAAAAAGAAGAATACATGTGCGGCAGTTGACCATTACCTAAAAACTGGGCATCAATTTGACTACTCAAATGTCAGGATTCTACAACAAGAGAACAATTACAAAAAAAGATTGTTTTTAGAAATGTGTCACATTAATAAAGAAAAACATGCAGTTAATTATAAGGCAGATACGGGACAGTTGAGCAATATCTACTGTAATATTCTTAGTATGTTCAAATAATTTTTCTTTTTACAATTATATTTTAAATCATCCTGTATATTTTTAATGTGTAATTTTATTGTGTTTTTATTGTTTCTTGGTTGTTTTTGTTTTCTATTTATTATATTTTTTGGTTATATTTAATTACTAGTGACTAGATGCTTTTGACTAAAACTGTCAGTACTGTTTTGAATATATTATGTTTAACATTTTTAAATATTTTAACTCTTAATCTGTAAGTAAATTCATTGTTTATTATCACCTGTTATGTATATAAAATTTTAACCATACTTTAGTTATCTCCTGAAGAAGCTGACAAAAATCAGCGAAATATAGAGTAATAAAAGAAAAAAAGAGTTTTTTTTTTTAATAACAGACCGCATACCTGATACTCCAAAACAATAAATTGTTATATATATATATATATATATATATATATATATATATATATATATCTTGTTTAATTAAAAATTTCTATAGTCTAGTAGCCAGAGGGGTTGAGTATGAACTTTATTTGCCCTTGGTACCTTAATGTTTTTGATGCGTAGATTTTTGAGCTTACCAGGCCGAAAGGTTGAAAACCCGTCAGATAATTTATAATTAACAATATAATTGTTTACTAATTTGCTGTTCTCACAAAAATTGTCGGTAACTTTTTGTTTGCATATATCGTAACTAACCTCTAACATATTTCTAATATTTTTCATACTTTTTGTATTTCTTGATATTTTTATGTTTTGTTGTCTTCGCCTATTTTTACTTTGTTTTTTTTTTTCATCTAATTAGTTTCCAAATGTGGTTCAAGTATAAATCCGATGTTAAGTCCAAGCATAATATAATAATAATCATAAGTTTCACAAGGAATCTACGTTCCTGTAGTTGGCTGTATACCATGTATTAAAAATTTAATTAAAAATCCTTTGTAATAGGTATATATTTAAGGCCCAAACGGGCTAAGTTAAAAAAAATAACGTTTTCGGAAACCATGTTCCATCATCAGTGTCTAGGAGTACATGAATGTAGCCACCAAGATTAAATATATGGGTAAAAACCCGTTAACAGATGTTTAATTACATTTAGTTTTAAAAATACGTTATAATATTTTAAGATTATAGAGTTGCCGAGAGAATTAAATTAATAATCATAATGTTTATTTAGGAAGCTTACAATATAATATAGATTATAAGAAACAAAAAGCATACTAAATACTAAATAAACATAAAAATTCACTGAGGCAGAGCTACCGTGGAAGTAGCACTCCTTGTTCATGAGACTTAAAAAAAATATACATTCAAACTTAGAAATATTTTACAAATTATGTATGTTAATTTTAATCTAGCATGCTACACAAATGTGAGTACTTTAACTGCAGTAAATTCAAGAAATGTAGTTGTAATCAAAGTCAATTTAAATATTTATTATGTATTACCATTGTCCATTAATCAGTTCTTCATAGAATTGTGTTGTTTTGTCTTCAATCCATTGTTTAATTTCATATCTATATTTATGTTTTGTATAATTACTAATTTGTTTTAAATTCTCCGGTAGACAATTGCATAATTTGGGCCCTATGTAACCAACATATCTCTGGAGTATGGATTTATTACATTTACTAAATTTTTACAAGAAACAGTTCTTGATTTTCTTTGTTGGCTTGAAAATGGTCTTTACATTGACTTTTTTAAGTATTCTCACAATTCTGTCTGTTACCCCCGATATATATGGCAAGAACGCTTTGCCTATGCATGCTGTTTCTTTGTCCTTTCTTCTAGAAACGTTGTTAATAGCTTTGTGTATTTCTCTTCTGGTATAACCATTAGAGGTGAGCGCTTTTTCAATATGAAGAAGTTCACTTTGCTGATGCCGTTTCACAAATTCTCTTCGCCCTCTCCGCCAGAGTTTTGATGATCCCTTGTTTTTGGCCTGGATAATAATTTGAGTTCCTGTTTAGGTATCTGTCCGTGTGTAAAAATTTTCGATACACTTTATGTCCTAAGTAACCTATCTTTTGATTTACTAATAAATTTAGGAACGATAGTTATCTTTCTCTGTTTCCATCGTATATGAATTCCATATGAATATTTGGATGTAGTGAGTTTATATAACACATTAAATCGATAAGTTTTTCTACTACGTGACCCAAATCACGAAAGTGTCATCGACGTATCTCTTGGCTTGAATGATGATTCCATTACCATCTTCTCTTAATGCTCCATTGAAAGGTTGGCTACGACCGAGCTTAGTGGGCTTCTCATTGCTACTTCATCTACATGTTCATAAATCTGGTCTTCCTATAAAAAGTAGGTAGTAGTGAGGCAAATATGGTATAATTTCACCATATTTTTGGAAACTAGTTCCTCAATTAAATTCAGAACGGCTTTTAGGAAAACTCTTGTAAATAGGGAAACAACATCAAAGCTAACAAGAATGTCAGGTTCTTTTACAAAGGCATCGTTTTTTTCCTATGTGTGGTTGTAAAATATTGGCCAGATATTTAGCAAGGCTGTAAGATTTATATACTGTTACTTTTTCGACTGTTTTATTGCCCATAACTAGATTAAATACATTTCGTGTTTTTTTTTTCTAATAAAAATCATAACTCCTGATTTCTTTAGGTTAATTTGATTTGTGTGCTTTATAACCATTTTATCTACATGAAAAATTCTTCTTATATATATTTTATTCCTTTTAGGTTATTTGATAGTAAAAGTATAGCACATCCAATACAAAGGAAATAAAGAGATTAAAACTACTGTTAAAAGCGTTTATTGAATCGTATAGGTGCATTGCGTGATAACCGCGTATATTGTAGGCAACTAAGGAGTGGCCAAAGAGGCGTCCATCATCATCATCATCATGTTGCTGTATCTAAAACTATTACATAACTTATTTATAGTATCGCTCGAAATATTGATCCGCTGATTTCAATTTAGATAAAAAACAGCGCTGCTCCAAATTATCCTACAAATTTCCTTGTTGACAAGACCGTACTGGAAAGGAGCTAAGCGGGTAGATCGTGAATAAATGTGCCAGTTGGGAATTGATGCTAAAAATGTAACACTAAGTGATGAATTGGAAAAAATACTTATTCGGTTTAATTTTTTTATTGAAAATTAATTATAGGGGTGTGTGTTCTATATAATTGGTTACTCAATATTATATACTTATATTAAGTATTTTAGTAGATTTGCATATTGATTTACTAATTATCTTATCTAATTATTTATAATCTACACTGCCTGACATTGAAAATGTAATATTTTTTTGGTGATGAACTATAAGGTTATAGGTTCATATTAAATGATTAAAGTTTCGTAACAATCTGAAAAGGATTCTAGTAGCTGTTGCTGGTTATAAAAAAATCACTGTTTCTTATTTCTGTTGTTTAAAAGTTTGACGTTTAGTGTCAGTTGTCTTGAGGCATTATTGCCTTCAATAATTTAATATTGAATGACTTGTGTACTTCGAACAATAATTATTAAAACTGTGCAAATATGCATTTGCATGTGGCGTTAACATAATCGTAAAGTCAAGAAGAGAAACAATAGATGTACTGGTTGAGTTTACCGAAAGAAGAAGCTGAATATAGCCGCAAATGTCAAACATGGAACAAAAAATTTCGGGATAGCAGTGTTGGCATGTTTTTATAATGTAGATGCTATATACTTCAAATATAAAAAGATAAAGCTTTAGAAAAATATATTTTGTTTATATTATGTTATGAATTCTGCAATTTTTTATTTATATAAACCAACAAAGAGTAAATATTTGTTTATTTGGAGATTAATTGCAGTTAATACTTAAAATTTTTTTTAGCAATTACCCTTTGATAGATTAGGGGATAGATTTGGCAATCGTCAAATCAGCAGTTACCAGATTACAAAATATGTTTGCAATTAATCTCGAAAGAGATAAATATCTACTCGTTATTGCTTCATATAAATTAAAAATTGTAGAATTCATAAAATAGTATAATCAAAATGTAATTTTTAAAAGCTTTATCTCTTTATATTTGAAGCACACAACATATGCATTAGAAAAACATGCCAACACTGCCAAACCGAAATATTTTTGACATTTGCAGCTATATTCAGGTTGTACTTTCGGTAAACTCAACCGATGTATTTATTCAAAAGGACCGGCTACACGAAACAGTGGCCTTAAAATTAATCCGACCAAAGCAAAATATATGAATGTAAGGTAAACAAGCAAAACTAGGGCAGCTAAAGGGTTTCCCATTAAGAATGTCCTGATGTTTTTTAAACGAAAACGGCAAAAATTGTTGTAAATCAAAAAAAAAAAAATGTTTTATTGCAAAATATAATAGATAACAATTATGTTCCGAATGACACATCATTCAAATGTCCACTGCGACTACGTTTGCAGGAGCGAATCCCATGGACCCAATTTTTTGGTCACTTTATGCAAAATATCCGCATTAATTTTACGAATGGTATGCTCTATGTTCCTCTTCAAGTCTTCAATAGATTGTGGTTTATTTACATAGATCAATGACTTCATATAGCACAATAAAAAATAATCCAACGGTGTTAAATCGCAGCTTCTTGAAAGCCAAGCATCTGGTCGAAGTTGCTGAATTCTTCTCTGCCATCAAGAGAAATCAATGTTTCCGGAAACTTTTCCTTCAATAAATCAATGGTTGGGGCAGTAGTGTGACATGTGGCACCGTCCTGTTTAAAAAACATGCCATCCAAATCCATTTCATCCTACTGAGGCCACAAAAAATCCGTTATCATCGTTCGATACCTTTCACCCTTGACTGTTACACCATGTTCGAAAAAATAAGGTCCGATGATGCCACCATGCCATAAACCACACCAGACAATGACTTCTTTGGATGCAAAGGCTTCTTAAAAATCTTATGTGGATTATTTTCACTCTAAAGATGACAATTTTGCATATCCACAAAGCCGTTTAACCAAAATGAGCTTCATTGGAAAAGATTATTTTTTTAAAAAAGTCTATCATTTTCGAGTTTCTAAGTCAAGTGGCTTCAGTTCTTGAGTCAAAACAATCTTGTAAGGGTGTAGACCTAAATCTTTTCTCAGAACTTGCCAAGTTGTCATTCTGGTGAGTCCAAGTTCTTGAGAACGACGATTTACGGACACATTTGCATTCTCCGCTACACTGGCTCTTACAGCAGCAATATTGTCCTGAGTTTTTGCATTTCAGCGTCTAGTTGGTGGTTTCGTATCGTGCAGAGTCAATTCACGTTCAAACTTTTTTACGATTCGACGAATTACACGTACATCAGGATGATGATTTGGTCCGTAACTTTCACGTAATGCACTATAGGTATTCACAAAAGAACGATTAAAGTTTTACTTTTATTATTTATTTATTAACAAAATTTTAAGATAATTTCCAAACGTTATTCAAGCGTATATCTTGCCATGGTAATTTGTTAGAGTATACTTAATATAAACGTCAACAAGTGACAGTTCTATCATTTTCAAAATGACCGCTATGACATTTAAAAAACAGGACGTCCTTATTGGAAAACCCTTTACAAACTGTAATACTAGGAGAATACAATATTGAGGAGGTAAAAAATTTTACATGGTCAGGATCCCTAATTACAACTGATAACAACTTTGCACTCTTTGCAGAGGAAGTAAAGTGGCAAATATTCATTGAAAATAAATGTTCATCATCATTATCATCAACCTATAGGCGTATACTGCTGGAAATAGGTCTCCGTCAGTTCTTTCCATGTGTCTCTGTCTTGTGCGGCTTGCATCCAGATATTGCTAAAACGCTTTAGGTCGTCAGTTTTGCTTTGGTCTCCACTCTAAAATACGTTTTGTCCATCTGATAATCTGGAGACGTGTCCTGCCACATTCCATTTTAACGACCCGATTTATTCGATAGCGTCTGCTAGCCAAGCTAAATTAAGTCTTACACTTTTTGTGTTGTGAGCATATTTCCTCCATTTTTGTTACCTTGGCCACTACCTGAACCAACTCCATATTTTTGTTACATTGACGCTTACAAGAAAAGTCCAGTTCTATAATTTTTGTTACAGCGCGTTAATACTACATGTGGGATAATGAAATTTTATGTCTACTTATTACCAAAGTCAGGCAAATATGCAGGCTAAAAAGTAAGATATATGCGCATATATAGGCATATTATGTATGTCAAATATGCATGTATATGCATTTATTTATGTCAAATATGCATGTATATGCATATATTTTTTGTGTCAAATATGCATGTATATGCATTATTTAAACAAAATGTGCACTTCATAAACCGTTTAAATATAATAACTTTATAAAATATTAGTTGAGTGCTTGATATTATAAAATAAAACAAACCTTTTAAGCAACTATTTTAATTAGATAAATATATATTATACATGACTATTTATTTAAAAAACAATATGTGATAATATGTTTTTCAAAATTTTCTAACAAAAAGTTTTGTCGCCTATCTGTATACATATGTTTGTATATAGAAAAGCTCCGTTCTACATCCACCGAAGTTATAGGAGCGTATTTAAAATTATTTAAAACTTCAGCCTCTATATTTAATGTTTCATCAAACACCCCACTTAAAACATTTGCAACCTTAGATAGAAATATGAAATCAGTATTTTTATCTATGACTGACTTAAATTTTGCTAAAATGTATTTGCCAATTTGACCCTCAACAATTTTGCAAGATAGTTCAAATTTTTTTATTACTTTAACTGCTTCAATTAACGATAAATTCGTATCCTGTAGCTGAAGGATGCAACTTGGCACAAAATCATAGTTTGATTTTATGTATGAAAGTTGCTGTGGAAGTAATTTATTTTTCAGTAATTCTTTGGAAACTGTAAGTACTTCGGAAGAATCGTCAGCTAATTCCATTATTACTGGCTTCAATTCAGAAAAATGTTCTGCATAAAACATTGCAGCCTCTAACCAAGTTCGCCATCTAGTAACAATAGGTTTTGGTGGAAGAGGAAGATTGGGCAAATGTTCTTTATACAACTGAGTTCTTATAGGTGACTTAAGAAATATTTTTTTCATATTTGAAATTAAATTATTAACAAGAGGAAATTTATTTCTAATTTCTTCTGCGACCCTATTTAAACCAAGTGCTAGACAAGTTGTATGTACTAAACGCGGATAAAAATTTTTCAAATTGTTTCCTACTTTAACCATGTAAGGTGCAGCATCTAAAAGAAAAAGCAAAAATTTTTCATTGGGAACAGCTGAAGGAAGAAAAAAATTTGTTAAACTATCTTGCAAAAACCTTGTAACTGTTAGTGCGTTGGTTTTATCCAACTGCTTGGAAGCAATTAAATGCGATTTACAAGCTTGTTCATTTTTAAAAGATCCAATTAATAAATGTGCGATATAACGTCCAGAAGAATCAATTGTTTCATCCACACATACATAAAAATAATTGTCTCCTATATCTAATTTTATTTTACTCAGTACAGCAGAATAAACAGAATCGACCTCGTTTCTTCTTAAGCTTCTTTCACTCGGAATATTCCATTTGCAGTATTTTCCAAGAAACATGCGCAAATTGTCGTTCGATAATTTGGACAAAGGTATATTTGAGCTTAACAATGCTTCACACAAATCATGGTTAAATATCTCTTGCTTATTTGATTTCCGATTAGTTGATTGTAAGCATCTAGATATCGAATCTTGCTTTTTCTCTCCCGATTCTAATTTCTGTTTTTCGCCGGTGTGTAAAGCAGTTTTGCAATGCTGAACTATTTGGAATTTTTTTTCGCATGGTATCTGCAAAAAAAATCCTACAGTAAACTAAATAATTTTTAGATCGAGGGTTATTAAGGCATTTATTATGCCTATTAAGCGAAACAAAAAAACGGCCCTATCTAAAAGCTGAGCTTAACCATCAAAAATGCATATTTTTTTGTTTTTGATTTAGTCTACTCGCAACATAAGGAGTCCCGTGGGATAATTCTAGCTCGCCGTGATTTGATGGTGGTATTATACGTTTTTTGGGTCGCTTAATCTAATGGAAGTGTTCTGGAAGCCCAACTATTAAACTTCTGTTCCTTGCAGTAACGTCTCCTATCGGAAGTTGACTACCATCACAGCAATTTTAACTTTGTTGGCTGCAGCTCTGAACAACTGTATTGAACATATTTCTCTTTCCCGAGATTTTTTCTTAGATTGTGAGTCTTAGCAGGGAGTACTTTTCTCCTCTCGTTATGTGGCTTAGGTATTCCAGTTTTTTGTTTGTATGCTGTATGGTACAAAATTATGGTAAAATTAGGTATTTTTCAGGTATTATTAGAAGCCCTGCAAAAAAATGATAGTGTTATCTTCTCTGGTGTATTTCTGCTCGCTGAATCGAATGCGACTAGTTGCGATTACTCAAAATATATTCTTATTTTGTTAATAACAAAATATTTGTTTATTCGCCGAAATGCTCGAAATAATGTGCTCTCTACATAAAGTTTGTAGTCTTTTTCATAGCTTTTTTAAGAACAAAATTTTTGGAAAAATTACTTTTTGAGTTATTTACGAGAAACCGTCTAAAACGTGTTTTTTTTGTAACATGAGCATAGTCACTCGCAAATAACTCGAAAAATATTGACTTTGTAGAACAAAAGTTGCTTAGAATAATTAATCACTTAATCAGTTTATCCACTTCTGGACTTATTTTAAAGGTATTGTTTTCACCCCCGAAAAAAGGGGTGAAACTCACCCCCAGGGTAAAAAACACACATCGCCACAATATCAGTTTTTTGTTTGACATGTTAGATTACGTGTATACCAAATTTAATGTCAACTCAAGTGGCTTTTTAAAATTTAGAGCAAAAACCGTGAGTTAACGTACTATAAAAACAGCTATTTTTGCAATAATTTATTAATAACAAAGTAGGGGCGCGGTTTTAATTCATCACGACTAGTGATAATCGATTTAGTATAAAAATACTATCAAAAAAATTACAAACTTGCGGTAGATAGCGCATTATTTCGAGCTTTTCGGCGAATAAATAATTATTTTGTTATTAACAAAATAAGAACATATTTTGAGTAACTGTGACTAGTTAGCTTCAGTGGCCAAAACCACAAGAGAAGACCTGGACCTTCACACTATCAACTTATTTACTGGGCTTCTAATAATAGCCCTTTATTGGGGGTCTAAAATAAATATACCTTTTACACAGAAGATTTTCCTTAAATTTTTGTAATTAATGGTATACAGGCAGCTACAGGAAATTTTTCCTTGTAAACTTTTAAATAATACTTGAAAAATACTTAATTTTACCATAATTTGTTAATAACAATTAAACAGGTAATATTTGGGCTTCCTGTCCACTTCCATTAAATTCGGCGACCCAAAAAACCCGAGAATACCACCATTAAATCACAGCGAGCTAGAATTTCCCACGGGACCCCTTATGTTGCAACTCGACTAATTATTTTAATGCAATTTAAAATATTCAGGTTTACTTGTTAGTTTTGTAATTGTATTTACTTACAATTTTACTGCATGCTGAGCAAAATACTTTTCCCATATCAATGACTAATTCTGGATATGTCTTGATCCACGCAGATATATTCACTTCTTTCGACATTGTAACTACACTGGATAAAACTTTTTATCACACAGTACACTCCAAAAGTAGGTACAACAGTAACTTGTATTTAACAACTCAAGTTCAATAAATAAACTTGGTTGACATTTTTCTTACCTAAGTAAATAAAAGGCCAATAATAATCCCCAATAAACTAATTCTTGGTAATTTTTACCTTCTATTTTAAGGTATCCATTTAGAAAGTGTTAAGGGATTAAGATAAGAATAACATTTTATATTTTAGAAATACCAGGTGCTTATGAAGGTATTTTAACCATGAATCAACAAATAAATTCATTTTGAAAACCTATTATATGCACTTTATTTTTAAATTTATAAATATATGCAAAATTCAAAAAAATACACAAAAATATGCAAATGCATATGCATATGCACTCTTGCATATTTGCCTGACTCTGCTTATTACTGAATTGTCAGTATAATAAAGAATTTATTTATCATTCACATTTTTATTATTATCTTGTATTTATGTTAAATTACTTCATTTTAATTATCATTGTATTTCATTATAATGAATTTAAAAAACAAAAAATTTCTCTTAGGAGGAGAATCGAACTCCAGTCATTCGCGCGAAAAAAAAATAGACGTGAAGATAGCCAAAGGAGTGTATAAAGATTGAGCGAAATAAATTCGGAATATACGAAATATTATGTATTTCGGCTCAATTCTGCTGTAGGTGGTTGGCCAACAAAACGTTGTCAAATAATTATATTATAAAGATCCAATACTTCAGCGGGCTGCTGGATTCTGAATTAAATCGCTTCCTAAAGCCGGCCACTCATGGTACAGCGGTGTCGTTCGACATAATCGGGCAGAGGCGTTGTTCAATTTGTTGGTATATCTGGTGCGCCCACACACCATACTGCGCCGCAGTATTTGTTCGGTTCTCGACCATGTCAAATCAAACAATCATTTTAGCATCTCTTACTTTGTGTATAACTAAGCGTAAAAAGAAACCTAAAATAAAATGTAGATTCTGGTGCAAAGAATTAAAGATTTTGGTGCAAAATAAATCTCGTCTGCCCCTGCACCCGATTTACTGGACTGCACTGCTAATTTTAATTCTCTTTTATAGAATGTTCTAAAATTGTTAATTTTTTTTTCTTACATACTCTTCATTCGCATCTTTGCTTACTTCTTGGAACTTTAAAACTAGAATGTCCATTGCCTGTTTTCGGGCGTTTCTATCGTGATACGTTTTACCTTTTATTCGCTATAAGCATTCTTGTTTTTTATATAATTTAAAAAACTCTCTTAAAAAATTCTCGCTAAATCAAGCCATTTCGATTTTCTATAATCTGATCAAAGCAAGTGTGTAGTTGAAGTATCGTGAGTGGCCGCCTTTAGGTAAGCCCCTCTTTCGTTTATCGGAGATGGAGATTTTGAGCGGTGTTGCCAATATCATTTCACTAGATGTTTCTAAAATAACTACAAACTTCTGAAATAACTACAAACCATTAAGTTTTTTTGTTATTAGTCTTTTGTAGTCGATTGGTAAATACAATGAAAAATATAGGCAAATATCCGATTTATATAAAGATACGAAAAAGATTCTTCTTCTTCAAGTGCCCTGTCCGTTGCGAACGTTGGCTATTAACATGGCAATTTTGATCTTGTTTGCGGCGCTTCTGAATAGTTCGACCGATGTGAGCCCGAACCACTTTCGCAGATTTTGGAGCCACGAATGTCTTCTCCTGCCTGGCCCTCGCTTATTGTCTATTTTTCCCTGGACAATTAATTGTAGCAGACGGTACTTATCGTGTCTCAATATGTGGCCTAGATATTCAAGCTTTCTTTGTTTAATTGTATTCACGATTTCTTTCTCCTTTCCCATTCTTTGGAGTACCTCTATGTTGGTGACATGTTCGGTCCAGGATATACGAAGAATGCGTTGGTACACCCACATTTCGAATGCTTCTAGTTTTCTCGTTAGCGTCTCCGTCAGCGTCCAGGCCTCCACGCCATACAGCAAGATCGGAAAAATGTAGCATTTAACTAGACGTAGTTTTAGAGGAAGAGACAAATCCTTGCTTATGAGGAGCTTTTTCATATTGCTGCTCTAGCTCGTTCTATTCTCGCCTTAATTTCTATGGTCTGTTCCCATTTTGCATTTACGTTGGTGCCGGTACACATAAGATTCTACATGGTCAATTAGTATGTTACTTATCCGTAATTGTCGAGCAGGTTGTTGCTTTTTGCTTATCAGCATCCACTTTGTCTTCTTGAAGTTGAGGCTCAGGCCGTATTTCTCACTAACTGAATAAACGAAGAAGATATAACTTTCAAAAAGATCTGCAAATCGGATTATTACATGGCGATTGGCAACATTGACTTTGAGCTGCGCTCTAGACTATGGTGGGTTCTAAGAGGAGACGGATAGTTGAACGATATTTTATACAATGTCTAACACCACGTATGGATTTATTTTTGTCTTATGAAGTTATGAAGGACTTATGAAAGTTTTATATTGGTCCACTATTTCAAATGCAGTTCAAACAGACATATATTAAATTGTATGATCCCTTTTAAATTCGTTCATTGTTCATTCGTTCATAACTGTTGTATACGAAAATAAAATTGTTATTTTTACTATTCTTCTTACAATTTCAAATTTCATCATATTTTCTCACTGACACCAAAATTAGTTAAATTAATTCAGTCGTTGTCGAGTTATTATAAAAATGTTATAAAAAAATAACGTTTGTGTAACGTGTTTGTGTATTCAGGCCAAGATCCAAGAAAAGTTGTTAAAGCAGTGTTGATGATAAAAGGCTCGAATTTCGAAAATTCGCTAATAGGGTTGATAGAAATGCGTCTACTATATTGAAATGTTAGAATATTTGAATGGAAGAACATAGATACCAACGTTGTAGAGATAGATTTCATAGAGAAGTTATTAGCAAAACCAGTGACCGTAAACGACGCCTAATAAAAATGACTGCTCTTAAGGACCGCTTCTGTACCACTCGATTAATTGGCAATCAATGGCTGGCTGCTATAAGACAACTAGGTATGAGATTAATTTACCGGAGAATGGTAGTAGAATATGCCCCACCTTGGTTTTAACCGAAAAACGTAAGGAAGCAAGACATGTGGTGCCAAGAATGAGACGAGTGGGATCAGGAAGTGAACCAGGATATATTTAATCATAAAGCTTAAATTCATTATTTGCTCGGATTCGCTGAAGAGACGAAGAAATGCGCGAACTTTACTTTCACGTGAAACATAAGCTATCGCTTACCAAAAGACATGGTTTGGAGTAGAATAGCCTCCAGTATTTATTGATTCAACCAAGAACGTCCAGCTTTACATTCATAATATCCTGTAAACTGTTACAGTGCTCTATCTGCAAGAACTAAAAAATTCTACTTTCCACCAATATATTGCGATGCTCCCCATAACCAGCTGCCACTTTAACGTTTCTCCACCAAGCTAACGTCACTGTTCTACCATGGCTAGCACGATCACCAGGTCTTGAGATCACCGATAGATTTGGAGCACCTTCGAAATGAGATTAATATGCTTTAATCTCAATACCGCAGGAAGATATCAATCCCCTTATTCAAAACATGCATCGCAGAGAGGAGTACTCCAATCGGTACACTATATGGGCCAATTTTATTACAAAACATGATTAAAATAGTCTTACTGAGTGTTGGATTTTCAATGTCAAGCATTATATTAGACTATCTTATTGAATTAAAACTTTCAGCTTTTTTGTTTCAAGATACTATTTATCATAATCCTACTCAGTTGGATAGAATTAGTTTTTTTCTGATGACTGGAGTAACAAGTAAATCTGTATGATGCATTCAAGTTATTTAAATCTCTTAGAAAATATTTACAAAGAAGCAATAAGTACTATTAAAATACACACAAACTCTTAACCGATAAAAATGAACATGACAAGAAAACACGAATATAAAAGAACTTCCCAAATATCTCCCGAACTATTTGTATGTGCCATGGAAAACATATTTCAAAAATTACAATTTCAAGAACGAAGTATTAACATAGAAAGAACGAAACTAACAAATCTAGATTTGTAGATGAATAAAACTTTAATCCATTCAGTTTTATCGCAGTTGTGAAATTCATCTTCACTCTAATCTGGCAACCAGATTTTCTCGGGTTGTCTAGAAAAAAGGGGTGTCAAGTGTCTGAATATAAAAATTTGTCGCAAGCAAACGACTTTTAATAATATCTCGTCCTATGATTAAAATATACATACAGCAAAGATAATTCAATTTATTTATGATTTAAAGTTGTATTCATTGTTTGATGTAAATGATAAAGAAATAATTATTGTTAAATACCTTATAACTGTTATATAAAGGTATCAGCTCTACACGGTTGTAATACGTAACCTTTGATTCCAAAAATACCTAAAAATTTAAATAATCGATGACAAATCGTGTAAAAGTAAATATTCTTTATTAAATTGTAAACCTACAATGCTTGAAAACGATTTAGTCATTAAAAAACAAATTACATAGTTGGCTATGTTCATGAGTAATTACAGATATTTATATACATACATCGACAAGATTTTACAAGGTTAAAATTTATGTTAACATCGGTACATTAAAATTGGGAATATTATCAATTTTGGAGAGTAACTATTATGTAAAATACGATATTGGTAAATACAATAAATTATAGTTACCTAAATCGTTCTAAAATAATGAGTATTTCGTCATTAGGAATGAAATACCTCCAATGTGCAAATTTCTGGTAATTCAGATTTTAAACGATTCTGAATCGCTATGAATAGTTTTACAGTCTAGAAAAATATCCAATGTGGATGTGCGTACCGATTCCTAACTTCCCTAATGTCTAAAAATGCATTAGTCCAATGTAACATATTATTAATTGTTGGACTGAAATAAATCCAATGTGCTTAAAAAACACATTGGAGCTATTATCTATTATAATATCAGCACATTGAAGGTATTTCATACTTTCATCTTTCAAATTCCTATCCTCAAATCTTCTCAAATAAGCTATTTACCAGTGCAAAATGAATGTTTTCAAGACAAGAACTAAAATAGTTGTACAAAATTCACTTAAGGAAGATTGGCAAAATTCTATCCAAATTTTTGCTCCTATTGAAAATGAAATTTATAATGAAAAATCCAAAAACAGGTATGTAAACAAATTCACTACTACGGTTAGATATCTTTCATCTCGTTATTGCTTAAATTAAGTAACAATTATTTTTCTTATTTCAGTTTGCCTGCAGCTACTTGGAACAGGAAAAAGTCAAAATTTGTGTTTTGGGATGTACAACATATTACCAGACGGAATGGCATGTTAGTAAAGGAGCGATGTAACCATATTATAACGCCAAAATGTTTAAAAGAACACTCATTTAGATGTTCTTTAATTACGCAGGAAGATAGACTACGAATTTTTAAAAAATTTTGGAGATTAACGTCGTGGGAATATAGAAGCACTTATGTTAAAAATCTTGTTCGGGAAAGAGCAGTGCAAAGGCGCCGAAAAGATACTCAAAATTCAGACAAACGGTCCAAAAAGAGTGCTCGTGACTTTTTTTGTTTCTAAAGACGGAAGTTACCTCAAGGTAAGCCAAGTTATGTTTTTGAACACATTAAATTTAGGAGAAGACACAATGAAACAATGGGTCTCAAGGGAGCCAGCCACTCATGAAATTGATACTTCTAGTGAAAGTCTACAAGATTCCAACATTCAACAAGATTACTCCAAGAAAAATGAGACAAATTTGCAAAGAAAAGAATGTTATGGAATGGTTGCAAAATATTCCTAAAGTTCCTTCACACTATTGTAGAGCATCTACTAGCAGAATATATGTTGGCAACAGTATCATAACAACAAATTACATGTACAGACTATATAAAGAATGGTGCGATGATAGAAAGCAGTCAGTTGCTCATATCAAGTTGTTTTAAGTTGTTTTAGAAGCAGAGAAAATTGGCATACATAAGCAAAGGAAAGATCAATGTGGTACGTGTGTTGCACATAAAATGAACACAATAAGTACTGAAGATTATGATCAGCACATGTCAAAGCAGAAAGAAGACAGGCAAAAGAGTTATTAAAAAGTAGCGCAAATTCTGAAAAATTGGTTCTCACAGTTGATCTTCAAAGTTTCCTAACGTGTCCAAAAGTATTAGCTTCCCAATCGTATTATAAGCTCAAACTTCAAGTACACAACTTTACCATTTATTCTCTAAATGATGAAGATGTCCAGTTGTACGTTTGGCATGAAGCAAATGGTGGAGTCAGTAGCAATGAATTTACATCTTGTCTTATAGATGATATAAATAATATTCCTGCTAACTATCAAACTCTTGTATTCATCTCAGATGGATGCAACCACCAAAATCGAATAAGAACTCTGGCTAGTGCTTTAAGTGATTCAGCAAGAGCAAAATCCCTTACAATACAGCAGTTATATCTTGCTATATCTTGAAAAAGGCCATACTATGATGGAAGCAGATTCAGTTCATTTAACTTTGGAACATTACTTTCAGACTCCAATTAATTCACCGATGGATTACATTGCTAGAATGCGTCTTGCTCGGCCAAAACATCCGTATAATATTAAAAATGTAGATTTTACGTTCTTTAAAAAGTACGCTATTGACAGTAACTTTCGTTCAATAAGACCTGGAAAAAATGCCAAACTTCTGCAAGTTGTAGATATAAGACAATTAAAATATAGTCCCAATGGAGAGGTATACTACACCACTGATTACTCATATAACTGGAAGCTACTACCACACAGAAGAGAAAGCCAAGACCTGTCGGTTTATGAAAACTCACTCTTCAGGACACCTCCTGAAATATCAGAAGACAAGTTCAAACATCTGCAAGACCTCAAATCAGTTATTGAAAACGATCATCATCACTTTTACGATACTCTTCCTAAAATCAACAAAAAATAATACTTTCGGTGGTGTTCGTAAAAATATCATACACTGATACTACATGTCGAAGTTTGTTTATTTAAAATAAAGATAATACAAATCACTTTACTGTTTATATGACTCTTTTTTCCCTAATAACACCAAATTCAAGGTGTATAGTACTATGACATGCCATACACAATATTTGAAATTGCTGCTATGTACCGGTTCAATCATGCGCGTTATATAATTTCTCCAATGTGCGCGTTTGTAATATTTTTTTTTATTAGTTTAATGTTTTGTACTGATTTAAGGAATCAATTTCACCTTAATATCAATATTAATCTTAGTTTGGCCAAAAAAATCAATTACTAATTTAATACAATATAAAATAGCGTTATTTAACTATTTTTTGTGTCTCCTGTAAAATTAGGATATTTTTACATTGGAGATATTTCATTCCTAACGACGATTTGTAATTTGCCTATAAAACAATTAAAAACTATAATAAAAATCAATATGGCATATATTATTTCGTGATAAAAACAAAAGCTACGAACAGTTAATTTGTAAAGACGAAAGTATCCCATCAACAATTTGGTAAATATTTAGAGTCGATCGATACAGATTGACTTCAAATAAATAATCAAAAAATAAAGCCAAAACTACTTTTAGTGTCTTGTTATCCGAGTTTGTATGCCGTGTTCCGAAATTGTTTATTCCTGACGTTTCGTCTGCACCTTCGGCAGGCATTATCAAAGGAAGGAGAGGACGTGATCTCATATCGTTTTTCGTAGCTCTGCTAACGCTTAAGCACGAGTGACATGTGCGAGTGACTAGGATTGCCATTAGTGTAAACCAATATAGAAATTTGTGAGCCAACCACGCATAGGAATGAAGGCAAAGATAATGATGGTGACGAACAAAAGCTGATATAGTAAAATGCTTGAAACTGTTTCTAGGATAGTAAGAGGGAACTAAAACTACATGAAAGAGAATCACCTCCATCAACCCCTAGGCCCCACAACCATCAATCCCCTAGGCCCCACCATCGAGCAAAAAGACAAAAGAGGGAATCTAATCGTTATGAAAAGGAGACCAAAAAAGTGGCCTCTGATGGCGGACATATCCGGAAATGCAAAGGCGCTAAATTTAAATTTTCCGACACTTATTAACAATAGCTATAAAATATTTTTCAGACGAGAAAGTTTTAATTAAATATTAATGATAATAGTCTAAAAAGTGACACAATTAGTAAAAAACTTCAATATAAATAAAATTTTATGTGACAGTTGGGACAAACATGACCAAACTAAATTTGATTTCTTTTAAACAAGGAAAGAGCCTGTTTTTCCTTGTTTAAAGTGGCCTCTTAAGATAGCACTTCCTGTCTAACAATATTTTTGTCCCCACTACCTTTATATTCCCTCTTTTGTCTTTTTGCTCGATGGCCCCACCACAATCAATCCCCTAGGTCCCACCTACCGCAACCAAAAAAGTTTAAATTGCAAACTCCTACTTGTGATATATATATATAATATGTGATAAAAAATGCTATCCAATGGTCTAAATAATAATTATACAGGGTGCAGTAATAAATGTGAAAATTTGGCTTACGTGGAAAATTTAATGAGGTTTTTGTTGATTCTGTTGATGACAGTGTAATTGTATAATAATTATACAAGATATTAATATCGACCGGCTTACTATGGCTTTTGTATTTGTAATGCTATCTCCTGGACTATTATTTTTAATGATAAGTGCCCGTCGGAATTTTTTTTGTTAATTAAAACCTTAATTTGCTGTTTTTGTAAAAAATGGTTGAATTGTTAAAAACTGATTGTTAAAAAATATTTGTTTCACTGATGAATGTACTTTTATGTTGAGTGGTAATGTAAATAAACAAAACTATCGGTACTGGAGTGATGCGAACCCGCATCGATTCAGAGAAGGTCACACTCAATACCCTGAAAAACCGAGTGTTTGGGCAGGAATATTAGGCGATGCTATAATTGGCCCCGTCTTTATACCAGGCAATTTAAGTGGCGACAGTATGCTGGAAAACACCATCGAACCTTTAATTGTGCATGAATTAGAGAATAAAAGAGACGATCAAGTCAACCTAGCTCTAGACGAAGATTTGCTGCTCTTCAAGATGGAGCACCTCCTCACTATGCAGCTTCAATTAAGCACTGGTTGGATACTAATTATCCAAATAAATGAATTGGAGAGACAGGTCCTATTGAGTGACCACCGAGGTCACCGGACAAACCGCCACCTGACTTTTTTCTAAGGGGTCACCTCAAGTCAGTTGTTTATAAAACTCAACCTGCATCACTTGGGGAATTGCGGGAAAGAATTACGCAAGCATGTAGCGCTATTACTAGAACAACATTTGTCAATGTCGGGCAGAATTTAAAAATAGGCTGTATTATTGTAAAATTCGTAGGTCAGCAGAAACCTCATTAAATTTTCCATTTAAGGCCATTTTCGTCAGTATTAACGATTCGACCTAGAGAAAATTTATATTTGACCATAACCTCGGAATAGTTTTGAAAAAAAAATTCAATGTTGGCTTTATTAAAACCGGACGTGCGAGCAATGCTAACATTTTCCGGTCTTATATACGATATTTTTGGATAGCGTTTTATGAATAAACGCGTCCATTCGATTCCTGACGTCTGACTTTCATCCCAAGTACCTAGATGTTTCTTATTCAGTTTCTTCGCATATTGATATGCAAAAATTTTAGCAGGGTTTTAAGTAATGCCAAAATTCATTGATGACGATTTATGTAGGTAAGCTTCTAGCTCTATTTCTTCACCAGCAGTGAAAACTGGTCGAGATGTATATTTTGAAGTGGAGGGTGATTTGGCACTGACGGAGTTCTGATCACTTTCATTTCCTGAATCTAACCCATTGGCCGACTTCTTTTTCTTGACATGGAAGTGAAGCGTAGATTTAATTATATTAAACATTGCTGCTGCAATCCGAATTTTTCGCCCATGGATGATTACTTCATCTACGGCATTAGCTAAGTCTAATGTTGGATCTATCTGTTTTGCGTTTATAATTACGTACAATTCTGTAAAAAATGGTGCTCATTTACATTAATGCTCCTTTCCAACATTAGTTTTGGTTTAAATCTATTAAATATATAACAATATTCAACAAGTAATACATTTTCTTGTACTGGGGCACCCACCAGACTTGTCTAAATGAGCTTCACAGGCGTTATATTTCTACATCAGTTGTTATGAAGTCTAATAGATCGCAAAGAAACATTAGTTTTAAGGCTATAGTTACTAACTCACTACGCTCTTCCAGTCACAGACAAAAAAAAGCTGTTCATGATAGAAAAATATTTTTTACACTCTTATAAATACAAAGCGTGAATACTTACATCAGTCCTTTAAATCCAAATTAGGATTCTACTTAAATATGTACGCCATTGGACGCAATTAACTTCACAACGCTTTTTATGCGGTAAAATTGAATTGTCCAAATGTGCCCCATGTAGAAATCTGCCGCACCCTACCCTACTTCATAAACCACGGGATTTACTACCTACTAACCCTACTTTATATATTTTAGAAACTGTTTGCTTAATTCATAAACACCTGCATGGTTTTCCAGCAAGATCTAATCATGACTATTCCACCAGGAATTCAACCTTTGATGTTTATTTACCGGTCCCGTCCATTGAGTTAGTAAAGGAAATCCCCCCTTTACAACTTAAATGTGCAACATCTTTCCCCAAGTTCCGTAAAATGACAAAAGCCTATCTATTTGAAAGACCATATTATTCATTAGAAGAGTTTCCTAATAAATAACTAAGAAATTACAGTACCTTTACGTACAAGTAACAAAAGTATTTTTATCTATATTTAGTTATCATATGCAGCAACTTCAACTTAGTTCGTAAGCTTTTATTATCCAATTTGCAATTTATTTAAATTTTGTAGTGGTTGTTTATTTTAATATCTTTTATTTTGGGATATTGAAGATTTATGTAATTTCAGTAAATTGTAATTGTTATTGTTATTTTCAGACTTTTTGTAAGCTTTGTCCATAATTTTCACTAATAATAAAGCATATTTCTAATCCTAATCTTAACCCGTAAATTTTTATAAACATTTATGTCAGTAAAATTAATTATCCACTCTAAGCTTTGTATTAGATTGTTGTGATGTTTCGTTTCATAAGTATATGGTTTACTTGATTAACTACAAAATTCCCGCTAATCTATCTTCATTTCAAAATTTCGAATTTTGAAAACTACAAAAAAATCGCGTGCATATTTGTTGCGGATTCGCCTTGCGTACAAACCCGTAAATATAGAACAAAGGAGAATACCCGGTAATCGAGATAATGTGATTCCTCGTATACGGTATTCGAAAAGCGTGCATTTCTAAGCAGGACATGGTAGATATCAAGCGGTGCAATGGGAAGGCAATGAAACCTGAACTGAAATGTTGTAATACCGGAAATACAACAATTATTATACAATGAGACGCTTTTTACAGGAGGACAAAGAACTTTTATAAGGCGAGGTGTATTTTTGTTTTGATACGCTCTATCTTTAGGATATTCACTCTCTCACAACTACAGCTTGAAGTGTTAACACCATGGACGTATAAATAAATAACGTCTATGGTTAACACTATACAGTATTGCCAATGTTGCGATTCACAAATCTCCAATTTTCGGCGTTTCGCTTAAATCTGTTTCCATATTTTATTAAATAATTATGTTAATATATAGAGTGAGAAATATATAAAATATTAAGGAGAAATATAAAACAATAAAATAAAAATGTAATTGCACTGATAAACTATATAAATCACGACCATGAGACGAGTGTTTCTGGAACAACGATAATATAATTTTTGTAAAGTATCCAGAATGGGGTACCCATCCAGAATACCAATAAAAAATACTACCTTGAATATATTTAACTGCCAGTTTTATTTATCTAGGATTGAACCTGGTATTGATTGCTCATCGCACGTCGCACACGTTTCATTCAATTGAAATTAAAAATTTTATATCATGTTTAATTACTAATTACTACATTTTACAATCGCCTACTATCCAATTTAAATGGCGACGTGCAAGTCTTGTGGCTTTATTTCTTCTAGAAAGTTGATGTTTTTAGCCAGGCGTCTACTAACTGAACAACTGAAAACCGTGGGCCAATCATAAATTCTTGAATTCAGCTATAATTTTAGATGCGAACTTCCAAAGATCATTTTGCATTATTTTTTAATTTTTTGGTATTTCCAATTTTGGTAGGTTTTAGACATGTCCAGTTTAATTATAGACCAAAATTGTTTTAGATATTGTGACTTCTTCTTCTTTAAGTGTCGTCTCTCAATCGGAAGTTGAACATCATCATTATCTTCACTTTACCGCTGCTCGGAAAAGTTCTATTTAAACCAGTCCCTTAAATTGTTAATTATATTTCCCTTCATCTCAGTTATTTTATATTACCCTTTAAAGGATATAATTTACGAAAAGGATGTTAAAAAGAGATGAAAAAAGTACTTTGACAGTTTACTAGATGAAGAATTTGACAGAGAACCAGCTGAATTAACGGAGCAAGTAACAGCAATGGTGAATAAGATAACAAACGAGGAAGTGCTTCAGGCACTTCAAAAAATAAAGAAAGGAAAAGCAGTTGTACCAGATGATATTCCTGGGGAAGTGTGGAGAGCATCGGGAGAGACAGGATTAAGTTAGTTAAGAGGGTTATTCAACAGAATTATGTTTACAAAAACAAGGGAGATAAACAACAATGTATAAACTACAGGTCCTTAAGACTACTTAATCACACCATGAAAATATGGGAGAGAGAAATTGCTAGACGGAAACTTGAAGAAACCGAGAATCAGTTTGGCTTTATACAAGGCAAATCAACAACAGATGAAATTTTCATTATTAGGCAGTAAGTGAAAAAACACAGGAATAAAGAAACAAACGCTCATATGGTATTTATTGATCTTGAGAAAGCATATGATAGAGTTCTTTGAGAGATTATGTGGTGGGCACACAACAAGAAATGAGTTCCCTGTGAATATGTAAAGATTGTGAGAAACATGTATAAAGAAACAACTAATGTTAGAACAGGTGTGGGAGATACTTAGTCCTTATCTATTCTCCTTAGTTAAGTATCCTAAGGATGTCGTGTTAGTGTAACTGAAACAGTGGAGACAAGCTCTTGAGGAAAAAGGGTTAAAACTTAATAATTATCACATATCTCTTTTTACACATAAATAATAATGGAAATGTAATATAAAAGTACTACTCCAATCGTAGCATGTGTACTAAAGCGTAGCAGCAATCACTATAGAGCCATCTAGTTAAGATTTTACAGTTAAATGATGCTAATATAAAAATGAAATGTATTACAGATAAAAAAAGAATTAATTCCTTAAGACCTTATATTACTAATCTGAAAAATAACTTATTAACAGTCAATACTGCATAGTCAGAAAATGAAAAAAAAAAGATGTCATTTTTATTGAGTTAAATTACCCGTTGCTTAAAGATTTTACCGTTGCAATTTTTTTTATATTTATCTGGTTCTATATGTATATAAGACAGTGGTTATAAATTATTGAAATTCAAGGAAATAATTATTGAAATAAGAAAAAATTATTCAAAGCATCCTTTGAATAATATAAACACATGGTGCGAACACTACAGTAATGAAACCCATAAATGATCGGAACAAAAGCCTACAAGAACATTGAAAAATGTTGATGTTATTCCATAGGTTTAAATTAGCCTTTCAAATATTCGCAAGTAGGCATAAGATGGATATTGTATTAGCGTAATAAATAATCACAGGGTGTTGCAATATTGACCTACGTAAACGTCTTTCGTTCAGCATTCACAAGATGAAAACTTTAAATGAAGGATTATCTATTTAAATGAAAAAATACAAAAATATCTGAACAAATAGTCGAATAAACAATATATTTTTATAAGAAATGAGAATCTAAAAGTCATAAAACGCAAGAGGTTAGTAATTCAATAAATGTTTTATTTGACGCTTTGTGTTCCAGATTGAACTACAATTTATTGTACCTATCCAATGTACAGAGTTAATTTTATGGTTATTGTGAGTACCATTTGTGAAGTTAGGTTTGGTCTTAAAATCTCCATGATCATAAATACTTCGTTTTCAAAAGTTCAAAGCAATGAAAGAGCTAGGAATACCAAATCAGTTGGTAAATTTAAAATAAAAACTAACTCTTGAAAAGCCTAGTATTATGTAAAATAAGAATCATCCTGAAATACTTCCCATCCAAGAGAGCGGCGTTAACACAAACAAAAATCAAAGTCGAAGAACTAAATACAGAATCCACCTAATAAAATATTAGAAGACGAAAACATCGAGAAAAGCTGGTAAAAACTCAAAAATAACATAACTAATGCAGCAAGAGAATCACTTAGAGAGAGGAAAGTAACGAACACGAAAAAAAAACACCATGGTTTAGAGAGGTAGTGAAGACAAAATATGATAAAAGAAGAAAGCCTTTTTACAATACAGAACAAACACAACAGGCATACAACCACTATAAGCAAATCAGAAATGAAACGAATACTTTAGTTAATTAGACAAATAAAAAAGGAACATTGGCAGAGTTTCTCTAAATAGATGGAACACGATTTCTACGGAACACAAAAAGAAATATGGAGAATGATCAGGGGACAAAGAAAAGAGATACGAACTAATAAAAACAAAACACATAGAAGGAAACATGGGTAGACTGCTTTCAATCCCTATTTGCTAAAGGTAACGATAATAAACCATCAACACTAGAGGTGACGACAAACGAAGAAATAAATATTGAACAGGAAAAGGTAAAAGGAAGCATTAAGGAAATTAAGAAAATGGAAAATCACCAGAAGAGGACAGAACACTTAACGAACTCCTAAAGTACGGAGGACCAATGGTAACCATTCTCTCTCCTGTTACTGACAAATAATGTAGACCGTAGAATCATTTTAATTAATTTTAAACTGTTTGTCCTTGTCTTAGTGTAGTGTTTTGTACAATTTAATGTTACAATTCATGTTTATCACATTCTACGCTTGCTGGATAGCCCATATTTGACGAAATGCCCCTGAAGATGCTATATTAAACGAAAGTACTTGGGCAAGGTTTGATTAAACTTGTGCTCGATAATTGCCTTAATTTTCAAAGTTCATTTATTCGAGCATTTAACCTCATATCAAATATACGGTTAGGACTATGCCTAACAATGCTTCGGTGGTACGTATTCACTACTGTCCTTTATGGCTTGGAAGCATGGACATTAAAACAAATGCATCTAAATAAGTTGGCCGCCTTTGAATTTGGGTATTACAGAAGAATCCTACGAATATCATGGACTCAAAGAATGTCAAACACAGAACTTACTAGAAGAATAGGAAATGAAGCTAAAATAATATTGACTATCAAAAAAGGAAAACTTGAGTACTTAGGCCATGGTATGAGAGGGAAAACACAAATACTCATTATTGCAGCTTACTATGCAAGGCAAAATTCGAGGAAAGCGAATTGTGGGAAGATGAAGAATATCGTGGCTAAGAACTTGAGGGAATGATTTGAATGCAATAGTGCGGAACAATTTAGAGCAGCAGTTAACAGGGTCCGCATAGCCATGCTGATTTTCAATCTTCGATAGTCGATGGAACTTAAAGAAGAAACCACCAAATTTACCAAAAGCAGTTGTTAGATACTTGTATCAACGCTTGTCATGAGAAAATCTTTAGTTCTATGACCTAAAATTTCACTGGAAGTTTTCCACAATTTACACAATACACTATACACAATTTACGCTATACACAATTTACATTCTGCTATAATACTTTTAATTTAACTTTCAAGTTAAAGAAAAATAATCTTAAATATTATTTTATTGTTTCAGATTGAAGAGGATGGCTAGTGGAGCCCGGCCTGGCTCCCTGGTACCTCCCAGAGTGAACGGAACGGCTTTTCCAGGTTTGGTCCTTCCTCCGGTGCACGATGGTCCCCACGTTGAAAGCTGCACACACGTCGATACGCACTACGACATCAAAGTCGCTATCGTTTTCGCCCTTTATATTATTTTTGGAATATTATATACTTTTGTAGGTGAGTATTAATATCAGAATTTTAGTTAATGGAGTTGCAGGTATTGATTATGTACTTCAGAAAGAAACTACAACGATAAAGGGATTTTATTGTTTTGTATGGCCAATGCACCCCTAAAACCCGCGAAGTGCTACCATTTAAAGGGGTGCGTTAATAAGAAAGGGTTGAATTAGTTTCTGTGCAGTTTTTATACATATATATCTAAAGAAAGGTTGTTCAAAATCAAATTTCCTATCGAAATGTCAGCTTTTAGAGTTAAATATAATTTTTTTGACAAAAATATATTCAAAAAACAAAGCAAAAAAAAAAACAGGAACACACGCAATTTTTCTTTTTGGTCTTGATCTTGATGTTTCACTGTTTCTTTTGCTGGTTTGAAATGTCTAAATGTCGCTCCTTTGCTCTCTATTTCATCCTGTCTTTCTTCTTCTTGATAGACTACTTTAAAATGATATTGACAATATTGCTGAGTTAAGTCGTTGGGCGACTTTATTGTAAGATAGTTCATTCGATTACATGAATTTAACTTTAACTAGCATGTAATTTGTTTTTAAAAAGACAACCACGTGCCATGATGACAGTAAAATTCTCCTGTTAGTGATTCCATAGCGCTTGATTAGCGCCGCTTCTTTGATTTTTCTCTTTTACCATCTGTTTCTCTTAGGACTATACTTGAATCTTTCCATTAAACAAAATGTTCATTTTCCCATGCGTGTTTACATATTTGAGATCTATCATTTTCTCTATTTTAATGGTCTTGCAAATATTTAACAAATGTTCGCTAGACTGACTCTAGATGCTAGATGTTCTGCTTATATAACAACTATAATAGGGATTCCATATAATAGCACTATATTCTAGTTTACAGAGATTGATGCAGAATTATGAGTGTATTAATATTTTGAAAATATTTTGCAGTTTTGAAAACAAATTCTAGTGATCTATTATCAGCAGACAGTTTTATTAATATGGTTTATTAATAAAAATTTTATACCTTGAGAACTCCGTTGAAGTATTTAATTTTAATATCGGTTTCACCTTTTATTATTAAAGACTACTCTTATTAAAGAGGTCTGTTTTGGGTTTTTTTTAAATAATCAAGTTAATAAGTTGTTTTACCACTTTAAAAAGAAATGGATTTATAAGCAACATCTTCTTTGAGGTTATAAGCTTTTTATGAAATCAAATACTATGGTATAATTGAGTACTTTGAGACGAATTAGGCGTCACAATCCAAAGTTCAAGCTTTGAAGAGGTCGAACAAATATTGAAAGCTGCCTCGAATTTAATGTCTAATATAAAGAAAACTCGCTAAGACCAAATCCAACCAAAACTCAGTCTGCGCTTTTCACCTTCAGTGCCGACTGGCCAAAAGGAAACTCAACATCACCTGGAAAAGCGTCTTTCTAGACCACACCGAAAAGCCAATATACCTTGGAGTCACACTAGACCTCTCATTAAAAGACAGGTTCCACTATTAAAAAAAATCGAAAGAAGGAGGATGTGCGCAACAAATTTTAAGTAAACTTAGGCGTTTTCTCAACGACGGAATACGCATGCTCAGTATAGAAGAGATCTGCGCACTTCAAAAAAGTAAATGTCAGTCTGAACTAGACTTGTAGCCTCATTAACCGCTGTATGAGACCAATCCCTCATAATAACCTGAATCAGCTTCAGGCTTCTCAGATCCTGACTCTGGTAGTACGGTTCACGAATTCACCGAAAGATCCAAACGAAACTTTGATAACCGCCACCCTCTATCTGATAGCTAAAATGCACTTGAAACTCAAAAGATTGTCATACCTAAAGATAAATTAACGTTTGATTATGCAACATTAAGATAAAGAGAAATACATCAAAAAGTGATCCAACAAGTCAACTCAAATCTAACAGAAGTAGGAGAAGAAATCTTAAACATTAAAAGATGTCAATAAAAAGTGGAGCAATATTTAGAAGGCAGTACTAAAGGTTGCAGAAAAAAATTTAAAGCCTGAAAAGACAAATAAAAAACAGAAGTGGATGATTTCAGAAATTCTTGCAATAATGGAAGAGAGGAGTAAAGCCAAAGGGAGAAATGAGCCAAAATATCAAAAACTACAAAGTAAAATTAAAGTAGAGATAAAAAGGCCAAGGAAAAGTGGTTAACAGATTAATGCATAGAAACGAAGAGTATGACAGAAAATACGACAGTTTTAGTATGCATAAAAAAATAAAAGAACTAACAAATATCAAAAGCGAGTACACTATGGTATACTCAAAGATGATAATGGTAAACTCATTGCAGACATCAAAGATAACGTTAGATTTTTGCAAGAATAATGCATATACTTTTAGATCTGTTCAACAAAATATATACAACAGGAGTAATACCCAAAGATTGGTTCCTGTCCACGTTTGTAACACTACCAAAGTCAGTACATGCGACAGAATGCTCCCAGTACAGAACAATTTCCTTAATAAACCACACACTTGAGATATTTCTTAAAATAATACATGAAAGACTACAAAAAAATAGAAGATATAGATAACACCCAGTTTGGATTCAAGGGAGGACTAGAAACGAGAATGGCTCTGTTCGCTTTTAATGTTCTCGCGCAAAGACGACTAGATATGAACCAGGATCTCTATAACTGCTTTATAGATTATCAAAAGGCTTTTGATAGAGTATGACGTCAGAAACTCGTAAAACTGTAAAAGAAAAGAATGTGGATAGGCGAGATGTACGGGTTATTGTCAATCTGTATATATGTATAATTCTGTATATGTAATACAGAAATCAAAAGAGCTGTTAGACGGCGTTGCGTGTTGTCTCCATTGTTATTCAATCTGTACAGCGAAACTATTTTTAAGGAAGCAATATCAGAGGAACACCAGGGTATAAGCGGAAAAATCTTGAACAACATAAGATTTGCAGATGACACCGCTGTCTAGAAGCACTGCAATGCTTAGTAAATAGATTACATCAAGTCAGTATAAAATATGGACTACAAATGAACGTTAAGAAAACCAAGTGCATGATTATTTTTAAGCAACATACAGTAGGAAGGCTAGATATCGAGGGAGAACAAGCAGAAAGAGTGAATAATACTACTACTAATATCTGGGAACCTGGGTAAATGAAAACAACAACCAAGGTAGAGAAATAAGGACACGCATTGAAATTGCAATATAAGCATTTATAAAAATAAAAACAATGTTTGTTAATCAAGACCTTCCTCTGGAGCTGAGGATAAGAGCCTTAAGATGCTACATGTTCTCGACTTTGTTCTCCACTAAAAGTGGATAATATAAAGAAGTTGAAATCATTTGAGATGAGGTGCTATAGAAGGATTTTGAAAATACTGGGGACCCAACGAGCTAAAAATGCAGAAGTGTTAAGAAGGCTACAATAGGATTACGGGGTCATAAAGCATATCAAAACAAGAAAGCTGGAATATTTAGGCCACATTACCAAAGGTGCGAAATATTAAGGCTTATAATGCAAGATAAAATGAAGGGTAATATTCATATAAAGACGATGAAGTTCCTGGCTAAGAAACCTAAGAGAGTGGTATAGATGTGATAATAGCCAACCTCCGATAGGAGAAGGAACTACAAGAAGAAAACCCTCCTTTTGGCCAGCAGCCGTATCCTGGCAGACTGAAATCAAGGGTTTCCTTAGCTCTCTGCTAGACAAACCGTTTAAGAACCGACCAAGTAAAACCTTATTATTATGGGGTCTGCTGTATAAGAATGACGACAAGTGTGACTGAGGAGCAATACAGAACATGGAACATCTACTAGCCTGCCCAAACTACCCGCATAGATGCATTCTTAATAACTTATGGACAGGCAACAAACTAGCATTGGACACAGCCCAACAGATACTGGGCTCAGAAACTACAGTTTTTTGGGCACGAAAAAGTAAAAGTAGAAGAAGGAATCTTCTGTAGAAGATTTTCAGAGTAAATTACATGTTTGTCAACGAAAAATAAAATCATCGTCAGACATTAGTTCTGTTAATCTTAAATGTTTTCCATAATTATTATATATCAAATTTTGTTTTTTTTTTTTGTTCGCAGTCCTTTACTTTACCTTTACCTAATAATGGTGGCCTGATTTTAATCTTATTTCCTCTGCTTACTCGTAATAGTTGTAACATATTCCTTATATATTCAAGAGTATTTTTCCATATCTCTATCCTTGGCATTACTGCCACTTGAGATATCAGGATATTCATAAAACGGAATGCAATTTATCGGCAATAAAAGGAAATACCTATCTAAGCAATAAAATATTTTACGAGTTTAAGTGTATAGCAGTAAACATCATACCTGTCTGGTTGGAAGTTTACAACCTACGATACGAGAAGTGATGATGTTCATTTTTATTTCCTATAACCCCATGATTTAAAAGGTATTCCTTTATTATTCTGTTCAAATATGAATTCTTATATTTTAATGAATAAGCACCTTACAGTCTACCAACAAAAGATGCTTTCATCTTAAAAAAATATTTTTTATTGTAATATCCACAATAAAATCAGACATTTTGATCTTTCTCTGCTTTAACCATGTGTGTACTTGATTTCTTTTATTTTATTTTTAAGGAGAAATGTGTTGATCCTGGCATCCTGGCGCATTCGCCATAATGCATACCAATAAAAGAATGTCGCCAATATTGGTATATTATCTTATCTTTAAATACATAATTGAAACGCCATTTTATCTCCGGCTTTTTTGTAACGTTTGTATTATTTCTTCTCTTTTCTGATAGTTAGGCTTCTTCGCTTGCTGCTCGTCAACTTTTTTTTAAATAATTATATTTAATGTTGGGGTGTTTCAGATCCAGCTTCATTTTTCTGTGAGTTCAGTAACTCCTTAAGATACTCTGTTTATCTTTCTAATTTTCCCGAAGACATTTTACTTTTATAGGGATTTCTTCGGCTGGGATGTATTCTTCGGATTCTAAAATCTATTGTCTTTAATCTCTTGACAGAAATTCCATCTCTGTTTTCAAATTTTGTGTACAGTGTACATCTCTGTCAAACTAATTTTCTCTTTTAAAATGTTCTGTTCGCCTAATCATTTTATCTACCAATTTTCATCATTTGCTTAGACAATGTACATTAAGCTTTTTGTTTGCTACATAATATTGTTTCTGTTTATTTTGTATTTAATACAACTACACACTCGTAATTTAATAATTTAACTACAACCTCCTTAAAATATTTGTCTTATTTTATGCTACATCTATTGTTTTCTGCTCCACGATAGCTTCTAATAATCATAATAGCGTTAGCAGGCTTACCTTAAATTAATATGAGGTCTATTTTGATTAGCAGTATTACCATTTGATGTTGTTATATGGTCAAAGTGTCAAAATAGTTTTTCATTTTTATTCGAAATTATTGTTTGTTTACTTTTTCCACCAATCACATTTTTCTACATGATTTACTGCCCAACTGGCACAGTTTTTTATTACGATGTTATCTTTTTTTGGTTTAACTGTTTAAAAAATCTTCTCTCTGTCTCTTTCTCTCTTTAATCCTGATCCCGGAGGGAGTGTAATAGCCATCGTGATATTGTATTGCCGTCGTGTATTGTTCGTCCTTAAGATTTCTGTCTCTGGTCATTTCTTTTAACTTATGTGTAGGTCTTTTGCATACGCCTGTAATTTGATCCATTTATATTGTTAGAGATCTTCCTCGTAATCTTCGGCTTTCTACTTTTCCTTGGATAATAAGTCTTCCTATGTTTTCTGTGTCTGCTCTCATAACATGTCCAAAGTATTTTAATTGGTGGAAATGGACTGTACTGAAATGCTGTTTGCTAACTTTTAGCTCATTTAAAATTGAAATATTTGTCCTGTGGACGGTCTACGGAATTCGTAACATTCTTCTCCAACAGATCATTTTAGTGACGTCTATCTTTCTTTTTTCCGCTTGACGTCCAAGATTCACATCCTTATGTCAGTATTGGGAATATTAAGCATTTGATCAACCTCATTTTGATAAAACTGTAAGAAAACATGACTGGCTTTTTGGCTTTGCCAGTGCCATTAACCTAGGGAAAAAATCAAACTCATTTTTAAAGTTCGAGAAATTTGAGTCCTTCTATATTTTGGTTATCTTTCCTACGGCGAATTTTGCTAGATCACATCTACATTTTATGTTTTCCTGTGTTTGTGATCAATGATCCCAGATATAAATATGAGCTCACAACCTCAAGCCGGTCAATCGTGGTTATGTGTGGATGATTACAGTCTATTCACTCTTATAATCATTGTATTTGATAAGTGTAACTGCAGACCAAATATTTGACTTTCGTTTTCAACTAGTCATATGAAATCAATTAACTCCTCTTCACTATTTGCAAGAAGGGTAGTGTCGTCTGCAAAACGTAGGTTGTTTGTTTTTCGGCCATTTATTGGAATGTTTTTTCCCATCCTTCAAGCGCTCTTCTTATAATATGCTCCCCATATATATTAAATAATTGTGGAGACAGTATACCTCCTTGTCTGACACCTTGTTCTGGATGGAATTCGTTTGAGGGTGTGTCAAACACTTTAACTCTTCCAGTGGTGTGTTTGTGAAGTTCAGTTATAAGCGAACTTAACCGAACTTAACCCTTTGTGTACCAACGGTCGTTTAACGGCCGTTTAACTGCGCTGTCAGCCCTGCGGTTCCCTAGAGTAACATATTTTTAAGTTCTGTGTAGTTTATTAGTTTCGGTTGGAAGCAGTGAAATGTCATAAAACTGTTTTTGGTTATGTCTGACACAGCTCATACACGGTTACTAAAAAGGCTCTTTTATAAGTGATATTTTTAATATTTAGAGGATTATAAATTAGATTTAGTGTATCAGGTAAGTTATATTAGTGTATTTACTTTGTGTAATTAGATTTATTATCACTTTATAGTAGTTTACTTCAAATATTTACCTAAAAATATAAACTGGACTCAAAAGTACCGTCGGGACTAAAATGATAATAATTATTTTATATTTTTTTAGACTTGTTTCTGGGTGTTTCAATAAAGATGGAATACAATACGTGGTATTGGAAAAAGGTATTGACTGATGAGGAATTATTGGAAGAAGCTGAGCGTGCTCTTAATATGTTAGAAGAGCTTCCAATGGATAATTCCCAGGATACAGATGTTGAAACTGATGAAGATGATGTCATTGAACAGCCCGCAGCAGAATTTGTACTGGAAACAAATATGCAGAATGTAGTTAAAGACTCAGATGCTGAAACGACTATTGCAGAAACGGACTCAGGTATAACTACACAAAAAGAATCTGACCGATTTTGGAAAAAACGTAAGTTGCAAATAAATATTCCTGACTACAATTTCCCTGAAAGTCTTGCAAGTGATCTATCTACCCACTGCACCACACCTACCGAATATTTCTTAGCAGTCTTAGGTTCTGCTATAAAAAATCAAAGTAATTTATAGGCTACACAAAAAAATAAGAACCTCAACTTGAAGGAAAATGAATTGATGGCGTTTATTGGACTAAACTTTTTTATGGGTTACCATTCCTTGCCCAGCTACAAACATTACTGGAATATATCAGTTGATCTTGGAGTACATTTAGTACAAAAAAAATGACCCGCAATCGCTTTCAAGAGATACTGAGTTTTCTGCATGTTAATGGTGAACAAACGTGGTTACAAACTTTGTTGTTTAGCCGATCAAAAAGGTTTCATAAAAAGTTTTGAGATATACCAGGGAAAAAATGAGCAGCGGGAAGATAAATTTAAAAATTTTGGATTAGGGGAAAGAGTAGTTTTACAACTCACAGAACCAGAATGGGGAAAAGACAGAATAATATATTTTGATAACTTAACAGATATTAGTTTTTTCAAATGGAAAGACAACAAATGTGTCCATTTTGCATCAAACTTTCATGGATCACAAACCACATTTGTTGGAAGAAAAGAGAAGGATGGAACTAAAACCCAAATTGTTTGTCCAGTTGCAGTTGCGGATTATAATAAATATATGGGTGCTGTAGATCATGCCGATCAACTGAGAGGTACCTACTGTGTAGATCGGCGTTCTAAAAAGTGGTGGTATCGATTATTCTTTGGGCTCTTCGACATTGCCTTTGTCAATTCTTATATCATATATTCGGAAGCTGAAGAAGATACAATGACGCTCCTTGATTTTAGACGATCAGTTGCCCAGGGTCTAATGAACGAAAATACTAGCACATTAAAAATAAACAATAAAAAACGCATTAGTAATGAAAACAGACAATCTCCTAGTGTACCATCTTCCAAGAGAAGGAGATACAATTATAGTGTCAATGCTGATGTAAGATTGGGAAACAGAGGAAGTCACTGGATAACGTTCGTGAAAGAGAGAAGAAGATGTGAACAATGTGCATCTAACGCAATACAATCACGTCCTCACTCTAAATGTGTTGCATGTGGAGTTTTCTTATGCTGCAATGAAAAAAAAAACTGTTGTGCCGAGTATCATAATGTAAATATGTAAATGGTTAATAAAATATTTCATAAAAAATGTCTATACAAAAGTACTCCTTTCGCTATCTCTTGCGTCCCGATGGTACTTTAAAGTACCGCTCCCCCCAATTTATAGGGGAATCACAAAAATATATGTATCATTTTATGAAGTTTTTATACTCTATTATTGTCAAAAAATATATTTACAAGCTTATTTCTCTGAAATTTCCAAGTCTGGGACTTAAAGCGTTAACTTATATCCTCGTTCTTTTAGTATGTCCCATAATATAAGCCATTTGACGCTGTCGAACGCTTTGCGATAATCTCTAAATCAAATGTATAGTGGAATATTGAATTCCCTATATTTTTCTACTGTTTACCTTATGTTCAGAATATGTTCTCAACTACCTCTATGTTTGGTAAATGAGCTTTTGAGATAGTTCTCTTTGTAAGAAAGTTTTCAGTCTCTCAGAGATAAGAGGGATGATTTTTTAGTTGTCACATTTATAAAAATTGCCTTTTTTATGTGTCGCTATTGTAGATTTTGTCCAGTCGTCAGACCATTGTTCGGAATACCATATTTTCTTACAGAGCAAGTGATGTAATTTTATTCCGGTTTCTTCTGTAGCTTGGAGCATTTCTGACGTACTCATATCTGGACCTGCTGCTTTGTTATACTTGAGTTTAACGATCGCTAGTCTTATTTCATTCTCGAGTATATTAGGTTCTTCTTCGATTTCTTCATTTCCGTGTGATCTTCAACGGCCCAAGTTCTTCTTGTTATGTATCATATTTTTCTAAATAGATCTCTTGGCTGATTGTTTGGATCTTGGCTCTCGATTTCTTTGCATATATTGTGATAGTATTGTTGTTTATCAGCCTTGCATCTTCATTTTATTTCTTAGTTGAGGTCTCTTAAACTGACTTTTTCCGTTTCACTATGTAAACCACTTTGACAAATATTTCTTCTATTCTGAATTATTTTAAAGGTTTCATCTGTTATCCAGTGTTTTTTTTACAGTCAGAGATTTCGATGTTATACCTTGCACGCTACGCTCTCTTTAACAGCTTACTTTGTGTGTCTTTAGCTCTTGTACGTTCAATGTACCGACATTAATAATTTTCTGACTTCTGATCACTAACATTCGCAATTTTGCACTCCTTGACCGATACTCAAGGTAGCGCCGGTCGTCATCCGGAAAGCTTGACAACATCCGAGGCATTCTTTTAGACATTGTAATGCAATGATTTCCCCTGCTCTATTGCATCGCAGTATCACAACCATTTTGCTGATACAGCTCCGCTTGTGAAAATCCAATAATAAGCCGGTCTAGGATCAATTCTTGTGTGCCTTATCTTGGTACTTCCAGTAGTTCCAGTCGCTGCTGTCCTCAGGAATAGTTAACGACGTTCCGGTCGAGGTGTGGGAAGGATATTTGGGAGTTAGATAGATACAGGATTGGGACCGGTTTTCTCCTAGAGGGAGCTTAGGAGAGAAACAGTAGCTGGCGTATTGCAGGGTTGCCAATCCCTAAAGTAGTCTCTCATTTACTGGGAACTGTAAAAGAGTACTACCCGTTACCCAAAAACAAAATCATCTAGTTGTTGATAAAAAGTTGTTTTTATATCGATATATTTTTCGTCGCTTGGAGCATATATGTTTGCTATAGATAATTTGCGATATTTTCCACTCAGTCTTAACCAGTATTCTTTCTAGCATAGGTCTCAAGTTCACTACCATTTTTTTTTCATTTCTAGGTTAATAAAAAACCTATTCCTATTAACAGATTGCCTACCATATAAAAATCATAAAAATGTCTCTAGTATCAAGAAGAAATTACTATAATATAGTGATAGATAAGTTTTACTATACATATTTTTCAAGTTATTTAAATTAATTAAGATTTTTTCAAAAATAACAGCTGGCGGTAGTCGTTTTATATTAGCTAATGTTAGGACTTGTTTCGTACATTGCAGATGCACACATAAACATTCCTTTGTAATCATTAGTCTAGTTTATATTGGTGTTTGTTGTATGAGTGCTGTAAAAATGAGTATTTTAAATAGATTTAATTTTAACTGTTCAAAAAAAAATCTATATAGTATATTCAATTCCTACTCGGTTCCAATGTTTATAGTTTTTCAACTGCCCTCCATTCTAATTTTGTTCTGTATTTTTATTGTGATATTCTTTGAGGTGTTACACAGTGTTTTTGTTTCCTCGTAATTCATTCTAAAACCGATCTTTCATGCTTCTTTGTCTAGTTCCAAAATCATATTTTTTAACTCCCTTTTATTACTTCCTATCAGTAAGACATCATCGACGTATCGGATATGGTTAAGATATACCCCATTTATTCTTATTCCTTTATCTTGCCAATATATTTTCTTGAACACATCCTCTATGGCTTGGTTGGTGATATTGTGTCACGTTGCCTTATTTTTCTATTCAGTGCTATTGAGTCCTTAGGTTCATGTATCTTAATTCGGGTTTTTGCTGTTTAGTAAGCATTTTATTACTCAGTGTTCTATACTATCAAAAGCTTTCTTAAAGTTAACAAAAGCTGCATATATCGAGATCTATATGCATTTCGTTTATCGATTAGGATTTTCACAAATGATCACTGATGCTAAATCCCTTTGTAAATCCTGGCTGTTCTCGAATCTGATATATGTCTAATTTTGTTATCAACCTGTTTTTCAAACGTGTAAAAGTTGTTTTTTTATATTTTATTAACCTAACTGTAAAACTCGCAGTGATACGAGGTTCGCACGCCACAGCGGTTGTAACACGTGACAAAAGCTATTCTAAACCGTTGGCAAGTAGAAAACGAAAATTGGCGGACTGCAGGGCAGTTGTATATGTCCGCCAGGGCATATAGAAATTTACACGATACGATACTATACTATAGTCTAGATAATATAGTCAATCTGTTAATCTGTCACTACCACCATTGTTGAACAGTATAAATGAGAAACATTCTGAGAATCCAGTTTCTTTTAGTTTTGTCTCTAAATAGAAATAAATATTAAAATAGTAAAAAGTTTTATAATGTATTATATTATAATAGCAGATCTAAAACTCTACATGTAAAAAATAAAGAAGAAACATATAAGATTTTATGATTTTAAAGCAGACTGCTTTATTTATTTATTTTTTTTTTTCAGGATACCGATGCTTCAAAACCGTAATGTTTCTGACAGGATTTATTTTTGCATCCAGTATAGTTTATTTAATTTGTCAACAAGGAGATCTCATGCCGACATATGGAAATGAAGGTAACAGTTTTTTCTTATACAGTGCTAGTCAAACGTCCGTTCCCCCCTTCGTATCTTTTGAACGGTTATACTTATAATAGTAAAATTTGGAAGGAGGTAATAAACAAACGTAGGCTTCTCAACTAGTCATAACAAGTGACGTAATAGTGACAGATGACGTTACAGCGCCATTGTGACAGATAATTTTTAATGGGACCTTATGACAAGTGATACCTCGTTTGAAAGGTACTGAAAATACATATTCAGTCATAATAATTTTATTTGAGTTTAAGCTTATTTTGATAAATAAATTAAATAAATACTAAAATTGCAGTTTCGCATTTAATTAATAAAATATTAAAACCTTCGCCTATGGTTAATTGTCAAAAAGGTGAAGTTTTTCAATTCTCTAATTGTTTTTACGTCAACTTTTATTAACCAGAGACTAACGTTATAATATTTATTGATTAAATGCGAAACTACAATTACTTTAATATACCTATTCAATCATACTAATTTTGTTTGGATTTAAGATGCTTTTGACGAATAAATTAAATAAATACTAAAATTCTAACTTGGCATTTAATTAATAAAAATTCTAACGTCAACCTTTGGTTATTTGTCAAAAAAAGTTGACGTTTGTCAATTCTCTAGTTGTTTTTAGATTGCAAAACATTTATAGCCCAATATTTAGTTTCTGTTTTTACTTAGTTTAGTCAATTTAGGTTTAGTGAAGTTGTTTTTAGTTAATTGTTCTTAGTTAATATTTAGTTTAGTTAGTTAGTTAGTTTAGTTTAGTTAATTATTCTTTACAAAAGCTGAATAGTACGTACTGTATCCGATAAAGTAGCAGCTGTGTTACTAATTGGTGAAGGTGGTAATAATTTCCACATGCAGCGGATCGTCTTTTTAATGAGAGGTACCCAGATCGTCCTATATCGAGATCTTATTTGAGAAAGCTTCTTCGGAAGTTTAAACAAACAGGTAGTGTTCAAGATGTCAAACGATCTGGTCGACCAACAATTAGTGATGACAAAAACATTGACATACTATCAGAAATGGTAGTGAACCCTACTTCTTCTACAGCCCAAGTTGTATTTGTCTATGTATAGTCAAAAGACAGTACACCGAGTGATGGCTGAAAAAAAATTCATTCTACAAATTAAAAATTGTGCACCAACTTTCAGATGATGACCCCGACCGAAGACTAGAATTCGGTGAAAATATGTCCAATAAAATTAACCAACAGCCAAATTACATAAAAACAATTTGTTTTAGTAACAAAAGTACTTTTTCTCTCAATGGAAATGTTAACACACACACAATGTGAGGTATTGTTGTGACACAAATCCTCACGTCTTTCGTGAAACACATACTCAATTTCCAAAAAAAAAAATAAATGTTTGGGCAGGTATTTTGGGAAACCACATAGCTGGGCCTGTTTTTCCCAATATGTACTAACTTAACCGGTGAAGTGTATCTGAAGATGTTACAAAATGCAATTGAACCATTAATACTTGAAATTATGGAGGATAATCCAGATGAATTCGGCCACTTGGAAATAACGTTTTAAAAAGATGGTGCTCCTGCACACCATTATGGTGCAGTAAGACGTTAACTAGATGAAGAATGTCGTGGTAGATGAATTGGACAACGAGGTACGATAGAATGGCCTGCTCGGTCACCGGACCTCACACCATGGGATTTTTTTCTGTGGGGATACTTGAAATCTTAAGTTTACGCTACAGCAACCGACAATATTGACAAGAGTTTAGAAATAGGATGCATTACTGTCACGAAGTAGATGGAGCCCATTTTGAACACTTACTATAAGAACTGGTTGTTAAATATTTATCAATTAAATGAAAAGCCACAATTTTACTATTTCTTTAATTTATTAATCAAAATAAGCTTAAACTCTAACAAAATTATTATGATTGAATAGGTATTTTCAATACCTTTCAAACGAGATATTACTTGCCCTAAGGTCCCATTTAAAATTATCTGTCCCAGTAACATCATCTGTCACTATTACGTCACCTGTTATGACTAGTTTAGAAGCCTACATCTGTTTATTACCTCCGTCCAAATTTCACTATTATAACAATAACCGTTTAAAAGTTACGAGGGGGGAACGGACTTTTGACTAGCACTGTATATGTTTCTTATATTAGAAAATAATATGAAAATCTTAGCTACTTGTTTTTATCTTTCATTTTCGTGGTGACGTGGAGGAATTTAATGACGACTTAAAACAATATTTAGAACAACAAAACAAGAACGGTTAGCGTGCCATATACTACTCGGGGACATTAATATTAATATTAAGGATATCACTAACGAACGTGCTTACGAATACCTCAATTTGATGTATGAATACCAATTTGAATCTATGGTCAACAAATATACAAGATCCACAAGGAAGCTAAGTTCCTGTAGCTGGCTGTATACCATGCAGCATTAAAATCCTTTATAAAAGGTATATAATTAAAAAACCCAATCGGACTACATCACAAAACGTTTTCGGAATATATATTCCATTATCAGTATGTCTAAGTGTACATGTTTTGAGTCAATAAATATTTGGGTAAAAGCCCGTTAAATGTTATTAATTTGAATTTAAGTTACATTATTGGATTTTATATGAGTTACTATCAACAAGTCCTCGTAGACACTTTGTCTCAGGACCAGCAACTTCCTATAGAGTCTTACGTTATCGTATTACGCCATGTTATCAATTCCAGTTGTAACTTGGACATCATAACATCGTATCATAAGATCGTATGTTTGTGCATACATTTTTCGATCTGACTAATTAATAATGATCAAAGTTAAAAATTTAATATATAAACAATAGAGTGATTTGTTATATTCGTTCGTATAAATTAAAAAAAAAATACATGTAATATACATAGTATGCAATGTTTGTAGATTAATATAAACCTACGTAAATATAATTAAATGTCACACACGACTCCCGTGTTCGATCAATTATTGGTTTTAACGGATAATGAGTAAATGCTTTTTTGGTTTTTGAGTGTAAAATTAACATGAATGTAAAAAAAAACTACTAAGGATAATTTTTTCTTTATATTGAAATCAATAAACATTATTATTATTATAAATCTACTAACTACTACTTAATTCTAACATTAAATATAGATACAATAGATTACTAAGTAGTCTATTGTGTCTTTTACAAAATACGTACGTTCGTGTTAATAATGTTCCGGTCGGCAAACTTAAAATTATCTGCCAAAATAAACAGTACTGAAATCTAGAACACTGAGCAAAGCAATTGCTCACGGAAGTTGCATATGTCATATTCTACTTGTCATTAGATACCACCTTGACATTACGTTACGATTAAAATCTTTATCATTAGCGTTCTTTCAATGGAAGAAAAAAATTTTTTAAGTAGACCATTATTTTTAGTCGTAGGTGAGATGGAACTGAAAAGAAGCTAAAAGCAAAAATGTTTGAAAGTTCTACAGCATATGATTGACAGAATAATAGATATTAGTGAGGAAAATGACTTATCTCTCATAAAAAAACAATGAATGATAATCACAAAAACTCAACAACATCGAGAAACCTTAACAATATATAAAGAACAAATAAAGAGTTTAAGTAGAAATATAAAAAGTTCAAACTGTTCTTCGTGTTATTTTACGAATTTTAGACATGGGTATTGTTCTTATTATGCACTCCAATACTGAAGGTTTACATTCACTATATCAAAATCTTCCTTTTACTGCGCTGTTCCTGGTAATTATTAAACATTCAAGCCTTTCCAAGCTCTGATATTTCGAAGCCATGACATTGCCCTTCTGCCTACGCCACTGTAGCACGTATTTTTCTTTCGATTATTAGTCTTAGCAAGTTATATGTGCCATTCTTTATTATGTGGCTTAGTTTAAGGATCTTTCTTTTCTTAATCTTCTTCCTCTTTATAAGTATTTCCGCTTAGTCATTGGCGGATTAATACCTCTATGAACAGTTGTCTTATCTTTTGCTATTTTGACGACACGTGTCTCCTCTATTCTGCTTATGTGGTTTTTCATCCTTTTTTTCTATCTTGTGTCCATTTATTTATACACTGTACGTTACATTTACTTCTAATGTATTCACTTCTCTTTCGATCTTTCAGCGTATTTCCTGTAATTCTTCTTAGTATTCTCATCTCTGCCATTTCCAGTAGCGTTTGCGTTGTGACTGTGAGGAGTATTGTTTCTGAGGAATATGTCATTATTGGTCTTACACTGGCTTTATAAATTCTTGATTTTATCTCAGTGTTAATATGTCTGTTTCGCCATATAGTGTTCTTAAGGCATCCTGCCAGTCTATTTGCTTTTTGTCCATTTGCTACTTGATCTCTCACTTCTTTGTCCAGGTCTCCATAGCTGAACAATGTAATTTCCAGGTATTTTATTTCCATATCTTATTCAATACTGATGTACAAATTAATGTAAAAATTCTTTTGCTCTTATGTTAAATCTGTGGACCAGTCTTTATAGACTATCTTCATCTTAGGCTATCAATATTGCGTCGTCTGCGTAACAGAGTACAGAGTATTTTTATTTCTTTGTTTCCCCTTCTGTATCCTTTTCCTTTGAGCATGAAGATCAATAATGCGATTTTCTTAATCGTTATTATTAATTCAAGCTGGCTTATGCTGGCTTTATGTTGTTTAGTACTGCTTGATTCATTATATGCTGTCTGTTTTTATGACATTCTGAGCATTTTGCGATAGAGCCACATTTCAGAGAGTTCTAGGAGTCTCATGGTATTTAATTTTACATCTCTGCTCACGTCTCAACTATGTACAGAAGGACTAATAACTCTAATTCGAACATATAAGCTTAGCTTTCAGTTGCAGATAATTTGCTTCCATTTGGTGTAAATTGTTTTGGTCTGCTCAATTCGTGTTTTTATTTCTATATCCGGATCCCACTTGTTATATGGTTCTACTCCTAAGAATCTAAATTTGTAAACTTCTAGTTGGACGTTATTTAGATAAATGTTACATTTTTATTGCTTTGTGTAATATATTATATTATATAAGTCTTCTATTCTTTCTGTCATCAGTACGGTATCGTCAGCATTTCTTATATTATAAACATGTATGCAAAAGAGCCTCTCTTTCTAAAAACTATTTCATACTTTCTACAGGTACGATTCTATATGGTCTCCAAGAATATTTTTAGTAAGTGATTCATTAAGCTAATAAGCCTTAATTCATTGTATTTGCAGAAGTTTATAGCATGGTTGACTTCTGTGTTCAGGATTAGAGGTTCTTCCATTTCCCGCATCGGCGTCTGCATCTGCTCCAATTCCGATATGTTATCTACTATTGATTTCTCTATAAATTTCTTCCATATTTTAATCTGTTCGTCTTTTTCTATAATTATTCTTCCGTTGCTATTAGAATGGGTTTATTGTTATTATTTGTTACTGTAGGTTTCTTTTAATTTTTTATGGAGGTTGAATGTATCTTGTCTACTATCTAAATCTTCTATGTCGTTTATCCACGCATTTCATTTATTCACTTCCTTTGCTTCTTCGATTGTTATATCGATCATCCTTTGGATTTTTCTGCAATTTTGTATTGCTTTTATTTTTTTCTCCCCTCCAATGTTCCAAAAGTCTTTCGTCATCCATTTTTTCCGTTCCTTATTTTCTCCATTTTTTAGTTCTTCTATTTGTATTCCGACTGTCGTATTTTTTATGATTTGCCATGCTTCTTCTACTTCTTTATCTCTTGTTATATTATTTGTTATCCTTAGTTCACCGTTAAGGTTACTTGTTACTTTTTTTTTTAATTATTTTGGTACGCAGTGTTTCAATATTGGATTTTTTTTGTTTCATTCGTGTTATCGTTTTTAGTTTATATCTGCAGTCTCTGCTCAATTTATTAGACTCGCTTAGCAAATTCTAGTTCTCTGTATTTTATAATCAATTATAATTATAACTATGTTAGCTATGAGTAAGAAACATAACACAAATGATAATAGTAACGTTTTTACATATTTATTAAACAAAAACAACGTAAATTATTACAATATCTTACTATAACATTAATATTTTGTTAAGCCACCCTTGTCTTTAAGCAGTGTAGCCACTCTATTGGGTGATGCTGTTTATTCATTTTCCTGCAATTTCTTTTAAATTTTTGCTATGGTTCCAATAGAAAAGGATTCTTTCTATCCCTTGAACCTTGTTGGTAATTATTTCCTTGGCTAACTTTCTTTTTAGGCACTCTCAGACATTTTCAATGGGTTTCATGTCCGGTGAGTTGCCGGGCCATGATTATAGCAGAATTTCTTGTTCTAACAAAAAATTTTTAATACTTTTAGCTGTATGGCAAGTTGCTCCATCCTCCATAAATATCTTATGGCTGTTACCAAACCATTCGTTCACTCGTGTAACCAATCTTGTCTGTAAAACCCTTTTATATTGATCTTGTCGCATGTTTCCTTCTACGACATACAAACGTCCCATGCCTCTGCCACTAATCACCGACCTTATCATAACCGAGATGGGATGTTTAATTACACATCTCTTTTCATATTTTCCCTTGGACGTCTTCGGATAAACTGGGCCTTGTCATCCATAATTTGAAATGTGGCTTCATCGCTGACGTAAACCTGTGAATAACAATTATAAAGTGCGTAAATAAAATAATTTGTAATAATTTACCTTACGCCAAATATAAATAGACCAGTCTTAATGGATCTTGGCCCAAGCTAAGCGTTTTTTGAGCATTTGTGGTGTTAGTTTTGACTTCGGGCTTGCGATATTTGGATCCCATGCCATACAAATTTCGGCGTACGGTGCCACTGATACTGAGCATCCTGCTTCTTCCAACTTATTTCTTAAAACTCTATGGGTGGCCCTTGTGTGTCTTACAGCTAAATATTTTAAAATTCGTTGCGCCCTGAGGATGACTTATGGTTTTTTACCACACCGGCGACTAAGTGCTGTATTCTAATAGGGCAGTAATAGACGAGATTTTCTGAACACAAAGATCTTTAGATTTACCCATCTAAAAATTCCAATCTAGGATAAATCGTCTTGTTTTATGATTAAGAATAAACCAAAATCAAAAGTAAGACTAATATGTAATAATGTCATACTTACTAGAGCAAATTGTAAAGAAGCTAACCACAAATATTGTTTTAAGTAAAAAAACTCAAAATGTAAAACACTTTGGTACACCACACTTTGAGCACATTCTACTGTCATCTGTCAATTTTTGACAATTCCAAGAAAAAATTATACCATTTTCTACGTAACTATGTACCCAATAGTTATGCAACCCATTCAACATCTTAGTATCCAAATCAAAAATATTTTTATGGTGAGTCTAATCAATTGCGCAGGAGCTGTAAGTTTGATAACAACCAAATTATAGTCTGGGTAGGTGTTTGCAGTCTGAATATGACTTAAATCTACGATTAATCAGGAAAAAAACGATTTGATCTCTTACAACTGTTTTTCGTAGTCTTGAGACGATTTACAGGTATAGATTCGTCTGGGAAACAGTTTACACCACGTGTTTGATATTACATATTTTTCTTCTTGACTAAATTGTATTAATCGATCGCATCTGTTATTGCTGTGCCCAGTTCGTATCCTCCAGTGATGTGGTTTATTTTTCATTGCCAATTTTGCCTAGTTGCAAGTTGCCTAATGTAAGGTTAACGTGGTGTTTCTTAAGGCACTTTGTAAAGGTCATTTAGTTCATCAAGGGAAAATACAAGGAAGGGAAAGTCGAGAAGAGAGACATATTGTTTGGTTGAACATATTGAGATCCTTGTTTGGATGTAATTTCGTTGACTTGTTTAGAGCGATGATATGGAAAATGTGGATTGCTTTGATTGCCATTCTTCTAAGAGAAGATGGCACGTAAAGAAGAAGAATAAATAATCTTGTCTCAAAAAAATCGATAAAAAGTCTATAAACCTCCGGTTGTTCAATAACAAAACTATATACCTCATCTAAAGCCTGATCTGTATAAATTCGTAAATAATTAAAAATGTTAGTCAATAAAAGAGATATTATACTATTTTACGAAAAATTTCGTTTGCAGTCTCTATTTAAAATGATAGTACATGATTTAAATAACGTAATATTTTATAGTTTATGTTAGGTTCATTATATTCATCGTCTATTCACCATAGTTAAATTACCACAATTTTTCAATTGACGCCATTTATCAGGTTTATGGTTAATGTTTGTTGTTGGCTTTGTTATGAAAAAGTCAACAGCACATTACGTTTGAACCGAAGCCAAGGGGTCAGAAATGAGGTCGCTAAAAAGCGTTTATCTTGATATAGTGAGCTCGAAATTGTTACTCCTAAACGCATAAATTTTATTCATTTAACGGGTTGACTAAGGACAGAAATGCAACGTTTATACAGCAGTCTGCAGAGGTTTCCAAACATGGTACGGAAGTTTTTTATTAATGAGTCAAAATTTCATTATGAATGAATATGCATGTAGATTTATTTATTCAAAGCACTAATGCTAGAGAGGTAGGCTGGTATTAATAAATTTACAGGGTGCGGCAAACTTTTAGTCTCTAAGGATTGTCTTCGTGTCGTTGTGGAAATAAGAGTTATTATAGCATTGTACTATTTGATATGTTTCTAAATACTGGGTAGTACGAAATCAAGACTGTAATGTTTGAAATATATTTTCACTGGTTTCCTTGTTTGAAATATTCCCATTAAAATAATTACCAGACAATTAGAAACGAAACACATGCACTTGTAAGAAAAATAAAAAGTGATCACTGGAACATGATTTTTACGGTCTGCAAAAGGAAATATGGAGCTTCATAAGAGGTCAAAGAACAGAGGTAAAGGAGCTAATAAAACCAAAACACATAGGAAAGGATACATGAATTGACTACCTAAAAAAGCTCTATGCAGAGGAAAAACAAACAACGCTAGAATCGGGAATACCAGAAATTACTACAAATAAAGAACTTAATATAATAATTGATGGATTCGACCGTTACTTGATGGAAATTCATTTTATGTAACAATAAAACACTGAAAACTTTGTTTTCAAACTTCCACAAACTTTTATTTTAAACTCTTATCACTACAGCTGTTTCGGCTGATTCTACTACTGATGTAAAATTTCAGATGTAATTATTGAATTTGTACTATTTTGGTCTAAAGAGTTTTTTAGACCAGAGAAAAAACCCAGTACCTTCTGATCGATTACATATTCAGGCAAAATATCAACAAAAATAGCCAAACACATAAAAAAGAAAGGAATAACACCAGCTTTCCGAACAGATAACAACCTAGGCAAATATATTAAAATCAACAAGAGCCAAAATAAAAAACACCTTCTAGATCATAATCATTCATATCAGAGGATCAGATCATACATCAGAGGATAAGTTTAGCAGATGAACAACAGGGTTTTCTTAGTGGATGATCGTGTACAAATGCAATATTCGTTATAAAGAAAATTACTGAGAAATCACTAGAGTATAATAGACAACATTTCTGTGTCCTAAGGAAAGCGTTAGACAGAGTAAGACTCAAAAATGTAATTCATCTTCTATATAATAAATAAGTTTCCCTAAATATTATAAAAACTATCGAAAACATCTACCAAAACAACAAAATGGAAGTCAGAATAGATGGAAAGCTTACAGAAGCTATAGAAATAGGCAGCGGAATAAGACAAGGGGATTCATTAAGTCTCATGCTCTTTAATTTGATCATGAATGAAATCATCAAAAGCCTTAACAAAGGAAGAGAATCCAGAATGGGAAACAAAGAAATAAAAATACTCTGTTATACAGACGACGCAATATTGATAGCCCCAGATGAAGGTATATATAGTTCAGCTCAACAGGCCTCAAAAGCCCAAGGCTTCAACGGTTTTCTTCCATTTCTTTCTACCTTGTGCTAAGTTTTTCCAATCTTGTACCCGCAGCGACTTCAGATCTTCTTTTGCCGACTCCAGCCATTTTCTTCGGGGGCGGCCTATTTTTCTTTTTGTACCAGCCTCCATGTTTATTAATTCATTGAAAACTCTTCCTTCCTTTATTCTTGCTATATGTCCGAGCCATCTTAATCTTTAAATTTTAGCGAGTCTTGTTATTTTTGGTTGCCCATATATTTGCATTATTTCTTCATTCGTTCTTCTTCGCCAGATGTTCCCCTCTTTTACACCTCCGTATATCCTTCTAATAATTTTTCGTTCCCATTTATCTAATTTTACTTCCATATCTTTATTTAGTGTCCAGGTCTCGCTAGCATAGAGTACTGTAGGTCGGATAACTGTTTTATATATTCGTTTGTTTGCTGTTCTGGATATTATCTTCGACCTCAGTATCTTAGTCAGGCTCCCAGCACTCTTACTACCTTTAGCCATTCTTTTTATGATTTCTTGGTTCTTTTCGTTTCTATTTGTTAGTGTCATTAAGGTAACATCCTCTGCATATGCTACGCATTGATGCCTGTGATGATATATTGTGCCTCTAGTGTATATGTTACATTCTCGTAAAATCTTCTCTAAGATCAAATTGAAAAAATCTGTTGATAACGGGTCACCTTGTCGCAGATCTCTATTGGTGATAAAGCTATCCGAAACCCGTCCTTCTAACATGACTTTACTTTTAGTATCATTGAGTATGCATTTAGTCAGTCTTACTATTTTTGGTGGAAATTCAAAATATTCTAGTGCTTCATATACTTTATTTTATTTTATAGTATCATATGCATGTCTAACATCAATAAATAACATGTGTAATGTTAGGTTGAATTCATATGAGCTAGCTAAAATTTGTTTCATTGTAAAAATTTGGTCTTTTACCGATCTGTTTGCTCTGAAAGCTGCTTGATATTCACCTAGACAATTTTCAACTTTTGTTTTAAGTTTATTTCTAATTAATATGGCCATAATCTTATACACTGTATCTTGTAGAGCTATTCCCCTGTAATTTTTACATGATGTAATGTCTCCTTTTTTATGCACTGGACATAACATAAGCACTGGACAGTGCTTCTTTCCACTGATTGGGTATTTTTTCTTTGATCCACACTTCGCGTATTAACTCAGCGATTTCTTCTTGCACCATTTCGCCATCTTCTTTTAGAAACTCAGCAATGATACCATTTTTACCAGGAGCTTCCAGATGAAGATAGTCTGAAAAGTTTGGTTCACAGATTTAGCACAAGAGCAAAAGAATTTAATATGACACTCCGATCTCAGAAAACTAAAACAATAGTAGTCAGCCAAGAACCAACCAGATGTAAAATAGAAATTGATGGCATCAGTATTGAACAAGTAATGGAAATAAAATACCTGGGAATTACACTGTCTAGCTAAGGAGACCTGGACAAAGAAGTGAGAAATCAAGTACAAAAAGCAAATAGACTGGCAGGATGCCTTAATCTATATGGAGAAACAAACACATTAACACTGAAATGAAGTCAATAATTTATAAAGCAAGTGTAAGACTAATAATGACATATGCCTCAGAAACAAGACCCGACACAGTCACAACGCAAAGGTTACTGGAAACTGCAGAGATGGGAGTAGTGAGAAGAATAACAAGAAATGCGCTGAGAGATCGAAAAAGAAGTGAAGACATTAGAAGAAAATGTAACGTACAATGTATAAATCAATGGACACAAAATAGAAAAAAGAATGGAATATCCACATAAGCAGATAATGAACAAGCAGAATTACTTATAAAGAGGAAGAAGAAGCAAAAGAACAAAATATTTACTGTAATATAATCTGTTTTTATGTTATGTTATATGTAACCTACGGATACTACAGCCCTAGTAAGGCCTCGACCTTACTTAGTCTGTTTCACCAATTGATCCTCTTCATGGTAAATATATACTTGCATTTTTTGTATATATATTTTGTATATATTTTCTTTAATAATCCAGTCGTTAGAGATTCCCCCTGAAACAGCCCCTTGTAGAGAGGAAACGAAAAACATGGATTTACCAAGAATCTATACGATGTAGAAAAAATATTTCAAACACAAAATATTTTTATATTTTTAACAAATATTTTGAACAAAAATGTTTATTAGCACTATTTGTGTAGACTTAACCGTTATCTCAGAAACAACGCTTGAAGCGACTTTCGTTTTTAAATGTCATTTAAATAATTAACACGCGCGCAAAATAATTGTTTTAAAAATTTGGTATCTTTTGACTAGAGTGTCCTATCAACAAAAGTTAAAATGGATTTGAAAGGTAACGAGTGCAGCTTTCGTTTGCAATTTTTTGTATTTTGCCGCAAATGAAGTCCGTTTCTATTAGTCTAAAGATCTCACTGCAGGATCACTGTGCCCATAACGTAGTTAATCAAACTCATATTTTTAGATACATTTAAAATTAGGAGAATTCATAATAATAGGTTGCAAAAAAGTTGCAGCAAATATTTTTAATTCAAATAATAGTAATTAATTTTTTAGCAAAAAATTTATTTTGTTCATTTCTTTTTTAAATAAAATACGCTGCTCATGACGTACCTATATAAATGTTTTTTTGTATTAAATTAAAACCATATTTTTTTAAGATGACATAAGGTTGCCTGAGAAAAATGGTCGCAAATTAGGGTTGCCAGCTGTTAAAAACGCGAGATTTCAAAAATAAAGTAAAAGACAGCTATTTAGCGCGCAACGCTACTCGTTTGAAGTGTCAGTTGTGTGAGTTTTTAAAGTATGTAATATGTTAAGGATGGAACATGTTGATATTTTTGCATGTAGCTGATGAACGACGGAACTGACGTCACATTATTAGAGACAATGTCCGACATGAATTTGACAGGTGATTAATGGGAATATAGATATACCCAATATTTTTATGTAAAGCATTTAACATTATGTGTTAAGTCAATAATTTAATGTATTCTATTTGGTAAATCAATAAATTCATTAAATTTTTAATATTTTTGCATCCAGTCACATCAGTGGCTTACGATGCGCAACTACGCACCTGTAAAATATTTTTTTCTTCTTCCTCTTTATAAGCAATTCTGCTTGTTCATTGGGTTATTAATACCTCTATGGAAGATTTATACTCCTTCTTTTGCGCGGTTGTCCGATACTTCTTTTGCCGATTGGTCACTTATCTCTTGCTATTTTGACGACACGGATCTCCTCCAGTCTGCTTATGTAGTTATTCCATGTTTTTTTTTTCTCTTTTGTGTCCATTTGTAAATACACTGTACGTTACATTTTCTTTTAATGTCTTCACTTCTCTTTCGATTCCTCAGTGTATTTCCTGAAATTCTTCTCAGTACTTTGCGTTGTGGCTGTGTCGGATCTTGTTTCTGAGGCATATATACATATTATACATTCTTGGCTTCATCTCAGTGTTAATGTGTCTATTCTATATGGTTTTATTAAGGCATCCTGCCAGTCTATTTGCTTTTTGTACTTGATCTCTCACTTCTTTGTCCAGGTCTCCATAGGTGGAAAGTTTAATTCCTAGGTATTTTATTTCCATTACTTCACTACTGATACCATCAATTTCTATTTTACATCTGTTTGATTCTTTGCTGACTACTATTGTTTTAGTTTTCTGAGATGAGATTGTCATATTAAATTCTTTTGCTGTTATGTTAAATCTGTGGACCAGTTTTTGCAGACTATCTTCATCTTGAGCTATTAATATTGCGTGGTCAGCATAACACAGTGTTTTTATTTCTTTGTTTCCCATTATGTATCCTCTTCCTTTGTTAACGCTTTTGATAATTTGATCCATGATTAAATTGAAGAGCATGGAGGCCATCTCTTTACTTCTTTATGGCGTTAAAATCTGAAAAGCATGCGTCGTCAATAGTAGCCGCTGGCAATGCGTGTATAAATATTTGAATTAACAGATACAAAACGTTTGCACAAAAAGTAAAATTTTCTCTATTTGGTTTTTTAGTTGTTTATTGTAATGTTAATGTAAAATAGTGGCAGTGATATTCCAAGTATACTAAAAAATCCAAGTATGTTCATAGCATGGTGTAATGCTAAAAAAATGTATACTTGGATATTCTGAAAATGTAATTTGTTGACTATATTTTCTGAGAAACTGAAAGATTAATCATCATCACTAGACTTCGGCAAATATGCAAATAAAAATGTAGAAAATATGCGCATAAATATGCACGTGTTTACCCGAAAATATGCAAATATGTTACAAAATATGCATACAAATAAATAAAAAAATCGTAAAATAGTAACGATTTTATTTAAAAAAAAAAAGTGTACATAACTAAATATTTCCTACTATTCATTAAGATTTACATTTATTTTAAGTAACTACATCATTTTTAAGTATGAATAAACTTATTTAGAATTATGGTAACAATAAATGACCAAGTGGTGTTCCACTAACCACCAAACTAACCAAAACATTTGGTTCTAAATTAATTGTTTCTGAAATATTTCCAGCTAGAACACTGACTACTTCAGAAAGAATATGGTAACCTTTATTTTTTTCCATAGTAGCTTCAAATTTTTTTAAAATATCTTTTCCAATATTACCTCTAACGTTCCGACAACATGACGCAAATTCTTTTATTAATGCTGTACTTTCGAACAATGACAGTTTTGGTGATTCTAACTGAGTAATTGTTTTTTGAACAAAACTAAAATTTGATTTTATAAATGAAAGTTCTTGTTGAAGCAAGTTACTCTGAAAAGTTTGTTTAGAATCCAAAAGAGATTGGGAACTTTCATCTGTTAACGTATCAATTATGTTCTTTATTTTAACAAAATGATCTGCATAAAAATTAGCTGCTTCTAACCATGTTCCCCATCGCGTTAAAATAGGTTGTGGTGGAAGAGGAATGTTAGGTAGCATTTCTTTATAAAGTTGAATTCTTATAGGAGATTTAAGAAATACTTTTTTGACACTGGATATCATGGTATTTACAAGAGGAAACTTTTTTCGTATTTCCTCTGCAACTCTGTTTAATCCATGCGCTACACAAGTAACATGTATTAAATCTGGGAAAAATATTTTTAAATTTTGTCCTGCTTTCACCATATAAGGAGCAGCATCCGATAAAATAAGCAGTAATTTATTAGAAGGAATAGTTGTCGCAAGAAAAAAAAGTTGCTAATGTTTCTTGTATAAAACGCGAAATTGTTAAAGCATTTGTTTTCTCAAGTTGCTGGCATGAAATAAGATGAGATTTTGGTAAGGTATCTTCTTTAAGAACACCAATCAATAAATGAGCAATATACTTTCCTGAGGAATCAGTGGTTTCGTCTACAGATATGTAAAAATAATTATCTGCAATTTCTTCCTTAATATTAATTAACACCGACGAGTATCGCCCGTTCACATTATTTCTTCTTAGAGACCGATCACTTGGAACATTAAGTTTGCAATATTTTTTTAGAAACGAACTAAAATTTACATTTGCTAATTTTGAAAGCGGTATGTTTGCAGACACTAATGCGCGACACAAGTCTTCATTAAAAGTTTCTTGCTCATCTAATTTTTTTGAAGTAGATTGGAAACATTTAGCCATTGAAGTTTGATGTTTTCCTCCTATTTTTCCTTTTTTGCAATGTGTGAAGCAGTTCTCACATGTTGGTCTATCTGAAATTTCTTCTCACATGCTATCTATAAATAAAAATAAAAACCTTTATTTTAACCCAATCTTTAAAATATAAAAATATACAAGGTGTTTTTGGTTAATCAAATAACTGGTTTGGAAAAAAAACACTCGCTAAGTGTTTTAAATGCAGTATTAATCCACAAATTAGTTTTTGTTACTAACCATTAGTACATCATATAACTTATTTTAAAATTCAACAAAAGTTTTTTTTTTGTTAATTCAATTACAATAAAAATAATTGTGTTTTAGAATAGCTGACTTCATAAAAAAAAGTAAAGGTGAAAAGTTTTTCTAAATACACACCATTGTATTGTACCATGGACAATTTTTTCTCACTAAAGGAAGCTATTTTTCATTTAAAAACAACCTACGAGTACTAAATTTCAAGTAAATACGTTTATTGGTTTTAAAGTTATTGTTATTATTAACTAAAAGAATTTATTTTTTTTTTTTAATTTTAACACCCTGTATCTCGAAAAGTAAATAAGTTTGACCCCTCATTAACTATATCGTTTTGTTCAATTTTTCGAGAAGTATCTACAGTCAAACGTTGTAGGTGTCATTTGGAAACACCCTGTATGTATGAAATATTAGATATTTAATAGAAAATATTAGATACTTACAATTTTGCCACAGACTGAACAGTAGATTTTTCCCATATCCATAGACAGCTCTTTATAAGGTTTAATCCAAGTTGAAGCACTGGTTGTTTTAGGCATTATAAAATCACAATCTTCCTTTTTGTTACGCACAACGAGTGTTAACGCTTTGAATATCAAAACAAAAATGATTTACAAATCTGAGCATCAAATTAGAAATGTTTAGGTACCTAATTCAATAAACTGGGAGATTTTGGAAAATCCCTAAATTAGGAACAAAACTATTAGCCGTTTACCTGCTGTTAAGATACAATAAATTGTAGATAGATTTAAGGATTAGATCATAAAATGCAAATGAGCGAACCCTTAGCGATTATCCAATAACTGAATGCCTCAGTGACCGAGACTTTCTAAGAATGTTGAGGGCTACTTAAATTGATCTTCTTTGAAATTGTAAATGTTTTGTATCTGTAGAGATTACGTACTTAGATCATTTCTTGATTAAAATGACTACAAAATTTTATACAAGAATTGAAATAAATTGGTATGTTTAAAAATTTTCAAATACAGTATAAAAATCTGAACTTTTATGCACTTTATGCAAACTTTTATACAAATATGCCAAAATATGAAATATTTGCATAAAATATGCACAATATGCAAAATATGCAATATGCATATTTGCCGAAGTCTAATCATCACTCTGATAATTTATTATATCAAATTAAAATATAGTCCGAATATTCCTATGGAATCAGGAATTATTATCAAAGTCTTTAAAGTCAAAGTTCAGTTTTTAAATTACCATTTTTTACATACATACTAAACTTGATTTAAAAAGAGATTTAGTTTATTAAGTGACTTGAAAAAGTATGTATTACAAACAAAACTGCTATAGTGATGCATCCAAATGCTTCGAGCACTGTTCGAGTACTATTACGTGCTAGCAATGACGTTATATAAATAACCATCTTAATACTGATTAATAAAATTATTTTATACGGTTGTTTTAGGTGTGTCGTTACTGGCCGGTGTCCTCTTCGGTCTGATCACCATGTTGGTGCAATACGTGGGATTGTTCATGAGCGGTTTACATACTGGCGTCTTATTGGGACTTGCAGGACTCTTCACCGCTGACCACTTCGTGGAAACATCACCCAAAGGATCTGTCTGGTTGTGTGTAGGCGTATTATTATGTTCGGCGCTGACAGTTGCTATTTTTAATTTATATTTTAGAAAAAGTAAGTATTTTTTAATAACGAATATTATACGCACAAACAAATATTAAATTAATCCATTCGCTGCCAAACTTCTTTTTTTTTATTTTATAGCTTCTACAGGTCAATTTTATGTTCTGAACTTATAGAAAAATATTTAAAAAATTCTTAATCTTTTCACAATAGCCCTGTGTCTAAAAAAATTTTTGTTCCAATTTTGGAACATGGCCATAAATAGGTAATAAAAAATCAACAACGTCAATTTAAACTTAAACATTTATTGATAAAAAAATGATATCATTTTGAGAGGATCTATTAATTTTTTTCATGAAAAGATTTGAAGCAATTAATAGGATGTACATTAATTGTACAAATACCGCATCCAAAAGTTGTGTTTGTTTTACAAATTTTGCATCTGTTTTGTTTTAAAGAAATTGGGTAATGCAGAACCGACATATTTTGTGAAACAGATCCTGGAATTTTTCGAAATAATATTCCTAATTTTGTCTTATCAGGTTTTGGTTGTCGAGGGTTGAGTAGTAGATATGTTGCCACAATGCTTCTTGTACACTCTAATAAATCCAATGGACGCATACTTTCAACGAATTTATCAGCGTAAGATTGAATGTTATTGTGATGTTGAATTCTATATAAAATCCATGCGTTATAGATTGAAGCAGACAAAAGGTAAACAAAAATTTGCCACCATCATTTATTGTTACGCAGTTTTGGTCTATAGTTAGCGATATTTCTATCCATTAAATCAGTACCTCCCATATGAGTATTGTACTGCTGAATTGCGTAGGAAACATCTACCATTATATATATTTTTTTTCTGCTGCAGAATAACGACGTACCGATTTTGTAGGTTGAACGCCATAACAATTTGAAGCCACGTGAACGATGGCATTATCCTTCCACTGGATAATTATTATATCTTCATCAGAACTTTTGTATGAATCAGCGGATCCTCTAACTGATTTTTTCATTGCGTTTTTATTCAACGCACATTTCCCAATTCGATTATGTCTAATGGTGCCCGTGCAACCATATCCCAATTCACTCATGGCCTTTATCAGTGGAAGTCCGCTAAAAAAGTTGTCAATAAAAAAGAAAAATTTTTGATCTGGAAAATTATGCTTCGCCCTCTCGGCAAAAGTTGTAACTATAGATCCACCTAGCCCCAAGTTACTCTCTCCTAGTAAGGTTCCTTTCCCTTGGTAAGGTTCGGTACCCACAAGATAACCATTTGATACATTCTGAGACCAAAATTTAAACCCATATCTAATAGGTTTCCCTTGAATATGCTGTTTACAGCTATTGTGGCTGTAGTACGGTACCATAGATTCATCAACAGATACTGATATGGTTTCACCAACCGGCACATATTTTATAAATGAATTGTTTAAATGTTGTATGAATGGTCTTATTTTGGCAAACTTATCATTTTTTTTGTAGCTTAATGTTATCTGAAAAATGTAAATTTTGCAAAATTTCTCTAAACCTATTTGTCGGCATTGCGTTGGCGATTGCTTCGTTTCTGAGATCCAAATCCAAACTCCAGTACATATCTTTCCGAGGCCTTTGGGAATAACCAGAAATCAGTAGGATTGCAAAGAATACTTTGAGTTCTTCAATCGTAACCTCAAATGATGTGTTTGCATTTTTGTGTCGGGAATACTTTATAGTCTCGTCTTTTATGTATTCAAAGAAATTATCACACCAAAAAAGTGTAAAGAAATCGACTGCACTTTCACAGTGTACATTATTTGGATTTGAAAGTGAGTTATTTTCTTGATGATTATCTAGGAACAAGTCACCTCTTTTCCAGTCGTTTTGTCTATTGGATTTATTCGCTCTTTTATTAGATTGATCCACATTTATTGGAAGTTCATCATCGCTCGTCGAGAACATATCTTCAGCGTCTTGTGTCTCACATTGTGAAATAAGAGTTGCCTCAGCTGGGGCGTTCAGTATCTTTGATGAAAACTTATCAGAAAAATCATTGAAATTCACATCATCCGATGATTCAGAATCTCCATCAGAATCTTCCGCTGGAGGATAAATGTATATGTTTGCAGAATCAAACTCCTTCTGCTTCTTATTTAGATCATCGATTAGATTGTTCAGAGTATCAGCTGAACAACTCGTTTTCTTTCCATAAAATGTTTTCACATTCATGAAAAACCTCAATTAGCAACATATACCGCCAAGTTCCATTTTTGGAACATGCAAAAACTAGAGGTATATTCAAATTGAGGTTAAGCATTTAAACGATACAGATACATTGTATAGGCATATAATATTGCTTAAACTTACCCCGATCGTAATATTTCACAACAGAAAATAGATATAATCGAACTAGAAGTTATACAACTGCACCTTCCTTGAAATTTTGATATGAATCACAAAACAAATGCCACTTATACGAAACCAGTGAGTAAATTCAGTATGGACGTGTTGTTTTGACACTACCGAACAAAAATAGTTTATCAGATTTAAGACCAACAGTGACAAATTTGGAACATGGCAGCGAATGGGTTAATATGCATAGTTTACTCGAATATAAGTTCTTCTACTTCTGCTGTCTACTTTTTCTTTTGGTGTTACTCTTAGGACCAGCACTATATTTTCATTGTAAATAAAACCTTCCCAAGAATATTAAAGCTTCTTCATTTTAATTCATATTATTTAGTTCGGACTAATTTTGTAGATCAGTGTAGCTTAATATCGTCAAATTGAGTGGGCAACTGAAAAGCTTTTGTGTGATCAAATGAAGGTTGAAATTGAAGTTGATGAAACGAAAGAACGGGCATAAATCAGAATATAAGTTAAATATTGTTTAGTTCTTCTTCTTTCTAGGAATAAAGTCTTATATGTTATTCTTCACAACAGTATTACGACTTACTTGGTCTTCACATATCTCTTTTGCCTCTTAGATTGTAATTGTTGTCTATGTTTTCTCCATATTTATAGAAGTTTAGATTCTTGTTCCTTTATAAACATGTCCAACTCTAGTTAGAAAATTAGTTTCTGCTGCTTGTATTATAGTCTACACGACTGTAGATTTATAGAATTGAAGTTTTGTGGCTTCCTTGTTTTATTATGTTTTATTTATTGTACTATACAGGGTGTTTCACAATGAGTTTACACTGTCGATATATTGGAAACTACTTACACGATATTTATGAAAATTTGGTTTGTGAGGATAACAAGTTGCATGAGGATATTGCATATCTATTATGTATGATAAAGAATGATGTGTGCAGGGTTTTTTATTCCGCTATTTTTGGTATACTCTTGTTGGTGACTTCTTCTTTAAGTATTGGCAACCATAGCTTGCTACATTCTGCTTCTTTGATTTTTCTATTTTTCATATATATTCCTTATGCAACACAGAACACACGTTCACTAAACATTCTACACTCTACTCACATACAAACATTTACAGCACATATTAACAATACTGAACATTTAGAATGATCAGAGTTTGGTTTTTCCATGGAGAAAACATCTACCCTCACATGTTTATCAGTTAAATGTGGCTGTTGCCTATAACACTGTGGGCAAAAGTGAATCAACCTCCAATTTTGTTGACATGATATAACTTTGTTCATCTGAGTGCCAAAATACAGTCGCGTTCCCCCAGTGAGACAGAGAAAACTGGCACAAAGCAGTCACTACATCTCTTTCTAATTTACCAGGTTTATCGGCCACGTGACCTAAATGACCAATGATTAAGGTCACATGGTCTATAAATTCCGCCCATTAGAAAGAGATACAGGAACTGTTTTGCGTCAGTTTACTCTATCGCACTGTATAGCAGCAGTACGCCTATTTGTATTATGTTCATGACTTTGTTAACAATCATGGAGTTTACAGTTATATACACACCGTCTTTCGACTAAATTATTTGAGAAAGAGAACGTTCTTTCTGAAGTATTTATGTATATCTTTGTGTTTATTCAGTGTGTTACAGACTACTAAGGTGTTATAAAGAGATATTTTATATTCTTAAAATTTTATTATTTAATCTTTGTATAAAATGGACTCACATATGGCAAATGGTTCATAAAATGTGAAATCCATGTGGTCAAAAAAGATAGTTAATAGTGTTATTAAAAATATTGAAAATGGCAAAGATGAAAAAACAAAATGCCAAATAAATGATGATGCATCAGGCAACACACTTGTTGCCTGATAGTTATATAATAATAGTTATGCCAATAAAAGGAACAACTTTCCATTAGGATAAACGGTGAAAACGCTGTAATATTGTCACTAATAAAAAACACAGCATATAAGCTAAAATTAAAAATGAGATAGTACAAATACAAGTGGAAATATCTATCAGTTGGTCAATTTACTGAGATTTGCAGGATAAGTTTTACACTACATCAAATAAACTAGTGAAAACACAAAAATAGAAAATAGAAAGCACAGATAAGAAATAAAGAACTAGAACAAATCTAAAAAATGTATTAAATGTGTCCACTATTACTGGAACATTCAAGATTAATAAATGGAGAGTAAATTGTAATCTGTAGAGGTGAAAACTGCACAATAGTTATGTAGGTACCAAATTGTATGTACATAGTATTATTTTTGTATCTATTAGAGATTAATCGGTTATATTCATTATGTGAACTGCCGTAGCTCAACGGCAAGATACTGGCATTCTAAGTAAGAGCGCACAAGTTCGATTCGAAGCACCAACAATGATATTTTCATTTCCAAAAATAATTCGAACCGTTCACTATGCTTGGGAGGTCACGTAAAACTGTCGGTCCCCCTGGGCTAGTGCGCATCGACCCTAGCTACTTGAAATAGGATAAAAGATGCAATTGACGCCAGAACCTGTCCGAAAGTATTTATGTTCTATTTACTATTTTTGTTGGGAATAAGCCACAATATTTGTCTCATTGATATTGACAATTCAGACATATATTCAACATTTTAAAGTAGATGACTTTAAAATGATATTGCCAATATTTTTAAGTTGCGTTACTGGGACGACTTGTACTATTGTAAGAAAGTTCATTTATCATTAATAATGATATTATTATTATATTCAAAGTTTTTATTTATCTATACTTATCTTATTCTCATAGTACCTACTCTTGATTAAAAAATTTAAACTGTTTTCAGGTCTCACAATACTTGGCTCAAGTTTATACGGTGGAGCGACACTATCTATATCTATTGATTACTTCGTTGAAAAGTTGTCGATGGTTTCTTGGCTGTGGCAAAGGGTGTCTCTGCGACCTGTTCAACCTCCACCATGTTGGTTCTCCTGGATAGTTCTCGGAGCTTGGCCCTCGTTCGTGCTCGCTGGATTGATCATTCAGTTCGGAATTACTGGAAGGGGCATTCATCATGATGATGGTAAGTTTATTATTACTTTAAAACTGAGATACTTCGTTCAATATAACTTAAAGGAATTTTCAACTATCAATATGATGTAAGTGGAGCATAAATAAGTACCATAAACTCAGAAACTATAAAATTAAACGTTCAATGTTGTTTTGAAGAAAAACAGATCTACGTAAGTGTTTATAAAAGTCTCAAAGAACAGACCTAACATGGAGGACAATCAGAATCATAAATAATTGTTATAACAACCAATACACTGGGATCTAATCTGTCTAGAATAAAATCTAACAACACACAAAGAGATCAAACCATAAAATACCCTGTGAATGTAAGGATATGACACTTTTTATGTGGGAGAAAGTGCAAGACCACCAAGTGTAAGGACAAACGAGCATGAAACATACATCAAAAACATAAACTACGACAAATCGCGGATATGTAAACATTCCTGGGACGATGAGCACAGAATACAATGGAAAGATGAATCAATAGCTATGAAAGAAACAGACATGAAAAAGAGAAAAATCAAAGAAGAAAAACTAGAATATAAGGAAAATTGGTGTAAATATTGTTTGTTTAGATGGCTTATTGTTATGACACCTGAGTGAAGTTCAATTTGGATTCAAAGCAGGACTCAGAACGAGGGAAGCACTTTTTAGTTTGCAAGTTCTAATACAGAGAACCAGGGATGGCAACTGCGATGTGTATGCATGTTTCATTGATTTCGAGAAGGCATTTGATAAAGTTCCACATGGGAAACTAATCGATATCCTAAAAACATCAGGACTCGATGGTAAGAATATAAGACTGATCTCAAACTTATATCTCCAACAAAAAGCAACAATACGATTAGAAAATGAACTGTCCGAGATCTTCACAGTTGAAAAAGGAGTTAGACAGGGTTGCATATAGTGTTAGAGAGGCCTTGGACGAATCAGAAAATGGGATTACTGTAAATGGCCAACTTATAAACAACATTAGATATGCAGACGATACAGTGTTGCTGGCAGATAGTGCGCAGGGACTCCAAAGGATGATGGATAACGTTGTAAAAGCATGTAACAAATACGGCCTAAAACTAAATTGCAAGAAAACCTTTAGAAAGGGTGGAAAAAATATGGTATTTGGGCTGCAATATTAAGGATACTTGGGATCACAGCTACGAAATAAAAACTCGTATTGAAAAAGCCAGAAGCTCTTTCAACAGCCTTAGGAAGATTATCTGCAACCTATCTTTAAGTGTTACTATACGCATAATAATTCTTAGATGTTACGTCTTTAGTGTCCTCCTTTATGGAGTAGAAAACTGGAGCCTTACAGAAGATGCCATAAAACGATTGGAGGCATTTGAAATGTGGTGCTACTGACGTATGTTGAGAGTCTCATATATACACCATATCAGTAACATAACTATTCTTCAAAGGCTAAGAAAAGACAAAGAAATTATTAAAACCATAAAAAACAGAAAATTGGCTTACTTCGGCCATATCATCATCATCATCATCATTTAACCCGGATCTATCCACTGCTGGATATAGGTCTCCCTCAGTATTTTCCATGTATTTCTGTTTTGTGATGTTTGCATCCAATTTTTGTCGATCCGTTTTATGTCATCAGACCATCTTGTTGGTGGACGACCTCTACTTCGATGTGCTTCTTGTCTCGGTCTACACTGTATTATTCGCTATGTCCATCTGTTATCCGACATTCTAGCTATGTGCCCCGCCCAGTTCCACTTAAGGGTCATAATTCTTTCTATGGCATCTGTCACTCCTGTTCTCCGTCTTGTTCGTGATCCGATCCCTACGAGAAATGTCTAACATCGATCGTTCCATGGCTCTTTGGGTAACACAAATTTTATTTCTTACTTCCATATCATGCGTAATGATAAATACCGACTTCTACAGTTGATTCTACAGGGCAAGATTGAGGGTAAGAGAGGAACTGGACGTAGACGTATATCCTGGCTGGCCAATCTTGGAAAATGGACTGGTCTAACGTCAACTGATCTATTTCGAGCTGCTGTGAATAGAATAAGATGGGTCAATGTGGTCGCCAACATCTCTAGAAGATAGGCACATTTAAAATAAGATAGCTTATTGTTAACTAAATATTAACGGTATTTTTAACTTACTATTATTTGTAGTGAAAGCCGGAAGAAAGAAGTCCAGAGCTGTGAACACGAGGGTTCTAACCAGAGCCGAGAGGGCTGAAATGAAGCAGAAAAAGTATAGATACCTGTACCAAGTCCGTACTGCTCATGGTGATGTGATAAGTCAGGTAAGTCTATGATATTGCAATATGTACTTCCATTGGTTCCATTTAACTTCTGGTTATCACATAATTTTTCATGCTTCTTATGCTTTTTATGCTTCTCTAATTAACTCTGTCATAAAATATAAAATTTGCGTAATTTTTCTAATACGTCGGTCCATTTTGAGTGGGATAGCCATCAAGTTTTAGCAACATTTTCTCTGGAGACAGCTTTAAAATTATGTAAATGTTTTGTCCATAGTTTCATAATTTTTTTCAGAACAATATGGTTGCAGGGACATAGTTGTCACAAAACCTTTTACATTTTTATTAGGGATGATCACTGCCAGAATTGAGAACAAACTAGAAACATGCCAACTAAGAAAACAGGCAGGCTTCCGCCCTGGGTATGGTACAAATGACCATCTAACTGGTCTAAAGGCCCAATTGAAAAAACTATAGAGTACAACCGGCCACTAGTTCTAGTATTTGTTGACTATAAAAAAGCCTTTGACACTACCGAGATGGTAGCTATCTTAAGAGCTTTGAGAGATTGTAGAATCGACTACCGATATACCAGCATTATTCAACATATATATGCAAATGCCACAACAGCAATAAACCTCCACACCCCTACTCAAAAAATAAAACTAAAAAGGGGAGTTAGACAAGGAGACAACATGTCACCAAAACTATTCAATGCCGTAATGCAGCATGCATTCTAGATGTTAGAATGGGAAAACAGAGGTTTGAGTGTCGATGGCGAAAGGCTGAACCACCTACGATTTGCAGATGACATAGTTCTAATAACCGACGACTTAAAGGAGGCCAACGAAATGCTACAAGATTTACAACGAGTCTCCCAAAAAGTATGACCCAAAATGATGACCAACTTAGTACCTAGTGGACCATTGAAACTAGAAAACTGGCATATTGAAACGGTTGACAAATACATATATCTGGGCCACGAAATACAAATAACTAGAGACAACCAAACATGCGAATTATCTAGAAGAATAGCTTTAGGATGGGCAGCCTATGGCAAGCTAAAAGACGTGTTTAAGGAAAACATCCCAATAAAGCTAAAGAGAAAAGCATTTAACCAGTGCGTACTTCCGGTGCTCACTTATGGAGCTGAAACACTGACATTGACTAAAGCATCAATAAAAAAGTTACAAGTAGCACAACGAAAAATGGAAAGATCTATGCTTGGCGTAACTTTGAGAGACCGAATACGAAATGATGAGATACGGCGAAGAACTGGAGTGGAAGACGTCATAAAACGGATTACGAAGTTGAAGTGGAAATGGTCACGACACGTCGCAAGACAGAGAGACAACAGATGGACAAAGAAGATTTTAGAATGGCGGCCAAGGGCAGACAAGCGAAATCGTGAAAGACCACCTACCAGATGGACGGACGACATTAAAAGAATAGTGACAAACTGGATCGCAGCTGCACAGCTGCCTCAAGAGACATCTTGAGGAGGCCTATGTTCGACAGTGGACAAATTTGGCTGTGTGATGATGATGATGATGATCTACAAACCAGCCTCGACTATTTTATGTTATATACGTCAAACTCAAATCTCAAATTATCAAAACAGCAGAAATTACCACAAATGAAGAACTTAATATAAATGTACAGGAAGTTCGGAAAATACTTGAAACCTGAAGAACAGAAAAGCAGTAGGTAAAGACGGGATACCAAACGAGTTACTGACATATTGTGGATCAGCAATGACAGAACAATTAACTACATTAATTAATAAAGTTATAAAATAACAAAATACCGGAATAATGGAGAACAAGCGAACTAACTCTACTATTCAAAAAGGAGATGGAAAACAGCCAGAAAACTACACAGATAAACTTGTTAAATACTACGCTAAAACTTACAACTGAAATTTTACAAGTGCTAATAAATCAGAGGATAAGTTTAGCAGATAAACAACAGGGTTTTCGTAGTAGAAGATCGTGTACATATGCAATAGTCATTATAAAGCAAATTACTGAGAAGTCACTAGAGTATATCAGACCAGCATTTCTGTGTCTAATTGACCTAACGAAAGCGTTTGACAGACTAAGACTCAACGATACAATCCATCTTCTGTATAATAGAGAAGCTCCCCTAACTATTATAAAAACTATCAAAAACATCTACCAAAATAACAAAATGGAAGTCAAAATAAATAGACAACTTACAGAACCTATAGAAATAGACAGCGGAAGAAGACAATGGGATTCATTGAGCACCATACTCTTCAATTTAATCATAAATGAAATCATCAAAAGCGTTAATGAAGGAAGAGGATACAGAGTGGGAAACAAAGAAATCGAAATACTCTATTACGCAGACGACGCAATATTGATAGTCCAACATGAAGATAGTCTTCAACGACTGGTCCACAGATTTAACCTAAGAGAAAAAGAATTTAATATGACAATCTCATCTCAAAAAACTAAAACAATAGTATCAGCAAAGAACCAACCAGATGTAAAATAGAAATTGATGGCATCTGTATTGAACAAGTAATGGAAATAAAATACCTGGGAATTACATTGCCCAGCTATGGACACCTGGACAAGGAATTGAAAGATCAAATACAAAAAGCAACTAGATTGGCAGGATGCCTTAATAACACTATATGGCAAAACAGACACATTACCACTGAGATCAAATCAAGAATTTAGAAAGCTAGTGTAAGACCAATAATGACATATGCGTCAAAAACAATACCCGACACAGCCACAACGCAAAAGCCACTGGAAACGACAGAGATGAGAATACTGAGAAGAATTACAGGAAATAAGCTGAGAGCTCGAAAGAGAAGTACAGACATTAGAAGAAAATTTAACGTAAGTGTATAAATGAATAAACACAAAATAGAAAAAAAATAGAATAACCACATAAGCAAAATGACCGCGCAAAAGATGGAGTGACAACCTTCCATAGAGGTAATAATCTGCCTTGAACAAGCAGATTCTAATTTATTTTGTATTATCTGCGTTGCTCCATTCGATAAAGTATTTCTCCCGCCATCCTCTCGTTATATTTGGTAATAAAAATATTAACAGAAACAAATGAATTAAACTAAATTGTGATAGTTCGTATGATTTCAAAGGTGAATCGTATATTTTTTTCTCGCAAAGAGTGTGGAGGAACTGTACTATTCAACTCTGTTAGCATAAGAGAAGCGTGAAATAAAGTTTAATTATGGCACTTTTTTAACGGTTTTTCTTTTTCACTTCAACCATCATCATCATCATCATAATCCAGCCTTCATTTATAACGTCCACTGCTGGACATAAGCCTCTCTTAAACTCCTCCATTCTTTACGATTTTGTGCTCTTTGTTGCCAATTTTTGGTGATACGCCTGATGTCAGCCCAACGTATAGGTGGTCTTCCTCTACTACGTTTGTCTGCTCTTGGCCTCCAATTTGTAATTTTGCTCGTCCATCGTGAGTCGTGCATTCTCGCTACATGACCTGCCCAGTTCCATTTCAGTTCCTCTATGCGTTCCACAACATCAGCAATACTCGTTCTTCTTCGCAGATCTTCGTTTCTTATTCGGTACCTCAACGTCACTTCCAGCATAGACTGTTCCATTCTCAATTATGAAGCTGTTTTGGTTAGAGTCATAGTTTCCGCCCCATAGGTCATGACCGGTAATACCCATCGGTCAAGTACTTTTCTTTTGAGGCTAATTGGTATATTGGTCCTATGTGTGTCTCGCAGTTTTCCTAAGGCTGCCCACGTTAAAATAATTCATCTTTGTATTTCGCATGTTTGGTTATCCCTGCAGATTCTTATTTCATGACCCAAATACGTATATTTCTCCAGCAGTTGTACCACTTTGTCTTGAATAGTTAAATGGTTATTGGGGACCATATTTGTCATAAACTTAGTTTTGGTCAAGTTCCTTCTGAGGCCCACCTTCGAACATATAAAGTCCAATTTATTTAAAATATCTGTGACTTCTCCTAAATTATCTGTGATAAGGTTGACAATGCCAATGTCATCTGCGAAACGGAGATGGTTAAGCTTTTCGCCGTCTATTGTCCCTCCTCTGTGGTCCCAATTGACCATCTTAAAGGCATACTCTAATGCCAATATGAATAATTTCGATGACAGTATATCTCCTTGCCTTATCCCACGTTCTATTTTTATTGGTCGGGTTTTATTCTGTATCTTAACAGTCATAGTGGCATCTATGTAAATATTGTAAATAAGTTCAATATACCTATGGTCAATCCTGTTGTCATTTATTGTTTCTCTAAGGCTGTCTATTTCGATCGTGTTGAACGCTTTATGAAAATCTATGAAAATGAGGGAAAAGAGATTTGTTTGTAGAAATCAATTTTTTTTTCCAATCTTGATATCACTTAGTGAAGAGCTTGTACATGTGGTTGTGGTTCAATAGGCTAATAGGTCTATAATTTTCTAGTTCCGTTCTGTCTTCTTTTTTATGCAAAAGGATGATTATAGCATTGTTCCATTCTTTGGGCACGTCTCTTTGCTGCAAATATAGATTAAACAGTTTCCTTAATTTATTTAATAGCATATCTCCTCCATTCACGATAGCCTTTTTTTTTAATTTTGCTTAATGCTTGTCGAATCTTATCTACTTTCATATCTGGCATTAGTTCGGAACCTTGATTCATAATCTTCTTTGAAATGGTTATTTGTATTCATGTTTGATCATCTCGTCTACTTCCATGCAATTCCTCGTAAAACTATTCGACGCACTGTATTAACTCGCCTCTTAGTAATATTATTTCCCTTTGTTTGTTTCTCAATTTATGAATTTCACATTTCCCATTCGTTAGCTTTCTACATAGTACTTTTAGGCTTTTATTTTTCTTTATAGTGCGTTTAATATTATCGGTTTTAAATTTCTTTAAATCACTTCTGATTGCCTTCGAAACAGTTTTATTCATTTCTCTTAAGAGTTTCGGTATATGGACTTTTCTTTTAGGACAGTGCACTCGGTGACTTTCTTGTAAGTGACTTTAGGATGCAATTATTCAAGTCGTTAAGATCGTTCTCGGAGGTTGCATGCAGTAGTAACTTATTATTGATATGTGCCTGATATTGGTTGATACCTAATGGGGTTATCCAGATACCATAAGATTCATTCTTAATCCTTAGGTATGTTCCTTTCTCTTTTGATGTTGATTTGGACTTTCGCTCGTATCATTCTGTGGTCTCTGCTTGTAGTAAACTTGTTGAGAACTTACATCTTGAATTATTTGTGTTTTGCCACTTATTCTACCGTTTAGACTTTCCCAGGTCCATCTTCTGTGCATCTTTTTGTGAAAGAAGCTGTTCATGTTGAATAAATTATTCTGAAGTAGGAATCCTAGTATCGTTTCTCCTCGGTCATTTCTTCCTAAGGAAACAAATTTTCCCAAGGAGTTTTCTAGCTCTGCTTCTTTTACACCTATTTTTGCGATAAAATCACTACATAAAATTGTGCATTGAGTAGGAAAGTCATTAAGCGCAGTATATATATCGTCCTGATACATTTGGATTTCTTCGTCTGTATGGTCTGTTGTTGGAGCAAATACTTACGCTATAAATTACACATAAAAATCTACTAAATAGGTACTAAATGTATTTATTGTTGTTTTAGAATTTTGTGCAGCAACTTCAAAAAAAGGATAACAGTGATAGTCAAGGTGAATGTAGCACACTACAGTCCGATGCCACCCATCTCACAATACTACCAGATACTCAACTGGCAGCTTTGACGGAGAGCGAGGATGACAGTCAGACAGAAATAGCCGCCCGACGATGAAAAAGATTTTCGCCACAGATTTCCTTTCCATTTATCAGAAAATGCTTAGATCGTTTTTAAAGTATTTCAAGCTTTAAGACAATAAGTAAAGTGATGTTTTTGTTTCATGTACTAGGTGTTTCAAAATAATCGTTAACATGACTGAGTATACCCACAAAACAAGATGGTGTTTTGGAATAGTATGTACAAAAAGTCCAAAGTTGGGCGCCAAAAAGATATCGAAAGCGAGCGACTTGATAGAAATATAAATGAATAAGTAAAAGTTAATTAAAAAGATATACTAAAAGAGATTTGACACATTATATTCTGAAAGAATTTCACAGGTTTTTTATTATTTTGGACAATTCTGCTTCATTAATAAAGATACCGTACAATAACATTGTCATTCTCGTGTATCTGAATGTCTTTTGGGTTTAAGTTTTGTAAGTTATTCTCGGTTTCAGGAATTTCGGTTTTAGATATTGTCTGAGCATCGTATTTTAGTCTTCTCGTTGATCTCATTTAATTATTTATTTCTTTTTTCTTTCTCTTTTTTTTTTTGGTCGATAGATAATTTCATTCCCAAATACTATGTTTCCATCACATGTTTAATTCTTTTGTAAAATTATTTTCTCTTTAATTGAGAATATGCAATGCATAAGATCTACAATCGAACTATTTTAATTTTTCGGCAAGTTGGTTTAGATCTGCATTATTTTGGATTATCACTTTTACATAGATGAGTTTATCAGTTTCTTTACAATACAGAAGTTCCTTTAAAGTACAAAAAGAATAATACAGTAATGGTCAACAGGAAATATGCTATATAGCACCTATAAGGGTAGATCAGTTTAAAATATGTCTATTAATCATCATGAAAATCTATTAATTATCATTGCACCATTATGCGGTACTGATAATGACAATAAACCATACAGGTTTAACTTAAAATTAACAACGGCCTGAACGGAGCCGGAAAGATCGCAAATGCTCTTATTAAAAACAAATCTAGTGAAGACCATAAATGAAGCGGCATAATAAAAACCAAGATTTGTTTAAGTAGTATCTGATAGTTTGAAATATAGAAGAGGTATCACCAGAAGCAATAGTTAATTTAAAAAAGTGCTAGTGATGATGATTCCATGTATTTGTCATAAAACAAATTTCTGGACCATAATTGTCGAAATTTATTTTAGTGATTGAATCAATGTATTCTGAATAGTCATTTTATCTGAAACTATCCTTTTACCAATGCTTTAAAAATGGTTCTAGCATGTTGCGTGTTTTGCCGTATACCTTTGTTAAAAAACATATTGCCAAGAGTTGACATTGGATAGAGATATGAGATTTTGAAGACAAAATAAAAATAGAGAATGTTTAAGTTAATAAAAGCAGTAAACTTACATCTAAATCAGAATTTGTTGATGATAAAGAAATCAAACGCCAGTTATAATTAAGTTTGGTGGTCAGATTTTAAAATAGCCTACTTAGTTGGCAAGTAAATTCTGCTAATGGAACAGTGACGAACGCAAGTTGTCTAAATAGCAGATAATAAAGACTGACAACTAGTTAGTAGTAACTAACTAAAGGAGAAAATAAATCATTTCGTGCAGTAGTTAGCTATAAATAGCTTTAATTTACTCTAAGACTCTTTTATCCTTCATTCACATTCTCATTGAATAAAAGTTACGCTGAGCAAGCTAGAGTGTAAGCAGGCATTATCATCGTATCTTATTCTACTTAGGTTGGCTTGGATGGTTCTTTGTTTTATATTAGGACAATAATCTGGATCATCTTGTCTAAACTTTACAAGATACGCGGAATGCTTGGACTAGCTAGAGTAAAGATGAGATATTTAAGTCGAACATTTTTTTTCTGCAGAGCTGCTTAACGTTTTGAATCCAAAATATAAACAACTGCTTCAATAGCTAATAAAAATAATTTGCTGTACCTAATTTTGAATGAGAACATTCTCTATTTTTACCATAACTTTTTTAACACTGACTATAGTTATTTTCTACAATTATGCCAACTGATCTGCCGCAAGAGATTACAGTAGGTAGAATAACTGACGAAAATAACACACAATAATCTGAAAATGCAGAAATGCAATAATTTTGAAAGTTTGTTGTTTTGTGGGCTGTCAGTTTTTTATCGCGGGAATTTTCAAAAACGTATTCCTCCTATTTAGTATTCTATAGTTACAGAAAACAGGTTGATCTTATAGTTGTAATGTCACTACCAACATTACGTTTTTATTGTACTGAAGTGAAATTGTATGGCTTATTTTCTTGGGTAAATTAAAATTACAATTTTATTAAAATTTTAAGATGTAAAAAACATGTTTTAACAAAAAATTGCATCTTAAAAACTGAAGAGTTGACAAAGCCCCACTTACCTTCAGTCAGTTCTTCGGTTTGTGCTGAAAAGTTAAAAATGTTTTAAACAAATTTTCTAAAAATATATTCCAAGCTCTCGGTCTATAAATGATAGAAAATATAGATACAGAGTATTAATTATTTACTGCGTTGCAAGATATGTCGGTTGTATTACCCCTGATATACTAATAGATTTTAATACTTCACTGGTCGACAAATACCTTTGAAGGTGGCATTAGGAAAATTTCAGCTTTGGTTAATTTTCTTTCACAGAAATATCAAAAATAAAATTTAAAAAAAAAACAAGTGAATATACTTGTTTTTGTCATATACTTAAATTGTAGTATATACGGGTCCATTTAATGACGAATAAATGGATGAAACGCCTACGTAGATAAATACAAGAGATAAACCAGAAATTAAGAAAAACCATAAAAGATTACACAAAAACATCTAACTCTTCCCTTTTTTACTTCTGGTCAGCGAGCGAAATTGTTCGCCAGCTAAAGGTCCAAAATCTCTACCTAGAGATGACTTTCCAGCACCTAAACGGAAAATATGACCTCCAAGACAATATAAACGGAAGTAAAGTAAAATATTTCTCGATGCTTGCGTCCAAATGCTCCCTCCCGCTATTTTTCTCTCTGCGCCCATTGCGTTTTGATGTTTCGTTCCAATATCATGTTAAAATTTATTACTGATTGACAGACAATTCGTGGGGATAAGTAAAAATAGCGATTCATTTCGCTTTAAAGCAATTGTAAATCAACAATTAAAATATGTTTCTTCTCTTCAAAGATTTTAAGATACAATTCTAAATGTTAAATAAAACCTTGGAAATTTTTAGGATAAGTATACAGTGGACATTCAAATATGAATTGAAAAATTTGCTGTACCTACCTGGCATTTTTCTATAAAAATTTTGTGTTCAAGAAAAAAACATTACAGTTATGTATATTGTTATCCATATGCGTCCAGATAACGATATACCTTCTATTTAGAGCAACCATTTAAATAACTTGTTAACAGCACCTACTAGATTCAGATTGCAATTTGCTTAAATTTACGGTTCCACGCAAAAATACCAATAACATGGATAAGTTTTTGAAAATATCCTTAATTTTGGGGGTATGTTAGCGATGGCTTAAGTATTGGCATAAATTAAATTACAGTACATTCTAGTGCTAGATCTGTGATAACAGAAACCTATGAAATAGGTACATTTTTATAAACACACATTTTATTTTTTTTTACATGCACGTCATTTTGCTCTTAAGCTCTTAAAATCGAAACATACTTATATGGTATAAACACAATATTTTTGGCGTTTTTTGTTGGCATAATATCGTTCCAAAGAAAAAGTTCAGAAATATAAGCAGCAGCTGATCAAAAAGTACATTTATTCACACATGTCACAGATTCCCGGATGATTTCTGAATTATTTTTTTTTTTTATAAATTTTGTCAAAATACCCATAGGTAATTTTTATACTTACCTATAAATTGTTTATATTTTGATAGAAGCATCATTTGTTGACTAAATTTAACTCTTAGAAACTTTTTGGTAAAATATCGATCTTAAATATTGATCTTAAATCCACAAACAAGTTCCACAAAGCTAAACGAGTTACGGAAAGGACTATATTGTGAATAAGTTCAAGAGAGAAAGTCAGAAATGAAGAAATTCGAAAAGAAACCCGAGTAATGGACGTTCTTAAAAGTGGCTAAACTTAAGTGGCAATAGGCTTGACAGCTTTGGATAGGTAAATATATAGTCTTTTGATTTGGCGTGCTAGATAAACAAAATCAAGATCCTAAGTATCCTTAAAAACAATTTGAAAGAGGGTCTATATATGACAGATGATTGAAGACTAAAAAGAAATTATGAGGCAACTAGTGGCCTCACAGCTTCCTTTATTTGTAGTAAGAAAATCTTAAAGATCTGAAGCAATTAAAAAATCAAGAAATTTCTGTATGTATTTGTATTGCTACCATTATGAGCGACAAGTTTATGACACTGCTCCCGTTTAACATGACCTTATCGAAACCTTGAGTTGTTATTTTATCCAATTTCAAATTAAGCATCACATGATGTATATCAATATTATTTCTTCTTTTGTGAAGATTATTGCCAATTTGATAAAAACCATTATTGGTGTCAAACATATTGAATATAGCCAAAGACTTAATGCTTCGCTTAGATACCCCTTTTATATCCACAGGATGTGACAAAAATGTATTACAAGATATTTTCCTTGCAAAAAATACATTCCAAAATAAGCATTTTTTGCCGTTTCCTTGTCACAGTCTGTAAATATACTGCCAAAAAATTGTAACAAATACCTGATAGTAAATCAAACTATTATATACGGATATGTGTAGACTATTTATTAAAAAAGCCGTAGAACGTTCAGTATCTACCAAATAATCACTCAAAAAGTAGTAGAAATCTTTAAAGTCTTTCCTGAACAAGGTAATTATTTTTTCTGTTCAGAACTAATGGATACCGTAAATACAGAACATCGAAAGATACGCTTTAATAAAATAATAATCCTATATTAATATAGGAGTTAAAACTTATCTAAATAGTTATATAAGTCTCCTTCGGCATATTCTGAGTTTAATATAGGTATAAATACCTTAAAAATATTAAAGAATGCCAATTTCATTAATTCTTTAATGTCCAGATTACACATTTTCAAATAGTTTTTAAATTAAAACTTTCTATCTTGATGGCCGCCTTGTTAAAATTACTTTTATCTATTTTGCCCTCAATAATCAAAAATCTTTGACCCCTGGAAAGAGTATATGGTCTAAATCTTGTTTTAAGTCTCTAAGTGTAATTTTTTTATTCCTAATATTTAGATTTAGTTAAAAACTTATTTCCCTATTTTGTCTTTCTGAACCAAACAAATTTTACGAATTTTAACTAAGAAGTAAAGAAACAAAGTATGATGACTCTATGATCCGGTAACTCTAGGTAAAAATATGTCATTTCGCGTACCTAACGTGACCTGACGATAATTGACATTTGCTATAATATGAGTCAATGGGATAAAGTGTTAATAATTTTTCATTAAATTTCAAATAAAGTATATAAACTATTATCAATTACCTGTGAAATTGTAATAGTACGCATTATTAATAGAAGCAGTTCAATAATAATGAAAACAAAAAATTGTTTATAAATAATGGCGTTGTTCAGTTTTCTTCTTCTATGGAGATTTGCTGTCACGTTGGTCCAAGTAACTTTGTTGACCGCTAATCTGAAGAGTATAATATAAGTCTTTCCAATCCATTATTTAAGATTGTTATCTTTAGCAATGTCTTCCAAAGTTCACATTTACCCTCGATATTTCCCAATGTTTTAATACTGATCATAAACTACATCCTCGATGTATTATTGTTTTGCTTTTAGGAGATTATTTGGTAGTCCTGAGATTTTTGAACGGCTGAGAAGATCAAAGATCTATAAACGTTCGAATATTAAAAAATCTTTTAACTTTGAACCAAAGGTTAGAAATGAATTATGAATTCATTATTATTTTGTTGAAATATTTTTTTATTATATAGCACAAGAAATTAAAATTTGCTCATAACTAAACCGTGTTTTATTTATTGTTCTTTTATATGCAATGGATCAGAAATTGTCTTCAGAAAATGGATGGAAAGAAACTGTTGGTATTACAATTATTCTAGGTGTTGGCACCACCTGTCAGTGACACTAGTGTAAACGTCAACAAGCAGGACCAAGAGAGATTGTAATCAGGAATTTGTGCTAAAATAGAAACGTTTATTTTTGTCAACGTATCGTTTAGTATTCCATCTCTAAGCAGACTTTTCCATCACGCATACCTACAGGTTATCGACCCAGTGTTGTGGAAATTTAAAAAGTTTACATAGTGGTAATTAGAAATGGGGAAAACGTGGTACGGAACTCAACGACAACAATGGCGGAAACAAATGTTGTACATCAAACCCTTTGATGGAAATAATTTCTCCATCTGGTTATTCAGAGTAAAATTAGTAAAATTGTTACTGGAAACAGATGGTGTCTTAGCTGTACTATCCCAAGATAAACCTGCATGTGGTGTCACTCGAGAAATATATAAGAAAAACGATGTTGAAGCCTAGAATCGAATTGTGCAATGTTTGCATGACAATATACTCGAAAAGATTAAATACCTCAACAAAAGAGATAGGTTCAACTGCAGCAGAAACTAAAGTCATTGAAATACACAACAAGGTCTTTAAATGTGTTTTTAACAGAATTCAATCAAACTGTGTGGGGACTTCAAAGTGAAGAAGGTCAAGTACAAGACAGTGAAGTTGTATCACCACAGTTACTCTCTACAATGCCTGAAGCATATCAAGCAGTTCCTAGAACAAATAATATTATGTTTTATCAAGATGAAACTAAAGTTACATTAGACTTTGTTAAAAACAAGCTACTAATAGAAGAGGCAAATGACCGTGAAACAAATCCTGATGTTGCATTTGTATCAGATAAACAGACATGGAATAAATGGAAGAATAAAGCTGGAACCTGTAATGGTAATGTGATGAATAATAAACCAATTTAAATTTAAAAATAATTATGCTATAACTGTAAAAAAATTGTCCACAAGCGCTATCAGTGTTGGAAAAATAAAAATGTGGAAATAGGGCATTCACAGCTGAAAATGGTAAAACGGTAACATTTTTGACTGTAGAGAAAACCATCTTAGTTAGAAACTCAGAATCTGGTGAAATTAATTTCATAATAGATAGTGATGCTACAAATCACTTAGTTACAAAGGATGTAGAAAGGTTTTTAGATAATATCCAGGAAGTAATGTATGACATAAACGTAGTAAAGAAAAGTTAATCATTGGAAGTAATAAAACAAGGTGATTTGAATCTACAAGCAGTAAATGGTAACCGAATTGAGATGAAAAATATATAAAAATATAATCAACTTTCATATAATTTAACGTCTGTGAAGAAAATGGAAGAAGCAGGTCTTCAAATTGTATTCAAAGATAAACAAATCAACATAATAAAAGGAAATCATGCTGTGATAACTAATGAGATAAGAAATATCTTGTATATTGTTAAATTAACATATAGACCTCTACAGAAGCACAAATAACAGCGTTGAATGTAATGTGCTAATTTATAGAGAAATGAGTTCTATGCAGTTACTATGCAATGTATCGCATATCTGGTAAATGTGAAATCTGTTTAAAAAAACAATTAAGATTGCCGTTTCACAGCATTGACGTTGAAAGAAAAGCAAAAAGAATTTTAAAAGTTGTATTCACAGATGTGTGTCGACATAAATACAATAACTCATGATAATATAACTTACTTTGTTAAATTGTTATACATACATAGATACATGCATACATACATGTTCAAATAATGGAATCAAAATTCAGTATACAGTAACTAGGAATCCAGAACAGAATGGTGTTTCTGAACGTTTTAACAGAATCTTTATGGAAAAGGCAAAATGTTTAATATTTGATTCAAATTTAGATAAAAGCATGTGGAGTAAAGCTATGAGACTAGCGCATACTTAATTAATAGAACTGAAATTCGAACTTTACCTATAACAAAACACCAGCTGAAATTTGGTATGGTGAAGAGCCAAATATGGTAAAGATAAAATTATTTGGTTGTAATGCTTATAATTTAATTCCTAAAGTGAATAGAAAATTTAAGCTTGATCCTCGTAGTGAAAAGCTGATTATGATGGGTTATTCAGATAACGGCTACATACTATGGAATCCAGAAGAAAGAAAACTAATCCTACTAACTAAACTAACTAAGAATATAATTTTTGAAAATGAAAAAATTAGACTTAATGATAATGAACAAATTGCTCAAATTCGAAATATAGTGGATAATATTCCTGAAAGAATCACTGAACAAGAAAATATACACGAAGAAGTTGAAAAAATTAATAAAAATAGAATTACGCGAAATAAAAACAGACCAACATACCTTGAGGATTATAATTGGGGACAACTTCTTGATGATGTCCCTGAAACCTCTGACGCAGTCAAGGACGTAGAATGCAGACAAGTAATCATCGATGAACATGAGTCCTTGCAAGTCAACAATACGTGGACTTTAGTGAAACAACCAGAAAATGTGAGTGTTAACGGAACATAGAAAGCTAGATTGGTAGCTCAAGGCTACGAGTTACTTTATGTGGTTCAGTATAATACCAATCATCTTTGGAATTATGGTTCAATAATTCAAGATTTGTTATCATCTACCGCATATTTAACAATAATTATTTACTACAATGTGTTTCATGTAAACAATTTCTAATGAAACACATAATGAAACAGGATTTCTTTAATATTGGACCTTCTTGGGAGGGGAAATTTTTCTATTTCCCCGTGTATCCGCCCATGGTACATACCGCTTTGTGAATCAGTGTAGAAATAGGACTTTTCATCAAAATTAGTATCAGCCTTTTTTTTCGAACGGACATTCAGTTCGAATGTAACTGAATGTAAACAAATAGATTCGGTTAGTAATATAAATTATACAGATAATTAATATAAAAACTACCCAAGAAAATCTAGTTATTGAAAAAAATAAAGTGTCACAATTAGCTAATCAATTTTCTTTAATCGATTATTATTATAATATCTGTATGAAAAGAAACAACAAACAATGTTGTTATGAAATATGTAATTCTTTATTAAATAAAAAATATTTATTTAATAAATATTTTTTTATTAATTTATAAACCAGTACGTATGACGTACAATATTTATTAAACGTCATTGGTCATTGTCAAACCGGTCTGTACGAAAAACATGGCGCCTGATGAAAAGTTCTATTAGCTATTTATCACATTAAATAACAGTTTTTAAACATATTTAACCATCAAAAAGTGGTTAGTAATTGTTGTGTAGAGTTTTTAACATCAATAGTGAGCTGTAGTATTATTCAGTAAGAAATTGTTTATTAATAATTTTCTAACCAAAACATTCAGCTATGTTAATTCTTTTTGCCATAATTTAACATGTGACATACGCCAATCCTTGGACTAAATTTTAGCTAGGCAACCAGTAATACGGATATGCGTTACAATTACTGCCTATCATTGAAGTCGAAAGTCTATCACAAGAAAACCAAAAGTTACTTTTGACTATATAACTTAAATCAATGTTCTTCTACAGCTAGCAACATCATGTTTGGAAACAACCTTACCAGTAATAATCCAAATTCATATGCAACTGCTACTATGTCAAAATCCAAACCGAAATATCCCAAAAAAGATCAAGCAATATTAATACATGCAGAACAAAACTTACTACTACTCGACTACGTCAAAGCCATAGATAACATTGTTAGTCCCAAAAACATAGGCTTCGCCTCAAGAATTTCTAATAAATGGATATGAATTTACTTAACAAATCCTGAAATTGTTGAACATACAACAGAATGTCCTACGATTATAATCAACCCTGTTGAATTACCCGTAAGAAGACTGGTAGCCCCCAGCCAAATGACTCATCTCCACCGTCTGCCCATTAATATTTCATGAAATTATAGAAAAGCACCGTTAAGATATACGTGTTCAGCCTCACTAGTGTCATCTATAAAAGCCGGAATCCCCGATGGTGAATTTACGCATATTATGAGCTTCAGAAAACAAGTATACGTTACTCCTACCACCGATAGCATCGAACTTCAAACTTCATTAATAATTCCATTCGACAATAAGTCGTACAGAATATATTTGTCCATTGATAAAATGGCATATTTTCTACGAAAAAAACAACAGCAAATAATTGTCAAAATCCCCCAGCAACCCGCTCCCAAATAAACAAACAACTCCAACTGAACCCATCCCTGCTACTCCTACGCCATCAAAACAATAACGCGCCACCAACCTTATAAAAAAATACGGTTCTCGGTAAGCAGATAAAAACTGTCGATATTTCCACCTCTTCTATTGCCACAAACAATGAATTTCTTATTCCTACCACTGACTGGTCAGAAATTAACTCGTTCTGACTTCAACGATTCAACCCCCCAAGAAACAAACACATCTAATAATATACCCATCAGACATGAAAATGCTTTGACCCGAAGCAAATGTCCATAAAAAGCATAAAACTAAAAAACCTAAGAAAGACGCACCTGACCAGTCTAAATTAACCAACTCCTCTGTTCTCACAATCAATAATCTTTATCAAACAAATCCAAACTTATTCTCCTTATCGGTTGAAAATTATCTTGCCTTTCTGGACAATTGGCAGTAATACCCCTCTACAAGAAGCACTCAAAATGTTTAGTCACTACTCGACGACATGTATAAAATATACCCCTCACTAGAAGATAGAACAATCAAGAATAGATTTGCAAGAGTTTCTAAGAAAATCAAACAGCAACTTAATATAGTTAATTCAGAAATTAAAAGTACAACATTGCAATCTACAAATAATGATGACGATTTATCTTAACAACTCCTCTCTGACTTCCCAACGTTCTCAGTGTTAAAAATATTTTACTTTCACGTTAGTGCAGTGAAACTACGATGGGTTTTGTCCTGGTTTAGAATGCTTACAACAGTTAATCAACAATACAGTAAGCATGTATTAACTGTCTCCAAGAAACCAATTCAAGGAAACACATACACGTAAACTTGAAAATTTTGAAATTTTCTTCAGACAACGTTTACAAGAGCAAGTGGAGGACCATCTATCTACATGTCTACAAGACTTATTTATTTACATTATATCCTAAATACCAACTACTCAGCCCTTTCATACTGATTGGAGTCTTTAACGCTCATAATACTATGTGGGGCTCTAAGAAAACATTTGGTAGGGGAAAAACCGTAGAGACCGTATTGTGTTGAAATAATGCTTATCTAATGAATAGTGAAGCCAGTACATATTTTAACATTGCGTCAGGAACTTATTCTTCTATCGATCTAAGCGTACATGTAATCCCAAGTCCGCCGATTCACTTTCGTGGTATACTTTAGATAGCTTGGATGATAGTAACCACTTCCCGATAGTCATAACAAATAGCAATAAAAATTTTTGCACCATTACTAAATGGAATATCGCTAAAGCGGACTGGAATAATTTTCAGACTAGCGCCGAAAATCATCTTTTATCACTCCAACAATCTGAAGATATAGACGAGGCAACAACTGTCTTTAATAACTGCAGAAAATCATGTTAACAAAATAACAATATGCCCCTCTAAAAAAGCAGTACCATGGTGGAATTCAGAATGTGAGCTAACTGTACGTCAATGCAAAATGGCCCTCAACAGATATTGAAAAGAGCAGAAGTCAAGAAAACCGGATCTATTTCAAAAAGCTAAGGGCCAAAGCGAAATATGTCTTTAAAACCCGCAAAACAAAACCTGGCAAAACTCTGTTTCTACACTTACGAGTAATACTCCACCATCTCAAGTTTGGACAAAAATAAGACAAATGAAAGCTTATAAAACTCCTCCAAAAATTCCAGCAATATCACTGAATGGAAAAGTTATTATAACACATAACCTAACAACTGCACAAGTCATGGCTGAGATTTTTGCATGGAAATTTAGGTCTGACCTCGAACAGATTGAAAGTCCAAATAATCAGAACATACAAATTCCTCTTGCTTCTCAAATTAGAAGACACGACAGTGACGCTATCAACCTTAATTTTACCTGGGGTGAATAAATTATTATACCAATGAAAAAACCCGATCTACTCGCAAAGTTAACAAAATCATACAGACCCATCTCCCTAACCTGTTCATTACGTAAACTGTTCGAGAAAATAATTAATTCAAGATTAACATGGCTTTAGTGCTATTATAAACACAAATAGCTGCTGATCTTTCAAATTAACAAGATTTGATCGCTACGGTCTTTGATATAGAAGAAGCTTTCGATACTATTTCGCGACCAGCCATTCTTCAAAAGCTTCGTCAATACAAGATAACAGGAAATAATTTCTCCTCCATAAAAAATTTTTTACAACAAAAAACGTTCAAAAAGAAAACAAATGGGGGAAAATAATAGAGTCCCACAAGGTTCTGTACTCAGTACAACACTGTTCCTTCTTGCAATAAATGAAATTTGTTCGAGCATTTGTCTATATATAGAGCTTTAATCCGCTGAAAACTGATTTGCGGCAGCTTCATATACATGTCTGCAATAAAATCTCGTCCACTAAAATCAAGTACGTTCGCTTTTAGCCATACATGTAGCTTAGTGTACAATATCCCCAAAAATTAGAAAGTTGTATTGCTTGTTTCAAGTCTCATGATGACGCCGCTATAGAAAAAGACAAAGTTGAACATTATAACAAGATATTTTGACATTTTATAACAATACAAAAGGTGGGGTTGACGTCGTTGATGAGCTGTGCTCCTCCTATGATGTTTCTCAAAAAACAAGACGTTGGACCATGATAATTTTTAACATGATATTAAATATCGCACATTAAATCGCTAGTGAATTATACAAGTAACATCCCTGCTGAAAACTTTTTTGAAAAAATTTTTGAAGCTTTTAGCAATTTTTCCTCCTATATTCGAGCGACATCGACAGTAGAAAATTTAAACAGAGATCTTAAATTACGTATTAAGGCTATATGTAATATTCCTAATACAGGAGACAATCCAACGAAAGGAAGAGTACATCTTCTCTTCTTCTTCAGGTGCCATCTCCGCTACGGAGGTTGGCAATCATCATAGCTATCTTAATTTTTGAGGCAGTAGCTCTAAATAGTTGTTTTGAGCTGCATCCAAACCATTCTCTCAGGTTCTTCAGCCATGAAATTCGTCTTCTTCCGATGCTTCTTCTGCCATCTATTTTTCCTTGCATTATGAGTCGCAGGATGCCATACTTATCGCCTCGCATCACATGTCCGAGATACTGTAGCTTTCTTTCTTTAATTGTAAATTCAATTTCCTTCTCTTTGCCTATTCTTCTCAGTATTTCATTGTTTGTAACTCTATCTACCAGGAAACCCTCACAATTCTTCTATAGGTCCACATTTCAAAGGCGTTAAGTCGTCTCATGGTATCTAGATTTAACGTCCATGATTCCACTCCATAATATAGTACACTGTATACGTAACATTTTGTTAGGCGTACTTTAAGAGCTAATGTTAGATCTTTGCCACATAGGACCTTTTTCATTTTTATAAAATTAGAACGTGCTTTTTCGATTCTGATTTTGATTTCTGCCGTGTAGTCATTATTTTCTGTTATAAGTGTTCCTAGGTAAGTGTACTTTTTTACTCTTTCGATCTGCTGGCCCTCTACTATCAAGATTTCGTTAGTATTAATAGTTGTTTTTACAAATTTTCATAAACTTCGTCTTTTGACATTAAGAGAGAGTCCGTACTTCCCCTACTACACATGACTATTTTGTTCATGAGTCTTTCCAGGTCTTGTAAACTATCGGCTATTATTACTGTATCATCTGCATATCTGATGTTGTTAATTAAGACTCCATTTACTCTTATGCCGACTGTTTCATCTTCCAGAGTTTCTCGAATTACCTCTTCAGAATAGGCGTTAAATAATAGAGGTGATAGAATGCAGCCTTGCCTGACTCCTCTCTTTATTTCCATTTCTTCAGATGTTTCTTTTCGATTCTTACTATTGCTCGCTGATTGTAATAGAGGTGTGTTATTAGCCTTAAATCTCTTTCATCTAGGTTTTTATTTTTTAGAATTTCCGGAGTCGATCATGTTTTACTTTATCAAACGCTTTATTGTAGTCTATAAAACAGACGTAAAGAGGGCGGTTAACATCCAAACATCTCTGTGTCAGCACATTGAAGGAGAATAATGCCTCTCTGGTACCATACCATTGCGGAACCCATATTGAGTGTCACTAATATCCAGCTCCAGTTTAGAGTGTATTCTGGCGTGGATAATTTTCAAGAGAATTTTCAAGGTATGTGACATTAAGCTTATGGTTCGATAGTCACTACACTCTTTGGCATTCACTTTCTTTGGCAAACATACAAATGCTGATGTCAACATTTCTCTAGGAATGATTCCCGTAGTATAGATAGCGTTGAACAGTTCTACTATTATGTCCAGGTTTTTCTCGTTAACCAACTTTAGTAGCTCGCTTGGTAATTCATCTGGACCAGCAGATTTATTGGTTTTCATTGAGTTTAATGCCTGACTAACCTCTGATTTGGTTATCTCTGGACCTACATCTCCCGTTTGGCTATCTACAGATGTACTAGCTTCTATCTGGTCATGAAATAATTCTTCGATGTACTCTTTCCATCGTCGTAGTTTTTTGTTCTGTTTCCAATATAATATTTCCATTTTTGTCAAGCAATATATTTGAGGTTCTTCTATTTCCTACTCCGGCTAGTTCTTTGACTTTTTTATGTAGGTTGAAGTTGTCATATCTGTTTTGAAGTTCTTCTATTTCTTTACATTTTTCAGAGAAGTAGGTCTCTTTAGCCTCCCTAATTTTTCTTCTTATTTGGTTTTGAAGCTGTTTATAGCGCGTCTTATTGATGGTTTTGTTTTTTCTCCTTTCATTCATCAACTCTAGAATTTCCTCTGTCATCCATTCTTCTTTCTTATATTTTAGTTGTTGTAAGTAGTTTCTTACTTGGCTCCAATATAGAGGTTTTGAAGAATTGCCACTGCTGCTCTACGTTGCAGTTATTTCCTGGGTTTCTGTCTAGATTTGTGTTGATTTCGTGTTTCAGATTTTCTTTGTTTCTTCTGACTTTAGTTTCTGTATGTTAAGTTTATTGTTATTGCGGCTTTTTTGTGTCTTTTTTAGTTGAAGTTGAAATCTAGCAATAAGAAGACTATGATCAGAAGATACGTCCGCTCTGGATATGCCTTTACTGCCTGAATTGAGTTTCGATATCTGTGTTTTATTAGGAAGTAATCAATTTGATTTCTGACGATTTTGTTGTCTTTGTCAGCTGGCGATTTCCATGTATAAAGGCGTCGCTTAGGTAATTTAAAGAATGTATTTGCGGCTATAACATTGTGCTCCTGGCAAAATTCTATTAGGCGATCCCTCTGTCGTTTCGTTCACCAAGCCCATATGGTCCTACATTAGTGTAGCATTTTCCCTCGCCAATTTTTGCGTTGAAATCACCCATGATCACTGTTACGTCTCTAGATGCTGTGAGATGTAATGTTTTTTGAAGTTCGCTATAAAAGTTTTCTATTTCTTCTTCATTTTTTGTCAGAAGTTGGTGCATAAATCTGAATTAAATTCATTTTTCCATGGGTTGTCAATAATTGCACCATTATAATTCTTTCAGATATCGGAACGAAGCCTGTTACTGATCTCGTTAGTTTTTCAGTGAGGATCATAGCAACTCCATATCTGTGTTGGGTGTCGCTGCTTCCAGAGTAATAAATTCGTCCATTGTCTGTATTGATTTCGCCAGAGCCGACCCATCTTGTATCGCTTATTCCTAATATATCGATCTCTAGTCGCATCATCTCTTGCTGTATATTTCTTAGTTTCCCAGGTTCATACATACTTCTTACATTCCATGTAGCTATTTTGTAAGTGGATTTGTATATATTTAGTGAACAGGGATTTCGCTGACTAACGGCCTGGGAAGCCCTGTCGTTACTGCTGTTTCTTCCCCTGCCGAATCTTGGCATCCGAGAACCATGATTAGTAGGTTGTTGATTGTCATTTTTATTAGCCATGACGATTTCTAGGGATACTCCAAGAGTCTTTAATGCAGTGGTTTCCCGTTGCCTTCTGCATTCTTACGCCGTTGGCCGTTTTCTCGGCTCGTCCGCCTTCAAGATCGATTTCTCAGTCTCAGGGCAAAAGAGTGCCCTTGTCTCTTACTAGCTCGTCCGCCCGCAACCGTTGGCCAATAAAAGGAGTTCTATATCAACCCTAAAATCGAGGGTTGCCACTTCCGCCATCCACGCCGTACCGAAGCTCCGCTTCTCCGCCGTGTTTGCCGTTGTGGACTTCATCCGTAACCCTGGACAAGGGACCCTAAACAGTGAATTTGCGTTTTATGGATCTTTACTTTAAATGGGGAAAACTTGACTGAGCATAACGAAAAAGGCTGGTAGGACTGTGGTATATTCTTGAATCGTGCTTATTGGATCTGTTAATTCAGTGATATTCATTAGTAGCATGTTAAGTTTGTCAAAGTTTAGAGCGAAAGATTTTCGGAGAGTGATTTTCTAAGAAGGTTTTAGCAGGTTCAAGTAATGACAGATAATGAGCATTTAGAAGTACTTGCTGAACTAATTTTAGTTTTTTTAGCTTTTGCTTGGACTTTAAGTGTTCGAAAAATGTTATAATATGATATGATATATATGATAGTTTTGAAAATGGATCTGCTTGAGGTGAAATAATTTCATCAAAGCTACGTTTTCGTTGATTAATAATGTGACTGTCCTTATTTGATGCATCTACTTTGTTCAGTATCTCTGGGTCATTAGAAATAGACATTTGTTTACATTTAGAAGTAAGAGTTTTTATCATTGGGTTTTTGCAAAAATATATTTGCTGTGCAGGTTACCGAAGATTTATTGATTTGTTTGGGGGTTAATTAAGGTAATGGTTCGGAGTACTGTGATACAATATGACCTGACTTCTTGCAGTTATAGCAAACTAAACTGTCTTGAGAGATGAATATTCTCTATGTTATGCTGTCAAAAACAAGAGTAAATGACTCTGGTAGTGTTAGACTGTGAGGGTTGATATATATTTGTCTTCAGAAATTAAGAATGTTGTTGAACTCCGGCATATAAACAGCAAGTTTTAGGAATGTCATGGGGAGACAGGAAATATATCGATTTTTTGTAACTCATTGATTAACAAGTCGTGTGGTATTATAGAACATACGTTGGAGAGCACAAGTCGTTTCGCTGATGTGACTAACCTTCTTGCTCTGATAATTTCACGTACATCGTTTGTAATGTTTGTATTTTGAGAACGAGTTCCGAAGTGGAAATTGAAACGTCAATAAACATACTTTAACCTTTAATTGTGGCTTATTCCCATTTAAATAGTAGTTACTTTAAAATGCCACAAGAAAATAGCTTCAGAACAATAATAACAAATAATTGCAATCTGGTTGACTTTAAATTAATTTAACTAGATATTATGTAAAGAGTTTGTAACGTTTACAATTTATTACAATATATCACTGAGATGTCGGTCAGATAGCTCAGCGGGCTGTGCGGCTGCCTCTAATTTGCTTCACTGTCGAATGGTTTAGTGGATGTGGGATCGGGCCCAAGCTCGGTGTACAGAAAACAAAAAGTCTAACGCAGCAGTTTAAAATTCTAGATGAATCTGCGGCTTAGACTGGGATATGCTGAAGTCTGATCGGCCTATGGTGGAGCAGTACGGGCAAGAGATAAGGGCTTGCGGCTCGGTGATACTCCTCCATAGATCCCTACCGGACAGGCGTAACGCCTAAAAAACCGGATATATATATATATATATATATATATATATATATATATATATATATAATATATATATATATATATATTATATATATATATATATATCACTGAGATTAATAATTTATAACTTACATACTTAATGTATGAAAGGAACATCGTTAATATTAAAAATATTCGGAACCCGCATTGAATACGTTTCAAGGCAAATATAGACACAACTGATCATTTGTAACATGTTACTATACTTACTTACTATATTAGTAAATCTTAATAAAATTGTGTTTTACTAGAACTGGTTTCACATACTTTTTTTGTAGTGGTCGTTTCGACTGAGCGCGACTACTTGTTTTCAAAAATTCCTAGCAACTACTAAGGGGTTAAAGTAAAAAAATATGTGACGTTTCACTTAAAAAATATAACTTTTAATATACCTTGTAGCATTAGAGGCCTACAATTTTTTTAATTTACAATTTTTTTTAGTATCTATGACATTTTATCTTAAAAATTATATATAGGAACATACATACACTGTGTCCAATTAAGTCCGCACCGTATGGGAAACTTTTTTATTTTTAGTTTTATGAAAATAAAGTTATTCTTTATAAAAAGTTTCAGTCATACACGAGGTGAAAAAATTTAATATCTAATTATTGCAATTTACTCTTTTTTGGGAATAAGCCACAGTTTTACTTTAAAATTAAGATTATTTGACGTTTCGATTTCCATTTCGGAAATCGTTCTCAAAATTTCCGAAGTGGAAATTGAAATGTCAAAAAAACTTAATTTTAAAGTATAATTGTAGCTCATTAGTAAACTTTTTATAAGGAATAACTTTTTTCATAAAACTAAAAATAAAATGGTGCTGAATTAATTGGACACACTGTATATATAATAAAATAATAAATTCGATATTTCCTAAATGAAAAGCCTTTTTAAAAAATCTAAAACACGTATATTTTTAAGTTTAATGTTCTACATTTCATTATAAAAGGTGATATAAGGTGACTTATACTGACCCTATATTTTATGACATATTTAGATCGATAAAAGTGAGCTGATTCCAAAAATGTATAATATTCTGGGTCTAATGGATACAATTTAAAAGGTATACGCTTAGAAAATAAATTATTTATCGGCTGCAAAAAAGTAGCCTACTACTAGTTTTTAATGAAATGTAATTATTTTTAGTAACGTTCAATAACAACTAAGTAGTACAATAATTGTATTAATTCGTGAATGTTCTGTATATGGTTGCTTAGAATTAATTTGAAGTAGAAATGAAAATGAGTGTGAAGCAACGAATTGAAATACTCATGATGATTGGGTATGGAGACAAATCGCGAACTCAGATGGAAGTATGTAATGTATTTAATGATAAATATCCAGAAAGACCCTTAACGCAGTCAACAGTAAGTAAGATTGAAAAGAAATTTCGAGAAACTAATACGGTTGAAAATGCAGGCAAATCAGGTCATCCCTCTGTAAATTATGATACAACATTAGATGTTCTACTTGCTTTTTGAAGAAGATGCGCACACTTCTGTTAGTAAGATTAGACGTGATCTCGATGTTTGAAAAACAACGGTACACAAAGTAATAAAACTTGAAAAATGGCACCTCTTTAGATGAACACTTGTACAGGAATTAAACGAGGATGATCCAGGTAAAAGAATACAATTTTGCGAAAAAATGATGGATAACCACCGAAACACTCTCTTGGTTCAAAATATTATTTTTTCTGATGAAGCTACATTCGCATTAAAAGGTGAGGTCAACCGTCAGGACTGTAGATACTGGGCAAAAGAAAACCTTAACTGGATTCTGGAACATCATACATAATACCCGCAAATGGTAAACGTATGGGCTGGCATTGTAAGAAATAGAATCATCGGACCCTACTTTTTCAAAGGTAATTTAAACGGCCCAGTATACCTTCAGTCTTTAAGGGGGTACCTCGTACCTATTTCAGTTAATTTATTCCCCAGTAGAATTAATCCTGGAGGTTTTGATGAACGTTTATGGTTTCAACAGCATGGTGCGCCTCCGCATTATGCTGTAGATGTTCGAAAGTACCTAAACGAAATTTTTCTGAACAGGTGGATTGAAAGACGTGCACATATTCAATGGCCAGCGAGGTCGCCAGACCTCAATCCTTTGAATTATTTTATGTGGGTTCATTTGAAGAATGTTGTTTATAAAACGAAACCTGCAAAAATTGACGACTTAAAAACAAGAATTCGTGAAGAAATAAACAATATTTCGCAAGAAACCATAAACAATGTTCTACAAGAATTTGTACAAGATAAAGTCATGTATTAATTACTGGATTGCTTTCAAGTTATTTATTATAATTTATTTATGATTTATTAATATTAGAAATCAATAAAAATTAATTTTCCAAGCGCTTATCTTTCAAATTATATCCGTTAGCCCCAGTGTTACACTTTTTTTGGAATCAGCTCATTTTTATCGAGCTAAAAATGTCCTAAAATACAGTGTGTTACATTTAAAAAGATCCGATGACATCATCGCCTCAATGTGTATCACCTTGATTAATAAAATTTTATTGTAAAATGTAGAACATTAAACTTAAAAATCGGCGTTTTTTTGATTTTTAAAAAGGCTTTTCATTTAGGAAATATCGAATTTATTCTATATTTTACGGACACACTATGTATATATATATATATATATATATATATATATATATATATATATATATATATATATATATATATATATATATATATATATCGAGATGTATATATAATTTAATGTATAAGAGATTAACTCCTATTATCTTTTTTTGTCAGTGGTAAATAAAATTGACGATTCAATGTGCAATTTATCAGTGGTGTCATGCCCATTATTTTTTCTTCTTTCTTCCAGGTCATTTCGTGAATTTTCCGGTTCGCTTTTATGCATATATCAAGAAAGTGCAATCTGAAAAAATTAGAAAATATTAATTTTAAGTTCACTGTAAGTTTTTCTTTAGTCACAAAAGTTAATAAAAAAATACATTTTTACTGATTCTAGAATGTATATTTGAAAGGGAGATATTGTTAGAGGATAAGCTCCGTAGATATTTCTATACTGCAATCTGAAAAATATTTTGTATATACCAGAGCTTTCCAAACTGTGTGTCGCGACGCCCTTGATCGTCGCTGCGTTGTTCCAGGGGCGTCGCCTGTCAGCGCGGACTTTTAATACTGTTTTGTTTTATTATGCACGCGGAGTTTTTTGCTATCAACAATGGACACTTATATTCTAAAGAATAAAACACGAAGTGAATAATCGGGCGAGAGCAGTGATGTTAATTTAAGTAAAAAGAAGAAATATAGGACACATGACGACCAGTATTTGAATTTTGGATTTATCTGTGTTACTAAAGGGAATGTAGAACTTCCACAATGTGTTGTTTGACACAAAATGTTGGCGGCTGAAAGTATGCTTCCTAATAAACTAAAACGGCATTTGGAATCAACTCACAGTCATCTACAAGATAAGCCAAGAGACTTTTTTGTAAGAAAAATTGCGAGAGCTAAAACATCAGACCACGGCTTTAATGAAACAAACGATTATACCAAAGAAAATGGAGTTATAATAGGAAAGACTAGAAGTGCATTCACTAATATGAAACAAATATTATGTTGTAGAGACCTCAGCCTAAATCTTAGAAAACGAGTACTAAAGTGTTATGTATTTTCTGTTCTTTTGTTTACCCCTAAATAGTTATAATTCTGAACTCCTTCTACCGTCTTATTATTTACGTATAGATTGATGAATCTTATAATTTTCTTTGATATAACCATGAATTTTGTTTTCTTTATATTTAGTGACAGACCAAATTTTTCACTCGCTGCAACAACCTTATCTAAAATTCTTTGTAGATCTTTAATATTTTCTGCTATTAGTATATCCTTGCCGGTGTAGTTTCCAAGGAGAGGTTCTGAATTGAGTAGGGGCTCTTCAGTACTTCTTGGAAAACACACTCGGCGCGTGTGTTTCCAACCTCAACACGGCGCGTCCAACGGCTGATAGGGAACAGCTGATACGGTGCTACAGATATGTGGGACAGCTGTGAATAAGGTTTTGCCAAATAAACACCCGCGGATCAACTGAGAGCATGGCATAGGGCAGCATATATGTCATTACAGGATAGAAGCGGTAGAGAAAAATCTCTTTACCGGTCTGATACTGAATAATCACAGGCAGTAATTATGACTTAACCGGCTGGGATACTGCGAAGTATCCGGTTGGAAATATTTCTTGGTCAACAGCTCCGGTTGGAAGAATTGACATATGGTAGGGCACTTCATCGCCTTCGAGCTGAGGACTCCGAAGGCGGAAGAGCTAAATGAGCCAAACGGAATTAAGATGTGGAAAGCCACGGGACGACTACCACATTAAAGATCCGTAAGGATATCGCCAGGACACCACAATGACTAAAAATCCAAAACAAACGGCCCTCGGTCCCGGGCACCCCGTAAGTGGGGAGAGGGTGCTAAGAATCCCCCGGTCAGCCAATAATGTTCCAAAAGTTAAAAGGAGCGGTACGTGGAACATTCGAAGCATGTACCCAGCAGGCAAAGCAGCAAATACTATTCAAGAAATGACTCGCCTGAACATAGATATTGTAGGATGCAGTGAAGTTAGATGGCCAAATTCTAGAATAACAAATATAGATGAACACCATATCTACACGTACCGACATCAGAATCCACTGAAGAAAAAATAGAAAATTTCTATCACTCTAGAAGACTCTCTAAAACTGACCAAAAAACATGAACTTTCTATTATCATGGGCGATTTCAATGCCAAACTAGGACAAGGTACAGTCGAGAATGTCGTGGGGTCATATGGTCTTGGCATAAGAAACGAAAGAGGAGAAAGACTAATCCAATTCTGCCAAGAGACGGATATGGTTGTAAGGAATACACTTTTTAAATTACATCCAAGAAGACTTTATATATGGAAAGCACCCGGTGATACACCAGGGAAAATCATAAGAAACCAAATTGATTTTATCAACATAAACAAAAGGTTTAGAAATTCTATCACATCAATACTACTAAAAGAAAATGACACCCAGAAAAGTAAAAACAGAAATTACTAAGAATTTTGCGAAAATAGTTGAAGACACTACTAGAGGCATAGAAGAACAGTGGAACGAAATGAAGACATCTATTACCACAATTTCGCATGAATATCTAAAATCAAAAAGAGTAAAAAAGCAAGAATGGATGAAAGATAAAATATTGCAGATGATGGAAGAGCGAAGAAAATTAAAAGGTAGAAATGACAACGAATAAAAAAAGTTGCATAAGACTATACTAAAGGAGATAAAAGGAGCAAAAGAAGCATGGTTGACGGAAAAATGTACGGAAGTTGAAACACTACAACGCAAACATGACGATTTCCATATGCACAAAGAAATTAAAGAGGTAAAGAATACCAGAAAACAACGCATTACAGGCATTGTTGTAGACATTGAAGGCCAAATTTTGACTACAATTGAAGATAAATTACGAAGATTGAAAGAATATATGCAAGAATTATTGAAAGATGCAGCACGAAGTCCTACTAAAATAAACAATCCCTACGACCTAGAAATAACAAACCAAGAAGTAACTATGCCCATTATGCTGGTTTAAAGATGGGAAATCACCAGGACCTGATGAGGTGCATGGTGAAATCTTAAAGCTATTGGAGTCACACCAAATCATAGCTCTTACGAAGCTATTCAACAACATCTACAAGACTGGTTACTTGCCAAAAGACTGACTACTATCAATATTCATTCCACTTCCTAAAAAAGCCAACGCTTGAAAATGTGAAGAACATCGATTAATTACTATGATGAGCCATGTACTTAAAGTACTCCTTACTATCATTCACTCGCCCATATACACCGAATTAGAAGAACACCTGAGTGAAGTTCAATTTGGATTCAGAGCAGGACTCGGAACGGGGGAAGCACTTTTTAGTTTGCAAGTTCTAATACAGAGAGCCATGTGGAGAGGATAACAACTGCGATGTTTATGCATGTTTCATTGATGAGTTCGAGAAGCCATTTGATAAAGGGCTTTCCCACACGAGAAACTAATCGATATCCTAAAAACATCAGGACTCGATGGTAAGGATATAAGACTGATCTCAAACTAATATCTCCAACAAAAAGCAACAGTACGATTAGAAAATAAAGTGTCCGAGATCTTCGCAGTCGAAAAAGGAGTTAGAGAGGGTTGCATATTGTCACCGGCATTATTTAACATATACTCTGAAAACGTCATTAGAGGCCTTGGACGAATCAGAAGATGGGATTGCTGTAAATGGCCAACTTATAAACAACATTAGATATGCAGACGATACAGTGTTGCTGGCAGATAGTGCGCAGGGGCTCCAACGAATAATAAATAACGTTGTAGAAGCATGTAACAAATACGGCCTAAAACTAAATTGCAAGAAGACAAAAATACATCATTAGTAAGAACACCGACGCGCGACGACTTAAACGCCCAAATTACAATTAACGAAACACCCTTAGAAAGGGTGGAAAAATATACTATTTGGGCTGCAATATTAAGGATACTTGGGATCACAGCTGCGAAATAAAATCTCGTATTGAAAAGCCAGAAGCTCTTTTAACAGCCTTAGGAAGATTCTATGCAACTTACTAAGTATCAATATACACATAAGAATTCTTAGATGTTACGTCTTTAGTGTCCTCCTCTATGGAGTAGAAAACTGGAGCCTTACAGAAGATGCCATAAAACGAATGGAGGCATTTGAAATGTGGTGCTACCGACATATGTTGAGGTGTCTCATATAGACACCATACAAGTAACATAACGATTCTCCAGAGGCTAAGAAAAGAAAAAGAAATTATTAACACCATAAAAACAGAAAATTGGCTTACTTCGGCCACGTCATGCGTAATAATAAATATCGACTTCTACAGCTGATTCTACGGGGCAAGATTGAGGGTAAAAGAGGCCCTGGACGTAGACGTATATCCTGGCTGGTTAATCTTAGGAAGTGGACTGGTCTAACGTCAATTGCTGTGAGTAGAATAAGATGGGTCAATGTGGTCGCCAACAGTTCGAGAATATAGGCACATTTAGAAGAGAAGAAGTATTGTATCACCAGCATATCTAATTTCACGTATGGGTAGGCCATTTATTTTTTTGCCTGCTACTTCATCTTCTAATGTTTTTTTTTTTAACATTTCTTCTGAGTATACATTAAACAGTGATGGCGACAAGACAGAGCCCTGTCTAACACCTCTTTTGATTTTATTTTATTAGCCTTTAAATTATTTGTTCTTATGACAGCTTCTTGTTCATAATACAGATTATTTATTATTCTTATATCCCGTGTGTCGATGTTCTTTGTCCTCAGTAGTTTTATTAACGGATTATGTTTCAGTGTATCGAATGCCTTGTTATAATCTAGGAAGCAGACAGATGTCCTGGTTTACATTAAAACATCTCTGTATTAGCACATTTTCTCTGGTTCTTTGAGCGTTTCTAAATCCGAACTGAGTTTGTCCAATGTCTTGTTCTAACTTTTTATACATTCTACGATGATTAATCTTTAGGAATACTTTTAGTATGTGGTACATTAGACTGATGGTACGTTGATCGCAACATTGTCGGGCGTTTTTCCTTTTCGGTATAGTCAGAAATGTCGATATAAGCCATTCTTTAGGTAATATACCTGTTCTGTATATGATATTAAATAATTCGACAATAACGTGTATATTGCAGTCGGCGATAAGTTGCAATATCTCTGTCGGTATTTCTGTCTGGTCCTACTGCTTTCCCAGTTTTCATTTCTTTAATTCTGTGTTTTACTTCACTTTATGTTATTTCTGGTCCAGCCTCTTTTGCCTCGTTTGTCGTTAAACCGCTGTTCTATATAGTTTGCCCATACCATCAATTTGTTTTTTGTATCTACTACTGTGTCTCCTTTTTCATCAACTAGTATATTTTGTTTGTATTCTGTCTTCTAGTTAATTCTTTTATTTTCCTGTATAAATTACAGCTGTTTATTTTGTAGCATTCCTAGTTCACCACATTTTTCTTTTATAATAATAATAATATAATCGAAAACCTCTCTACCCTAAGGTGTGAGGTAAATACAATACAATACAATTACAGGTTACAGATATACATTACATCTCAAATCCAATGAAAATATTTATTCTATTAAATTTATTCTATTCTGTGCACGAATTTTGTCCATTCTTTCTTGTTTTTTGCCTTATTTTGAGCTTCTGACCATTCCAATCCCCTACTTTTCAAAATCTGCCCTACTTCGTCATCCCAGGTTTTCCGTGGTCTGCCTCTAATTTTAAACCTTTTCACTTTAGCCTTCCAGACTTGCTTAACGGGTCGGTTGTCGCTCATTCTGCACAAATGACCAAACCATTTTATTTGTTGTGTTTCAATAGCATGTAGTACTGATTCTGTGCCCAGTTCTTCTCTAACATCTTCATTTCTTATTTTGTCTCGTCGTGTTATTCCTTTGACTCGTCTTAGATATTTCATATCAATGGCTTGTATCTTGCTTTTTAATTGCTTTGTTAAAACCCAGCTCTCGCTTCCATATATCAAGATTGGTCGGAATACTGTCTTATAAACTGTCATTTTGGTTCTTCTGCTGATTTCCGGTTTACCTATGAATGCTCTACTAAGATTATGGTACACTTTTGAAGCACTACTGATTCTTTCTGTTATTTCATTCTGCATGATACCTTCTCTGTCTATTGTAACCCCTAGGTATTTGAATGCATCTACTTGTTCTATGAGTTGTTGGTTAATTTCTATGTTAACATTTCGGTTAGTTTTCGCTATTAGTATCACCTTGGTTTTCTTAACATTAATCTTCATGTTTCTGATTGCCAGCTCATTATTCCAGGTATCTATATTTTTCTGGAGGTCCCTTTCGTTGGAAGCCCATAACATGAGATCATCTGCGAATGCACACTCAGCTATACCAACCGGTCGTAGTTTACTATATCCGATATGTACTTTGTGTATACTTGCTTTTGTTTCCTTAATTATGTCGTCAATAATCAATATGAATAGTGTGGGGCTCATAACACCTCCTTGTCTTAGACCCTCGTTTATTGCAAACATCTCTGATTCCAAGTTATCCTTACGTACATAACTCTTGTTATTTTGATACAGACTTTTGATAGCACCTGTTAGTTGATGGTCAATATTTCTATTTTGCAGACTTTTCCAGACTGCTTCCTGGGACACTCTGTCAAATGCTTTCTCAATATCTAGAAAAGCCATATATATTTCTGTGTTCTTTATTCTAGCCTTCTCAATTATTTGTTTTAACGTAAATATATGGTCTTGCGTACTGTGTCCCTTCCTAAACCCACTTTGTACTTCATCCAGATGTGGTTCAACGATGTGTCTTAATTTCTTTTCTAGGATGCTTTCATATATTTTGGAGACGTTACTAAGTAGATTAATTCCTCTATAATTTTCACAAGAACTTGGGTCTCCTTTCTTAAAGATTGGTAGTATTATGCCAATTCTCCAATCTTCGGGGACTGTACATCGGTTCCAAGCCATGTTCATAATTTTGGTTAAAAATTCAACTCCTTTCGGTCCCATTGTCTTTAACATTTCTGCAGTGATTTTGTCATGACCAGCCGATTTACCTCTCTTTGTGTTGTTAATTGCTTCTTTAACTTCTTCTATTTGAATATAATTTTCTTGCCCATGTTCTCCTTCTACTTCTATCATTACAGTTTCCTCTTTCGGCTGTCTTGGTGTTAGGAGTTCGCTGAAGTATTGTCTCCATCTTTCCATAATCTCATTTGGTCTGGTAATCAGTGCGCCGTCTTTACTTTTCACCTGTTTCATCGTTGTTTCTTTACCTTTTCTTAGCGTCTTTAGTGCCTTGTAAAACAATTTTTGGTTACCCCGGCTATCTGCCTCCATCTTCATTCCAAACTCATCCCAGGCTTCCTTCTTCTTCTTCAGCACCATTTCTTTCACCACCTTTCTTTGTCGTTTATATTCTTCGTAACTACTTTCTGTTCTCTTGTTTAAATATATTTTCCATTTCTGTTTTTTATATTTTATTTGGCCTTTTAATTCATCGTCCCACCATCGTGTTTGCTTCTTATTTCTGTTTACATGGTTTATTCCACACGTTTCTTTTGCTGTCGTCACGATGGTTTCTTTAAATTGTTTCCAAGTTTCCTGTAAGTTGTCAGTACTATGTGCATTAGTTAATTTGGCTAGTTTTTCTTCTATTTTACTTTTGAACATGGCCGCGACTTTTTGATCATTTAGTTTATAGTTTTGGATATTCTCGTTCACTTTATTATTTTTTGTTCTTTGTTGAGAGGTATAATGATTTATTTTTGTCCTTACATACTCTTCTTTTATTCATCAAGTCTAGTGTTTCGTTCGTCATCAATATTTTTTCTTTTGTTTGGTTTTGCGTAGATACTTTTTTGAAAGTTTTATTAAATCAACCTTTATTTTTTCTCAGTTTTTGTTGATGTTTTCTTCATTGCATCCCCCTTCAATCTGTACGGTGTTTAGACGTTCATTTTTTTTCTTTGATATTTTCTCTGATTTCTGGATCTCTTAGTGCATTTATATCAGTTCTTTCTTCTTTTGCTGTCTTCTCTATTCTTTTCATTTTAATTGTCATTATGTGCTACTAAGAGATTATGGTTAGATGCTATATCTGCTCCAGGTTGTATTTTGACTGCAGTAATACTATTCCAATATCTTTCTTTGATCATTATGTTGTAATCTATTTGATTTCTCATTATCTGATGTTCATTATCTCTTGGCGATTTCCACGTGTACAAACATCTACTAGGTAATTCAAAAACGTGTTTGTAGCACGTTCGTTTATTACCTAATCCAAAATTTCCCACTACGTAGCTTGTGCTAACTCTTTTGTTTACCTCTAAATATTTTTAATGTAATATAAATTTTGCAATCTTAAATTAGTTATAGCATCAAAAGTACTATCTACTATTTACTATCTGAAAGTGATAAAAACCACTTAAAAATGAATTATATTGTTTTAGGAAACAAAGCCAGTAATAAACATGACCTTCGAAAAGGATCACCTATATCAAAATGTACGAGATATTCTACAAAACATTTCTAAGAAGGAGGGTTTTATGAAACCACAAATAGAATATAGTGGAAAAATGGGTAAGGGTCAAGGCTTTATGGGCGACGTTTTTTATGTGAATATAACAGACGAAAACAGTAACAAAAACTTGAATCTAGTTATAAAGCAGTCTACGGCTTCGGAATATGTCAGAAAACACTTTCCTGTGAAGGTAATTTGCTTTAATGAAAGTTACTTTTACAAACAAATTTGGCCTACATTTGTAGAGCTCCAATCAAATCACCTACAAAGTATGATCTTCGATAACATAGCCAAATGTTACGAAACTGACCTAGAGGAAGGAAAAGAGAGCTTCGTATTAGAAAATCTGAATGCTAAGGGCTACTTCGTTTTAAAAAAGGATCAATTTTTTGACAAAGCCCAAGCAGAAAGTGTGTTGAGAAAATACGGACAATTTCACGGACTCTCCTTTGCTTATAAATCAAAACACTTCGAGAAATTCCAAACGTTATCAAAGGAATTAATACCTTGCTGGAAAATGATGTCGGAGGCAGACTTGTTTAAATTTTCTATGGAAAAAGGTTTAAAGGATTGCTTAATATACTTAGATTCTGTGAAACAGAAAAACATCATTAAAAAATTGGAAGGTATTTTAGAAAATGTTGTTCAGATATTTCAAAACTCTACGACTTACCGTGGGAAATATGGAGTAATCGTGCAAGGAGACTGTTGGAGCAACAATGTTTTATTTAAATATGAAGTAGGTACTACTCTTATTCTTCTTCTTCCTTCTTGTATGTAGGCCTTAAAGCCTGTTTCTTCTTCAATATTAGCCCCCTAAATTGTTTAAATTATCGCATCATATTTTTCTTGGTCTGCCAATACTTCTTCGTCCATTTAGTGACTTATCTCGTGATATTCGTACTATCATATCCTTTGCCATTCTACTAATGTGTTCGTTCCACTCCTGTTTCCGTTTTGTCACCCATCCATTTACGTCTTCTATTATGCATGCTCTTCTTATGTTTTCGCTTCACTCCCTATCCAACAGACTTTTCCCTGAGATTCGTCGGAGTACTTTCATCTCTGTTGTTTCTAGTAGTTGTCTCGTTTTAGATGTGTCAGGTCTTGTCTCCGCCGTGTATGTTAATATAGGTCTAATTGCTGATTTATAAATTCTTATTTTTGTGTCTTGTCTTAGGTGTTTGTTCTTCCAGATTGTATCATTTCGAGATCCGGTCGTCTTATTTGCTTTTAAGCTTTGTTGTCGTACTTCTTCTTTAACATCTTCGTAACTAGTTATATCTATTCCCAGATATCTAAACCTTGCTTCTTGCTTTATTATTTTCCCATCAAATTTGATTTTACATGGTAGTGGGTATTTAGATGTTATCATAGATTTGGTTTTTTCTGCTGATATTATCATATCCAATTTATTGGCTGTTGTATTGAAGAAATGTGTTAATCTTTGAGAGAAGTGGGCTTAACGAGTCACCCTGTCTCGCTCCGCTTTGTATACACTGTGTTATACACTGTGTTAGTTTTCCATTTATCTTTGCCTGTGTTCGATTATGTAAGTAGATGTTTTCGATGGTTTGTATAATATTGATTGGTACGTTTCTTTTATACAGTAGATGTAAGACGTCTTCGACTTGGATGCGATCGAAAGCCTGTGTCAAGTCTATAAAACATGGATATGCTGGTTTATTGTACTCGATGGCCTTTTCTGTGAATTGTCTTAGTACAAATACGGCGTCTACGCAGGATCTTTGGGATCTGAATCCTTATTGTTCAATGATAAAGTTGTTAGTTTATTGACTTTGTTGGTTAGGACTTTTGTGGTAAACTTAAGTGCGGTGTCCAGTAGATTTATACCTCTATAATTGTTGGGGTCCTCTTTATCTCCTTTCTTGAACATTAGTATCATTATGCTGTAGGATTATACTTTCTTCTCCGTGTTTTAGAAGCTCTGGTTATTTCATCTGGTCCTGGTGACTTTCTATTTTTGAGTAAATTTATGGCTATCTCTACTTCCTGAAAACTAATTTCTATTTCGTGTCTTAATTCACGTACATTATTGTGTTGATTATTATTTTCCTTTCCTTTAAACAGTTCCGTCAAGTATCTTTCCCATTCGTTTGTTGGTATGTTATTGTATTCCTTCAATTCTGCCATTTCTTTCCGTTGGTTTCTTATGAATATCCATATTTGTTTCTGTGTACCATAGAAGTCGCTTTCCATCCTTTTTGTAAACTGTTCCCAGTGTTCATTTTTTGTTCTTCTTACCAACTGCTTTGTTTCATTTCGTATTCTTCTATAGGTGTCTCGGGATTCTGGAGTACTTGATGTTTCGTACTTTGTGTAGGCCTCTCATTTCTCTTTACATTTCTCTTTTATTTTTTTTTTCTGAACCATGGTGTATTGTTCTTATTTCTTTCGTTCAGTAGTATGATTTTGCGTTTTTCAAGAGCTTCTGTTGCTGTTTCTTCAATGCGTCTGCTGAGTTTAAAGTTCGGATATCTAGAATCTTTTTTATATGGATTTTTCTATTAGTGACTATAAAATCAATCATAGATTTGTGCCCCCAGAAATTTTCAAATGTATATTTATACTTGAGCTAAGGTCGAAAAATGTATGATTGATTCTCAGTTCATTAGAGATTACCCATAAGTTATCCATTTGCGTTGACACGGTTTTCATTAAATCTTTGTTTTACTCCTGGAACTATTCCATTTTAGATTCGTGCAGTAAAGTCGCCCATAAGAATAAAGGGTTCTTCATGAGGTATTTCATCCAGGATGGTTTGAAATTGTTTGTAGAATGCCTCTAGTTTTTCCTTAGGTTTGCAGTCCTCGGGGCTATAGATAGATACTACTCTTATTCCTTTTGTATATATTTTTTTTGATATAGGGATATGATGCCTCATATTTAAGAGTTTCAACCTTTTTATCCACTCTTTTCTAACACTAGAATTTTCAGTTTTTAAGGTCATATTTGCTTTTTCTATTTTGTGGCTGATAAATGGTGATGTAGTTTTAATGAAACGGATAAATGGATAATCGTATACTGTTCCTATGTATTTAATACTCTTTAATGTCTATTTTTTACTAATTTTAGGACTCCAGAAAATTAGAAGACCTGAAACTGATCGATTTCCAAATGTCCAATGTCAGCACAGTAGTGAATGATTTATCATATTGTTTGTACGCAGGTGGAACGAAAGAAATATTCGACGACTTCGATCGTTACCTGCGAATTTATCACGACAGCTTAGCTGACACTTGTTCCAGATTTGATTGTAAGGATTTCATATCTTTTGAGAATTTGAAAACCGAGTGGAAGGAGTATAGCAAATTCGGTTTCATATTGGGTCTGTCTTTAATCCGTACCAAATTATCAGAGGATATGGATCAAGAAGAAATGGCGCAAATGAGTAACACAAACGACGACCAAGAAAAAGTTCCAAATGAAAATAGTGAAAAAATTAAACAAAAATGTTTAGACTTGGTTTTACATATGTATGAAAACAACTTCTTGTAAGAAGTTATCAATAAAAGTATTTTGTACTAAAATTTTGCGAAAACACCGTTCGTATATGATTTATAGCTAATATTTATTATATTTTTCTACATACTCAACAAATGCATATATATATATATATATATATATATATATATATATATATATATATATATATATATATATATATATATATATAAAACACTTTTTCTAAGGTATGCAGTTAGCTACAGATTAAAGAAAAAAAGATATAAGATTTCCCTCATTAAGACTCTTTCTATAGTGATCTATTTATTTAGTAATAAAGTTCAACAGGCCTTCAAAGCTTAGGGCTGAAAAGTTTATATTTTCCTTTACAATTACCATTTAGATTTTGTTTGAATTATATGAAATACATTTAAGATTTCTTATATCCTTTCAATAAATTTATTAACCACTTCCCTCCATTGAAGGAAAAGAATAAGATTTGACAGAAGGAAAAGAAGAATTAACAAACAAAAAGAAAATGGTTTGACAGCTAAATAATGTGAATTTAAAAATGGCGGATGACTGGTAACGACTAGCGGATAAAAGTTAAACTACGACAGTCGGTAATGTAGATTCCCTCAACGTAATGTGAAGTTAACAAAAATATATCGTTCTCACTCTTACACATGTAACGAAGGAACTTATCTCTCTCTCTCTCGCATTGTTTTCCCTATACCTATGTGGCTGAATCCCCTAGTTCATCTTCTAATGCTTTTTCTTTTCAATTCTCAATATCACTTTTTTAGACATGGGGAGTCTCATAGCAAAACTCGACTTATCGAAATTTTACGAAAAATGAGGTTAATATGGTAAAGTATTCTTAAGGACGATATGCTCCTCTTACAGTAATATTTCCGTAACAAATGTTGCTTTATCCCATTAATATTCAACGGCAAAACATTGCTGTCAGTGCAAAACTCGCCTTATCCACTGCATCTTACGTGTCAAAACTCGCCTGATCCACGAAGCCCATAAGAATGCTGAAACATGAAGCACGTGATCCAAACTGACAATTTTATTTTTATTCGGTTGTTCAGGCAGTATATTGGCAAACGTTTGTCTAAGCAGTGTGCTAATATGTTCATTGATTTTGTTTTATTTGATAAATTTATTCGTTCTATTTTTTGAAATTATACGAGATACATTGGTCTAGACATGGAGCAAAAAATAAAGTCGGCAGAGAGAGGTATAACAACTGTATTCAACAACATATACGTAACTGGAAAAATACCCCAAAGCTGGTTAAAGTCGACCTTCGTGGCCATGCCACGACATGCGAAGACTACGGAACAATTAGCCTAATGAGCCACTTACTTAAAACGTTCTTGAGAGTGATACATGGCAGAATATATAAAAAATGCGAAGAACAAGTATCATGGACGCAGTTTGGATTCCGCGATTCCTTAGGCACCAGAGAGGCTGTATTCGCTGTCCAAGTGCTTATGCAAAGGTGCAGGGATGTTAACTGTGATGTGCATATTTGTTTTATCGACTACAAAAAGGCATTTGATAGAGTAAAACATGATAAACTTATAAACATCTTGAAAGAAGTGGGGTTAGATGATAGGGACTTGAGAATCATCTATAATTTATATTACAATCAAACAGCCAATATTATAGAGCCAATATTACAGCCATAGATAGAGGAGTGAGGCAAGGATGCATTCTGTCCCCGGTGTTATTTAATATATACTCTAAATATATCTTCGAGCAAGCTCTGGGAGAACTACAAGAAGGCGTATTAGTCAATGGAATGCGTCTAAACAACATTAGATATGTTGACGACGCAGTAGTTTTTGCAGATAGTCTGGACGGTTTGCAAAGAATATTGTCGCGTATATCAGATATAAGTAGAGAACACGGACTTGATCTTAATACGAAGAAAACAAAGTACATTGTAGTCAGTAAGCGCGAAATATTAAATACACAGCTTTTGGTTAACCAACATCCAATTGACAATGGGATCACTCGAGTGAAGTAAAACAACGCATAGGAAAAGCGAGATCAGCGTTCATAATGGTGAAGTCTCTTTTCAGAAGTCATGATTTACCACTTTATAATATCTCTCATTAGATGCTATGTACTTTCTAAGTTATTATACGGAGTAGAGGCCTGGACACTTTCCGAAGCTTCTTTAAGAAAACTCGAGGCATTCGAGATGTGGTGTAACAGACGTATTTTAAAAATTTCATGGGTGGATCGTGTGACTAATGTTGAGGTCCTACGTAGAATAGACAAGAAATGCGAGATTATTAACACCATCAAAGAGCGCAAACTAGAATATCTTGGCCATGTTATGAGGAATGAACAGAGATACGGCTTGTTGCAACTCATTCTTCAGGGCAATATTTGGAAAGTGAGGACCAGGGAGAAGAAGAATATCTTGGCTTCAAAACCTGAGAAAGTGGTTTAATACATCGACAACCGGACTATTCAGAATAGCAGCAAGCATAGTTAGGATAGCCATGTTGATCGCCAACATCCGGAACGAATAGGCACCGTAAGAAGAAGAAGAGAGGTAGAAGTAGAAAAGTTGTTGGAGACAAATCAAAGTGGAGACGAGAAATATTAAAACGTGAGCAGTATGTTGTAGCTTTGTCTAAAATTGACAAATTATTAATAAAGTATTGTTTTTTAATTGGGATATTAGCTATTTTACAAAAAGAATGTTCAGTCAAACATAAGTATGATTTAATTAAGTTTATTTGTATACATTGAATGGTGCAAAAAACCAATGGACCGAGTATATCGAAAAATCTTTAATATAATAGAAACTCTAAAAATGTATACTTACTCATCGCCATCCTCTTGTATTGTCTGGCACAAATTTTGGATAAACCAAGTTCCGTCAACTTGTTCCTTATGGCTGCATATCCGGGATACGTTGCCCAAAATGTTAACATGTCACGATATGTTGACCCCCCACCATCGGTTGTTAAGGAGACATCATCATCATCATCACTTTTCGAGTCAACTAGAAAAAAGTATTGAATGAATAATTACGAAAACAAAAGTTTATTAGAAGAGCCATTGTAATGTTGTACCTAAAGATTACCATATTTGTACCAAATTAGACCAAAAAAGAAGAAATATTTGGAACCGAATAAAAATCAAGTACGAGTATTTTAACTCGTAAGAAATAAGACTTAAACGGAAATTCGCTACACTCCTAAAATAAAATAATGCATGAAAACATTTCTTCTTCTTCTTCAAGTGCCATCTTCGTTCCGAAGGTTGGCGATCATCAGGGCTATACATATTTTCGAAACTGCTGACCGAAACAATTCGTTGTTGCTACAGCTATACCATTCCCGTAGATTCTTTAGCCAGGAGTTTCGTCTTCTTACTATGGACCTTTTTCCTGCTATTTTCCCTTGCATAATTATTCGAAGTAGTTCATATCTTTCGCCTCTTGTAATGTGTCCCAAGTATTGTAGTTTTCGTTTTTTGATCGTAAATATGATTTCCTTTTCTTTATTCATTCTTCTCAAGACCTCGACATTTGTGACTCTCTCGGTCCATGATATTCTCAGGATTCTGCGATACATCCACAGTTCAAAGTTCAAATGCCTCTAATTTTTTGGTATCAATCTTTTTTAACGTCCATATCTCAATTCCGTAGAACAGCACAGAAAGTACGTAACATCTCATCAGGCGAAGTTTCATTTCAAGTTTCAAGTTTCATCAAGGCGAATTTAAATTGAATTAAAATTCAATATTACATCAAAGATTCTTTTGAGATGGTAAATAAATATAATGGTTACATATTACCATCTAATTATGTCCTCGTTAGCCTTGACGTTGTATCCTTATTCAGCAACGTTCATTTAGGAATATGTTTGATATCAATAGAGATCAACTGGGACCGTATTAGAGGTTGTTGTTCCATGTCTTATGACAGATTCATCAGTATCGTCGAATTTCTCTTTAATAACACTTACTTCTCTTTTAAAGGTAAATTCTATCAACAAACTTTCGGTACCCCTATGGGAGCAAAGATTTCTCCTATCATTGCAACTTACGTTATGGAATATGTGTTAGACTCAGTCATTCCTTTACTATCCTTTCAAATTCCATTTATTAAAAAATATGTTGATGATATAATTTTGGCTATACCCAATGACAAGGTAGATGAACTATTAGACACCTTTAATAGTTATGACCCCTACATCCAGTTCACTATAGAGAGGGAAGATGGTAATTGTTCCGTCCCCTTTCTCGACATAAGGATGATTAGAGAAAGCAACAACATTAAAATAGATTGGTATCAAAAACCGACCCATTCTGGTAGATACCTTAACTACCACTCTTACCATAATAACTCTACCAAAGTCAACTTAATCAAACAGATGAAAAATAGACAATTAAACTATCAGATCCTTCATTTCATACAAAAAACCTACAAATCCTTCAGAAACTTTTTATTTCAAACTCTTATCCAACACCATTGGTAAATAAGATTTTGTGTAACACTATCCATAACGAAGATACTTCACCTTCCATCGTGACTAACAATGCTGATCCTGATGTCTTTAAGTGGGAACCCAGTCTCGGATTCTCCTATCAATAAATATTTTTCATTACCCTATTTCAGAGATATCACTCCGGGGTTAACAAGGATTCTAAAAAGTGTTGAAAATAGCTTTAATAATAACATTAAACTTAATGTGACTTGTAGATCAGCCCTAACAATTAAAAATCTTTATTCGAAGATAAAAGATAAGACTCCCATAGATAGGCTTAGTAATATTATCTACAACATTCCATGCCTCTCTTGCAGCAATTCCTACATCGGCCAAACATCTCAATTATTGACGTATCACGTATTACACTACACAAAAGTGATTCTTGACTTCACCCTGACCGCTGTGCATTAGCCAAACATGTCCATTCCACTGGTCATCACATGGACTATACGAACACTACAATTCTCCACCGTGAGAACAATAAATCTAAAAGAGAGTTCATTGAAATGTCTTATATTTTCCTTAACGATTTTTCCATCAATGTTAAGAGTGACATTAAGAATCTAAGCGATATATACCACTTCTTACTTAAATCAGATACCAAGAACAATACAAACATCACAGATAACTAACTTGACTTATATATCTAATAACAACTAACCTACTTTAATAATAATTTTCATTAACTAAAAAAGATAACATTCCCTTGCTTTTCTTAGATACATCTCAATAAGATATTATTATAATAATACATGAACAATATACTAATTAAAAAAGAATTTCAATTAAGAAAATTCTAAACTAATATCTCCCCAGACTGGGATCTAACTTTATCGGTTTTACCAATGAACCTTAACGACATAAATATTCAAAAGCACTACATGTAATTGTCAGAGCTTGCGTTCTATGTAAACAGAACCTCCATTCAAACTTTATAACAATCAAAAATTTAGTTATTGCCGACAATTCAAAGAATTACTTCCTTTAAAAGTAGTTACATTGGGTTTTTCGATTAACCTTGGGTAAACCTTTGCGTTTTAAGTTCAAAGCTACCATACATTTCCAACGTTAACAAAAAAACTTTTTTGCACATAGTAACAAAAAAACACCACTATGTTGTTACTAGCTAAGTTTTTTAACATCATAACTCGACATTTCTAAAATTTACGGTAAGGTAAATGTTTTTTATTAGATAATATATGGTAGCTAATTATAATTTATTCTCTTTCAGCCTGAAGAAGCCAAATTAATTCTCTTTGGCGAAAACGTTCGGCGAAACAATTGATACACATTAGAGTTTTTCTTGCAGATTTCCCCAATATTTAAAAGTTTACTATTTAACTTATCTGCAAAGATAAATTTCTTTTCTATATATATATATATATATATATATATATATATATATATATATATATATATATATATATATATATATATTAACCCTGGAGCTAAGATTAATATTATTACAAGAATTAATATTAAACTCTTAACAGTTGAATCTTTCGGGTTGAACCGTGTCGATTATCATTCCGACGAGCTTTCGACATCCTCTTTGATGTCTTCTTCAAGGCTTCCGAGATCTCAGTCTCCCCAGCTCCCAGACACTACTACTCGGCTTACTAACGAATGCATTACTGGTACTGGGAACAGAGGAGGGTTCATTTATACAGTCATTTATACAGTATTGTATTTATAAAATACAAAACTTCAGCGGATTATTGAAAATTGGAATTGAAAATTGGTTGGAAAAACTTACGTTTAAGACATTGCCTGCCTTGGCATGATTGCAGGATCAGAACTTTCGGTTTTTGGTCAAAATTCTTGTTTGACATTATTTCTTGTATCTTGCTCACTTTAACTTGGCAACTGTTACAGCCATAAACAACACCTAAAAATATCAGCAGATATATAATCGTTAATTAGATTCGTAATCATCGTATCGTAATATTCAGTCATAGAAAAAATCGTAATTAGGGTAAGTCAACTTATAAATCACAAGGGTGGTTAGTTTAAATTTAGGTTAGTTAGAACTAGAAAACAAAAGTACCCGGAAAATTACAGAGGAATTAATTTATTAAACACAACACTAAAGTTAACAACCAAAGTGAACTGAATGAAATTATAACACTAGCAGAAGAACAAAAAGGTTTTAGATCGGAGAGATCCTGCATCGACATTATATTTATAATGAGGCAAGTGCAAGAGAAATCAATACAATACAACAAACCGGGATATCTATGTTTTGTGGACCTTAAGAAGTCATTTGAGGGGGTCAAATTAAAGGACGTTATCCACTTATGGTACGCAAGAGAGATACCTCTAGGAATAATCAAAACAATTGAAAATATCTACCAAAATAACACGATAAAAGTATAAGTAAAAGAACTAGAAAGGGATACCAAATGGGAGAAAAACAACTTAAAATATGCAGACGACGCAATACTACTCTCTCAGAGTGAAGATGATTTACAACGTATGCTGCACTAATTTAATATAAGCGCCAGAAAATTTAACATGTTAATATCCCCAAAAAAAGATAAAATGAATGGTTATAACTGCAAATTCACCAAGATATAAATTGGAGCTGGAAGGTCAGATAATAGAACAAGTGAGTGAGTTTAAATATCTAGGCATCACATTATCTAGGAAAGCTCGAAACAGAGTGGAAGATCAAGTGAATAGAGCAAAGAGAACCGAAAGTTGCCTGAATGAAACAATATGGAGAAATTAAATTATAACACTTAAAAAAGTCTCATAGTGTCACACTATGGAACAGAGCTAGAAGTACAGATATATGACGTAAATGCACGGTGGAGAACATTAAGGACTGGGTAAGGAATGGAAGAGTAGAATGGAATCCTATAAGCCGAATGGCAACAAATAGAGTAGTAAAGACGGCAAGAGACGGTTCCCCAATAGGAAAACGATCAGTAGGAAGACCCCGACAACGATGGAACGACAACTTACTGGAGACAGAGGTTTAATGCCATAAGCTTTTCACCTGTGGCTAAGTACAATCCTGGAATCTGTCAGATTCGTCAATAATTACATGAAATAATTTTCGAAACATCCAATACATTATATGACGTCATAATTAATGATGCACTGAAAGAGGGGTCTGAGAATAACTATAATTATAACAAAATAGCAACGGCAGGAACAATATAAATTACATAAATACATGAATTAAATTATTAAAATTATCGTGATTTAACAAAATATTCTATCTACATATACCTTTAATAAAGTTTTAATGCAAAACGAGGCTCAGAAATTAGGTATGTTAAAAAAACAGCTCATTCGAAAAAATCGGTAGGTTTATGAAATATGGAGAAGTCATGTTTGTTTTTAAGTCTGATAATTTTTAAATCTAAAAAAATTATGGATTGATTTTGTTCTGTTTCTATTGTAAATTCAATATGACTATGAAGTGAATTATTATACGATAAAAATTGATCGAGTTGCCTGTTAGTTCCCGTGAAACATACCAGTACATCGTCTACGTATCTCCTCCAATATAAAAACTGTTTAAATGCGGAATGTTTTGAAATCTTTGTCTCTAGATGATCCATAAAAATATCTGATAGCAATGGGCTTAGAGGATTGCCCATTATAACAAATAACAACAACAAATAACAACCTAGGCAAATATATCAAAAACAACAAGAGCCAAAATAAAAAAAACACTTACCAGTGTTGTGTATAAACTTAAATGTGGCGACTGCCCAAAAACTTACATCGGTCAAACTGGTAGAAACTTTAATAAACGAATAGCAGAACATAAAAGGGCTTTCAATAATAGAAAAACAGACTCTACATACGCACTTCAACTTCTAGATCACAATCATTCTTTTAATGACGAATTTAAAATTCTTCACATTCAAAATAAAGGCCTTAAGCTATCTTTGTCAGAATCTATGGAAATCAACAAATTAAAAAAAAACAGATATAATTCTGTTCTCCCCTCCTCAACCTATTTCAATAGAGACTATAAAGTGTAAATGCATGCCAAAAATAGATCTCTTGAGAAAGGCAATCAGCCGAAACAGCTGTAGTGATAAGAGGTTAAAATAAAATTTGTGGAAGTTTAAAAACAAAGTTTTCAGTGTTTTATTGTTACAAGTATTTAATAGTAAATAGAATGCAAACGTATTGCAATAACTTGAACTATTACATTATGAAATTAAAAAAAGGATTTCATCAAAAATATATTTAAAGTGGTTTCTCACGTCTCCTATTCTAGTCTTCGAAATGAAGACGGTTTTTACAAATTGCTTTATTAAGTCAGATACTTTTGGAAATATCCTCGTACGTTAAAAATACCCAATATAATTCATTTAAAAAGTACTTCCTTTTTACTTACTTACTTTCAAAATTACTTACCTTTATTTCCGTGTGACAGAATACAGACAAATAAGCTGGATTGGTCGGTAGTTTCATTCACTGTATTTTTAATTTTTTTTAACATGTCAATATGATTAAGATTGTCTGCAACAAGGATTTCAAACCCACGTCGTTTAAATGTGCCTATCAATTTTTCCCGATCTAAGTCAGTACCTTCTCTAACATCAAATTTTTCGCCATTAGGGGGTAGCAAATGCTAAAAATATAAGTAGTGGGATAAATAACAAAATACTTAATATTATTGCCGGAGTCGGGCATATAGGCAAAAAGTGCATATGCATTTATATATTTTTGTCATTTTTTTTGGATATCGTTAGTGTAATTCGCATAGTGCGTAACTCTATTTTTTTTTTTTTTTTTTTTTTTTTTTTTTTTTTTTTTTTTTTTCAAATATGACTTTTTGCGCCATCTGGTACAACGATACCATATATTTAGCCTGAAAAACACCCACCACCGCAGCATTTACCGTTTTGCAATAAAAGACGTCACAGAAAAATGCCTAACTCCATGCATCAAATTATTGACAAGCAGAATGCCTATCTCCAGCCATTTGTATTGGTTGACGCAAGTCAGTAGTTGTTTTTGAAGTTTATCGTAAAAATCTTCGATTAAATGTGCTTTATGTGTTGCAATTTCGCAAATATATATATATATATATATATATATATATATATATATATATATATATATATATATATATACATTTGTAACACAGCGGTTTTAAAGGCTAAAGCAAATTATTACATATTGTGTCGCGATTTTGAACTTTTGAACTTTATTAAGAACATTTTACATTTGTTGCTAATTCATTTTATTGTGCTGAACAGAACGCAACAGCATTTTAAAAAACATTGAAGGTAATATAAATTTTATCTCATCAATCATCATCAGCATCATCTTGGTGCTACAGACTTAGAGGGCCTCGGCTTCTCAAGCTTTCTACGCCATTCTGTTCTGTCCCTTGCTTGAATTTTCCAGTTGCCGACTCCGATCTTCTCCGCATCTTGTGTTACCCCATCCATCCACCTAAGCTTTGGTCTAACCCGTCTTCTCATTCTCACAGGTTGCGCTGTTAGAATATTTTTTATCATGTTCGATTCAGGGGCCCGGGCTACATGTCCTGCCCACTGCATGCGGTTTCGCTTAATTATAGTGGTAATATCTTTACCACCAAACGTATGCTTGTAGATATTCTGCAGTTTAAAGTTATATCTACGCCTCCATATTCCTTTCTCACAGACCGCTCCGAATATCCTGCGTAGCACCTTTCTTTCAAAAATGTATAGAGCGGATTCATCTGTTTTCGTTAGCGTCCATGCCTCTGATCCATTATGTGAGAACGGGGACTATCAGTGTTCTATACAGCCTTATACTACGAGTTTTTTGAGACAGACGTTTATTAGCTAAGTACTTTGATAGACCATGATAACACCTGTTTGCAATTATTATTCGCCTTTTTATTTCCTCAGATGTGTTATTATTGGGGTTAACCGATGTCAGTAGATATATGAACTCTTTGACTGCTTCGAAGTTTTGGTCATTGATGATTAAATTTGTGTCAACATTTCCAGCTCTTGTGTTTGTGTTAGTCGCCATGAATTTGGTTTTATTTTGATTTATATGTAACCCCATTCGTTCTGCTGCTGCTACTAGCTCGGTTAGGCTATCTATTACCTCATCAATACGACCTGGAAAAAAATCGGAGATCCCTAGGTAGTTGACCTAAAGGCAATTAAATATACAAACAAAAATATATTTTACAAAATTAGACATTCTGAATTGGAATGGAAAATTTTTCCTGCCAGATTACCTGTCAATCCAAAATTTTTAGATTTTGTCTCTTTGCCTGCATTATTCAGAGGTAGAATTTCCATTAAGAAAAAAAATATGAATATCGGCATCCTTATGTTACTGATTTATTTGTGTTAAAAAATAAATAAACTGTTTTTTAGAAAAATGCGTATTTCCATTTTGCTTTCAAAATATTAGTTCGCAAAAAGCGTATCTTCAATTTTATTTAAAACAAAAACAATATTTCATCTAAAAACCAAAAATAGAACATTCAAATTCTATCTGAATTGACTAGTAGTTGTAAAAAGTAGTTTCTTGCCAATTGGTAACAAGTTATTAAAATTATTTGTTTTGCTCTTCTGTAAAATTTTATAAAATGGAGTTACGCACTATGCGAATTACACCGACGATATGGTATCATCATCATCAGTAGCTCGACAACTCTTTCTGGGTCCTAGCTTGTTCTAGGATTTTCCGCCATTCTGTTCTGTTCTTTGCTTTGTTTTTCCAGTTGGTTTTCTTGAGTGTTTTCAGATCTTGTTCCACTTGTTCCACGTATCTAAGTTTGGGTCTTCCCTTTGACCTTCTACCTACTGGTGTTTGCCTCATTATATGTTTTGGCGTTTCAGTCTCCAACATACGTTCAGCATGGCCCATCCAGCGCAGTCATCCGATGTTTATGGATGTTATGATTTCGGGTTCATTGTATGCTGTGTATAGTTCAAAGTTATATCTTCTGCGCCATACGTCATTTTCCTTAACCCCCTTATATATGTGTCTAAGGATTTTTCGTTCAAATGTACCTAATAGGTTCTCATCGCTTTTCGACAGTGTCCACGTCTCTGATCCATATACAAGGACTGGTTTTATTAGGGTCTCGTATATTTTGCATTATTTGGTTTTTCTTGTGATGTTGTCGGTAAGTTTCTTTGGCCTGTCGATTTATTGACCTTCATGTATTTGGTTTTTTATTTCGTTAATGTTTTGGCCACTATTTTAAGCCGCTCTTTCTATCGCATTAAATGCTTCTATCATCTCTCTTTCCCTTCTAGCTATGATATCAACATCATCTGCAAATGCCAATATTTGTACACTTTTTGTACACGATATGGTATATACTAGACATTTAAAAAAAGTGCATATAATACGAGAGAAGACGTATAATGCGAAGAAGAATGAACTGGCTGGAGATTTATAATTTGTATCCACGTCATGTCAATTCGTCTAAGCAAAAATCCCTTCGTGAAAACGACTATACTAGAGTAAAATAATAAAAATAAAATAGACAGTTGGGGTTTGATTTTGATACAGTGTACCACCATTCGCTGATAAACATATTTCTGTCTCTTGGCTTCATAAGAGCGAATTCATGGTAATATCTAACGAAATAAAACCTTTTCCTACTATAAAAGTAAATATTTGAATAATATTTACAAACAGGCGTTATAGCGACATCTACTAATGAGAATATAAATCGGAAATCAAATTAAGAATCCCAAATCTGTGTTTTCTAAACGTTTGACTTCGCTCTGATGAAACCAGGAGGCAGAAATATGCATATCAACGAATGGTGGTACGCTGTAACGAAATCAAACTGGCTACTTTATTTTGCACATAATACGTTTGCAGAACGAATTTATTCGTTAATTCGTTGTTCAAATACATTTTCTTCTTCTTCTTAGCCTTCTATCGTCCATTTTTGGACATAGGCTGCTAGCAACTCCTTTCATTGATCTCTATCCTGAACAACATACTTCTAATTTGTTACAATACCTCCATACCTGATTATTCCAAAATAATTTAATTCTTATCCATTAAAGATTCGTAGGTAGGTACTTAAATGTAGAAAGTAACAATTACTACTACTACTACTACTACTACTCCGTGGCGTTACAACCCTTCGTGGGTTTTAGCCGACTCGACAACATGCTTCCACTGTTTTCTGTCTTAAGCAACCTCCATCCAATTCTCCACGCCCATAGTGCTTAGGTCACCTGCTATATTATCTCGCCACCGGAGACGAGGGCGTCCGCGTGGTCTCCTTTCAGTTGGGACTTCCTTCCACACCAGTCTTATTGTTCGTTCGTCAGAATGTCTTCTGAGGTGTCTTACCCATTGGAGTCTTCTGGACTTTATTTCTTTTATGATGTTGGCGTCTGGGTAAAGTTCTTCGAGCTCTTTGTTAGTTCTTATCCTATATTGTCCTGATGCTTCATCCAATACAGGACCAAAGATCTTCCTTAGGATTTTTCTTTCCCAAACACATAGTCTCTCTTCGTTTGCCTTTGTTATCGTCCACGTTTCGCTTCCATACATCACAACGGGTCGTATGATTGTTTATAGACCTGTATCTTCGTACGTCTTGTTAGTTGTTTCGATTTTATAAGGTTTTGGAGGGTAAAAAGACATTTGTTGCCGGCCGGCCGGAATCATATTGTTTATTTCTTGTGATCCATTATTGTCTTCAGTTATTGTTGTTCCAAGATACTTGAATTCTCTAAGGCGCTCAAAGTTAAAGTCATAGCCTTAAGAATTTTTGTAACAATTCCCAAGAATTAATAACCTACTGAGGCCTCTTAATGTGTTTTGGATTATATGGCACTGGTTTTAATGGTTGAATTTACGCAGATAATGGAAATGCCATTAAATTAAATTAAACTAACCAGAAAACTAAAAAACATACACTTTCTATTTTTAAGTAAGTTTGTGACACATATAACTGCTTTAAATATCTCTCAATCCAAAAATAAGTCCGTTAACATACTAAAAGATTTTTTTGCAGATACCATGCGAGAAAAGCTTCACAGCTGAACAGTTCTGCATTACAAAATTGCACTACATACGAGCAAAAAAAATAATCAAAATCGGGAGAAACAAGCAAGATTCGATATCTAAATGTTTTTAATTGACTAATCTAAAATCAAGTGAAGAAGAAATATTTCACCATGATTTCTGTAAATTTTTAAGCTCAAATATACCTTTGTCGAATTGAATAGAGAGTAATAACACTTCATCTAATTTACATACCGACGCACGTCATCGGCGTCATAGCCCGATGACGTCACATGATACCAACACGAAATATTTATGCGGTAGGTGTGTTCTTTTTTAGAATCACTTTGCCGAGTACACTGGCATTACAGCCACTAGACATATTTTATTATATACGCGTAGAAATAATATTTAAAAATTTCTATTAATGTTAACTTAAAGAAATACACAATAATATGTTTCATTTAATTTGTATAAATGCATTATAAAGCGTTTTTATGCAGAACATTTGTTCGGAACACACTGTAACTGTACTCGAACTGTGAGTGAAGTGAATACCTCCTGTTTTATATTTTTACCTATTTAATAAAATCTGTTCTTTTTACAACAAAATTAGTGTGTTTTATTTAAAAAATGTCCCGTAAGAATTTAAATAGTCGTTGTAAAGAGATGGTAATACTTTTGCAATAATTATGTGATCTATTTGATTTAAAATAGTCAGGATTTTCTTATACTTTGGCAATGTAGAGTAATAAGTAAGAAAGCTCTTACAGTAGATATGCGTGCGTGTCTATACAAAGAGCTTGTATTTGCTAAATCTTAAGTTTGAATTGGAAGAACACGCGCTGGTGAACGTTAAATACTTACTCGGTATTCTTCTTCTACGGCAGTATAAAAGTCTCTTTGATTGATGATCAATACTACACCTGGTCGGGATGGATCAATTGTATATGTATCGAGAGTTATTTTTTCGCTTGTTTCATCTTCTTTAATATCTGGAATGAAAGTTTGCTGAAAATCTCTGAAGTAATTTTCTCTAGGGAGACGTAGAATATCTTCCAAAGCAATGTTTTTTAAGGGAAGATTTCCGATGCGGTGTCTAGATGATTGAGCCTGTTGATTGTCTATACTGGTGACAGATGATGGCTTCCGGGCGCGTGTAACTGGTTCGCCCTGGAAATCATCCCCCACAAATAATCGGTTTCTTGGATATTCAGAGTTTAGACTACTTTCGTAACTACTAGCAGTTATTGCGGGGGAAATATTCCTTTCTAGCTGAACGCTCTGTACTGGTAGACCAGGGGTTGTCTAAAAATTAAATACAGAATAAATGTTAAATTAAAATTAATTAAATTAAAAAAAAAACAAAGTTATGATCATAGATATACCTAACTCTGTAATCATCATCCTAAGATTCTACGTAGTAAAAAAATTAATATACCTCCACTAAAATATATATATATATATATATATATATATATATATATATATATATATATAATTACTAGTAATGTGAAATTGGAGTCGGAAACAGTTTTGCAGAGACCAAGGAAAGTGCCGCAAAACTGTCTAATATACAGCCATAATGTAAGAAACGAACTGCAAATTATTAATACAAACCAGATGATCCAAAGCATATTTTACCTCTATATATAAGAAAAGGAGATAAAAGATGCGAAAATTAAATGGGCATTAATGTCACAGCAAAAGAAAAATGTATCATTTCAAATAAAATTGGAAAAAACCTAGCGGTATTTATAGCCGGGAGTTATTTCACAGACCGCATATGAATACACCAATAATTGAGAAAACAGCCAAAACTAAACCGGTCCATTGAATTCGACGACTTAAAAAAGCCGTATGACACAGTTCAGAGAAAAAAAGTATGAAAAATTATGAAAGAAATTGGAATATTTCATGGATTAATAGAAGCTGTAAAAAGAAGAATTCCCGACGAATTGTAATACTAACGAAAACAAAATGTAAAGTTATATATACCAGACAGGAATAGCTTCATATGACTAAGTTGTAACTGCCCAAGATGAAGATCTAGCTTATTTTGTCCGAAAACTGGAACAAGATACGAAAAACAGAATAAGAATAGGTATCAGTAAAAAGACTGAAAAAGGACGAAAATAAGAAAATTAAAACCAGTGAAAAATTTTGAGTATCTAGGATTACACTTTCAAAAATGAGACCACCTTGATACAGACAAAAATATGTATCCAACAACTTAACGGGATAATATGATATAGACATGTCAGAAGAAAAAAGGTTCAAAACCATTTGAAAACGATTAATTTAAGCCGTCTGTAACAGCATATATCGAACAAAAGTTGAACAAAGACAGCAATATGACGATGCTCGGTGATTGATTCACCTTCTGGCAATTACCTTCGTGATCTATTTATTAGAGTAAGAATTTATTTATTAGCTAATGACGAATAATATAATATTTATTCTAACCTCTAAATTTAATTTAGTTGTTAAAATATGGATAAACCACGTCAACGGAGTGATATGAAATATTTTTAAGGGTTTTTATTTTTAGATTATGTCAGTTAAACCATTAAATGCTCAAGCACAACGTGTGTTACATTTGTTGGAATATTTAGAATTAATGAAATAGAAAAAATGATTAGAGGGCTTTGGGTCAATTTCATCTGTTCAACAGATAATACATATATTAAAATACATGTTCGTTTATCAAAAACTTCATCATCATCATACAACCTTGGCCATGTTATGAGAAATGAACACAGATATGGCTTATTGCAACTCATTCTTCAGGGAAAGGTATTTGGAAAGAGAGGAGCAGGGAGAAGACTATCTTTTATCTTTAAAACCTAAGGAAGTTGTTCAATACTTCCACAACCGGACTATTCCAAATAATTATCATGCAACCTGTTCTGTCCACTGCTGGACATAGGTCTCTCCCATTTTTCGCCACTTTTCACGGTTCTGTATGTCTTTTAGTCTCGCTATAAGACCTGCCCAATCCCATTTCAGCTTGGCTATACGTTCGACGCCGTCAGTCATACCTGTTGTTTTCCTTAGGTCTTGGTTCCTTATTGTGTCTTTTTTTGTCACGTCGAGAATCAATCTTTCCATGGGCCTTTGTATATGGTTTCCCATATGAATTTCTTTGGTGGTATCATGTAGTTTTACACGCATTGTGGCGTTTTGGTACAACGTTTGTACTAACTTTGTAAGCTGGTAGTCTATTCTACTATTGTTCAGAGCAGTTATAATGCTGTCTAATTCCACCGTATCGAAGTTTTTAAAGTCTACAAAGATACGTACCAGGGATCTGTTATTCTGATATTCTATCGATTTTTCTATTATGGTTTTTACTGTTTGTAGGTTTGTAGTTATTTGTTCCGAATTTTGAGCGGAAGCCAGTTTGTTCTTGGGGCTGGTAGAAATCCAACTTGTTTTCTAGTCTTGTAATTATTCGGGTAAACATTTTATAGATGTGGTTCAATAAGCTGATTGGTCTATACTTTTCTAGATGCGCCTTGTCTCCTTTCTTGTGTAGAAAAATTGTTACTGCATTGTTCCATGTTTCCGGTATGCAACAATCTGTTAGACAAAGGTTAAACAAAATTTTAATTTGGTTGAAAAGGGCACGTCCGCCCATCTTTATAGCTTCTATTACGACTCTATCTTCTCCTTGTGCTTTGTAGTTTTTCATCTTTTATTTTCATCTTTTATTACGTGTTGGATTTCGCTTAGTGTGATCTCTGACATGAGCTCTGAACCCTGGTTGATGATTTTGCGTGATGCGGAGGCTCCTAAGTTCATTTGGTCTTCTCTTTGATTTGTGTATAATTCTTGATAGAAATATTCAACTATGTATAGTAGTTCTTCTCTATTTGATATGGGACTCCTTCTTTGTTCTTTAGTTTGTGTATTTCACATTTTTCATTGTTTAGCCGTCTTCTCAGGACTTCCAGACTTTTATTCTCTTACAATTTCGTTCAAATTCTCGTACAATTTTATGTTTATGACATTCTGCGAGTGTTGGATAGTCCAAAATTGACGAAATGCCCCTGAAGATGCTCTAGGAATCGAAAGTCTTGGGCAAGATTGAATTAATAAAACTGTGCTCGATATCTGCCTTTCATTTTATCAAATTTTATTCTAGTTTTAGCACACACTTTGTAATATTATTAGTTGTCACCTTCTTACGCAGAATCCTATTTCTAATTATATGATTTAGCTGTCTAGGCCTAGCCTATTTCTAATTACTAAGGTTTAATATTTCGTTTAAAAAACGTTCATCGTAATATTAACCATTTTTTAACTCTTATAATTAAATAATTGCATCCTCTGCCGACAAAAATGGATTAATACTTTGGATATATGAATATATAAAGTTATGCTCCGGATATAAGTCCAAAAATTTCTAATGCCTTCACCCTTAGAAGAATTACGCAAAAAATTACATCTCGTCAATGATACAATGCACCTTTTTGGAGATTCTCTGGCCACTTTGTGTGACGAATGATAATAAATATGTTACAAAAATCAGCTACTATATTAATTGAACCATAAGATTATTCATACAAAGAATAACCGACTAAACGAAAAGGTATTACTATGGCACAAGAAAATCTTTTTTACATTTTAGGCTATTTTGGTACTTTTGACAATACACTTCTTCTTCTTGTACACACATAGGTTATCTATTTTTTCATACATATACCTAAAACTGTTTCAAATTGAAAGCACACGGTATTAATTTTTAACATTGGGTAATATTCCTTGATGTTTTGGTACACAATGATTACAAATGTGTGTAAAAAAAGTGATCAATAAATTATATTGTAAAATATTTTACCTCAGTTAGAGCACTACAGAGGATATCATACAGCCGATATTGTTCCATCTGTTTTAAAGTCGATTTGATTTCTTCAAAATTAAGCTGTCTGATGCTCTCCCACTTTAAGAAATAAACTTCAAGATTGTGGTCTATGCCAAATTCATCAAATGGGACATGTCTACGCATAAAATTTTGTCTCATATACTTCAGAAATGTTGTTGTTTCTTCCGGACCAAAATTATCACAAATTAGATATACTGCTTTCTTCAGTTTATTTATGTGTAAAGATTGGATGTTATTTGGTAAATAATGATCTTTCACAAGTTGTTTGTTGCATCCTAAAACAAATTTAACATGTAAGTATTTAATGAGGCAAAATATACTAAGTGACAGAAAAAACACTAACACTCAGTAATACTGAAGTTATTAAAGCAATTTTTTTATTTACATTTCTCTTAGGGTTAAATAAGTAGTAATTGATCTTTTAAGAAAATACAACTGATAAAAAAACGTAAAAAATTAATAATATGTTGGAAAGTTTAAAGAGTGTTTTTGCACTTTCAATGAGAGGTTTGGCATTGTCTGTTCTTGACAAGTTTTTCGATATTCGATTGAAACTGTATCAGAGCACACCTCAAGTCACTTTCAACATCCAGTCTTAAACGATATTTTGATTTTATATACGCCAATGCAGAAAAACCAGATTCGCAAAGATATGTGGATGAACCCGGGACTAATAACTTCGCAGATACTAAAACATCTTCTGGGTAAACAGGAAAGTATATTAACCAAAATTCTTCCAAGCCCATGTTTGCAAAATCTGCTTTTGCTTGTGAATTACATTTTAGGTCAATTGCCTGCTCTTTAACTGGTTAACTGGAAGAATGTCAACTTCGATATGAAAAGGATCTCTTGCCAACTTAAATTCCCAGTTTTCCGAGCTAACATCTCGAAAGTACTTTCGAATTTGATTTTCCAGTTCTTCCAAATGCCGTGATATGACGTCTTTTAAATCCGAAACTAGATGTAGTGGGTTTGAATATCATTGTGGAGGTCGTTCAATTTAGGAAAAGAGGAAAAGTTGGCTTGGAACTGTGAAGGCGGCATTGTCAAAGCGATATTTTTTCTATAAACCCTTTAATTGCATATCATAAGTGTTTAAGAGGTTTTTACGGCCTTGAAGCTTCAGATTGAGGACATTAAGTGTCTCAACAAAGTCAGACAAATAAGCCAAGTAAAAGATATTTTTATCATCTGTAAATCTTCTGTGAAGATCTTCTTGTTTTGAAGTCATTAACAAAATTTCAACTTCTGACTTTAAATTGAATAATCTTGCAAGCATATTTCCTTTGGATAACCACCGGACTTCTGTGTGAAACAGGAGGGTTTCCTGATCACTATTCAGTTCTTGACATAATGCCTGAAAGAGCCTAGTGTTATATGCGCTGGATTTGATGTGGTTAACTATTTTAATTGCTAAGTTTAATGTGACGTTGAGAGGTTCAGGTAATGTCTGACTAGCTAAAGTTTGTCTGTGAATAATGCAGTGAGAACCAATTATGCTAGGGTTCTTCTTTTTTGCCAATTCCATAAATCCAGATCGACATCCTGTCATGGCTTTGGCCCCATCAGTACATATGCCAATTACTTTCTCCCATAGAAGTTCATTGATTACTAAAAAATCTTCAAGAGCAGGAAATATGTCAATGGCTTTAGTTGTTGTTTCAAGAGATATTGAAAACAATATTTGCTCCCGGAATCGTTTTCTGTCAATAAATCGACAATAAAACAATAACTGTGCATGCTTTGAAATATCAGTTGTTTCGTCACACTGCAAAGAAAAAAAACGGTGAACCTTTTAATTTTTGCAATAGTTGATTTTTCAAATCCAGAACCATGTCATCAATTCTACGTTTTAATGTGTCGTTTGAGAAAGAAATTTTTTCTACTTTCTTACATGCTTCCACAGTTTTCTCATTTTCAGCACGAAAATTTGCAGTAGAGTCAACCTCATACGTTTTAGGCTGCTTTTTTTTGACAATATATGATATAATGACAAAATAAAAAAATCTGGGCCTTTATTTTTATAAGAAGAATGGTTTGTAATTAGATGCCGTCCCAAACGTCCGGGCGCATTGCATCATTACTAAGAATAGCATGGGGTAAATGACTGCCGTTTTTCTCCATAAAAGGTAAAAACATACTTAATATAATCGTCTGAATACAATCTTTTCTTTGGAAGTGACTTAGCCATTTTCAAAGCTGTTACACAACACTATTAAATAATTCACAAACAATTACTCTGTTATTAAATAACTATTAGGTACACTGATTGCTACAAACAGCACACAGACGCTGTCGACTGAGACTGACGAGTGAGACGGAGTCACTGAACTGGAGCTATAGTCGGACAGATTTCAATTAAAGGTGATTAATCTACAAATTGAACTAAACGGTAGCGGCAACCGTGTAAAATGTCAGTAGTAAATTCTTACAGGGGTCATTTTTATTGCGTATACTTCGCCCATGTAAATAAGCGAAAAAGTAATATAGTCCTCATAACATTTTCCCCCGTAACAATATAAATTGGTGCGGTTCACGAGTGTGTAGTGAGACAAGTTTATTGAATAGTTTAAAACATCCGCAAACATATCAATACTTTGCTGGTCTATATATATTTACGTTCTTAGAAAGAATGTTAATGAGTGAAATATGATATTTTAGTTTATGTTTATTCGTTCCAAATTCTAATGTGCATAGGCGGAGCGTTTTCTATCTCGTGGGAATATATTTATTAAATAGACTTTATTATTAACTTTAAAATAGTTTTGAGGTAAGTAAAGTAAATTTGCGGCAAATTTATTCTTTATATAGTATTAACCCGTTAACGGCCGGTCAGTATACAAAGAGAAATTTGTCAAATAATTTATTAGACTGGAATAAAAACACATATATAAAAAAAGGATTGGAATTTACAACAAAAAAGATTTTTTTTTCATTTTCAAGAAAAACTGTACAATTTTTAATACAGGAACATATTTCATCTTAAATGTAAATTAAATTGTAAGGTGAAAATTTTCGAAACATTCGGGGTGTAGATGCATTCTACACCTTTTAGATATATAAATAGTAGTACTTTTGCATATCCTACATTCTTGCACTATCGTCTCTTTTGTAATGTGGCCAATTGTCAAATCTGGTAAAGCAAATTTAGATTGAGGTACATGTACGAAGCTTGACATTGATGTAGCGATTCTTCACTATTATAAATTATAAATATAAATCTATGTCGGCTCATGCTTTCTCTTATAATGTGCACTTCTTTATCTTCATCTTTTGACCAATGTATATCAACTTGAAGCAGAGTGTGAACCAGATAATATACGAATCTATGTTATTTATTTCAAAATCGTGACAGTTGTTCAAAAGTATAGAATCAAAAGTATAGAGCTCTCAATCTTCTTTATCAAATGCTTCTATGTACAGGATAGAAATGCTATCTAAATATAGAATGCTTCTTTATTAAAAAAGATTGAAAAAACTTCAATATATGACTTGACTCCATTGTTGGCTTTTATATTGTCTAAATATCAATCAGACTGATGTTTAATTACTACTGAGCACAAAGCAGCACGAAGAAGTATCTGTTGTTGCAGATACTTAAGAACAAATTTGGATCTACTATTTTTGACTGGTTTTTTCTTTGGACGTTTTATCTGTGGTTCAGAGGAATATGATAATCAGAATTACCAATCACTTGTATTTCATATGTACTTGCAATATCCGATTTTATTGATTCTTCACAAATAATATTATCATCAATGTCTTTTACATAAGACACATTCTTATCTAATCTCGGCGGCAAATAAAACACTTTAAGTGAGTCAGCATTTTCACAATCTGAGTATTCTTCTAACAAAGCTATTAACTCTTTAGTAGTTAGTGGCATCTTTATTGCATATTTCGAGCAGTCGCCACATTGGGCATATTGGGCAGTCGCCACATTGAAGTTTGTACAACAAGAAGTTTGAAATTTGAACATTGAAGTTTGAATAACAAGAGCCAAAATAAAAAAAAAACACTTAAATAGTACTGTGTACAAACTTCAATGTGGCGACTGCCCAAAAACTTACATCGGGCAAACTGGTAGAAACTTTAATAAACGAATAGCAGAACATAAAAGGGCTTTCAATAGAAAAACAGATTCGACATACGCACTTCACTTTCTAGATCATAATCATTCTTTTAATGACAAATTTAAAATTCTTCACATTCAAAATAAAGGCCTTAAGCTATCTTTGTTAGAATCTATGGAAATCAACAAATTAAAAAATACAGATATAATTCTGAATGACCAACTTAAGACCAACAATTCTACCCTCCTCAACCTATTTCATTAGAGACTATAAATTTGAAAACCCAAGCCAAAAATAGATCACTTGAGAAAGGCAATTGGCCGAAACAGCTGTAGTGATAAGATTTAAAATAAATTTTGTGAAAGTTTGAAAACAAAGTTTTCAGTGTTTTATTGTCACGAAAAAATAAGTATTTTCCAAAGTTTTCTGTTTTTTGAAGTTCTGTATTAGGTACTCTCTAATAAGATTAAAATTTTACTTTAATTTGTTAGACAACTATAAGATACCTGTCAAAAGACACATGATAATTTAATGATTATATCGGTCTTAAATTTAATTTTTATGTAATTACTTATGTATTTAAATAAATAGTTAAATCAATTCAATTTAGGTTAAAACAAAACAAATACAACGTTCATAGCAGACAGTAATTCTATAAATAGAGAATGAAGTGCAACGACGAGATCGTATGTTAAAATTTCAGATTGTTTAGTCTACTGAAAAAATAAGTATTTTGCAAAGATTTCTGTTTTTTTGAAGTACTGTATTAAGTACTCTATAAAAACAATAAAATTTTCCTTTATTGTGTTAAACAACTATTCACTCCGTGCTTGACTGACCTATTGCCTTCATCTGAGAGTTTTGGACCTCCCAATTTGAGTTTAAAAATATGTTAAATATATAAGAAATTGACAATTATGAATAATTAGTTTTTTTAATTATATTTTTTAGTTTATGTACAAAATAAATGTAGTATTTAAAACTGGGTTTCTAAAAATTCATCATAATTTATCTTTGCAACCCCAAACGGAAAAGAAAGGGAAAAATCTAGTACTGACAAATCAAGATTTTCATGTGGAAGAGCATATAGTTAAAAAAAATAGTAGTAAAAGTTATGATATAAAAGCTAAAGTCATCAGGCAGGCTGCTGTTAGCTTGAAACCTTATGAAATATCATTTAAGGTTATTTATTTAAATTTTTCCTACTTTAATTGCATAAAAATGAAATTATGTGATATTTACTTTTTTATATTAATAGCACGAAATCATCTTTTTCTTTTCTCGAATTTATATGTTAATCTTTAGAAACCTATAAAAACTAGACTCACTATTTTTGCTATTATTTGCACAATTAAATACGCAACATGTATTTGCACCCATTTTTGATAAAATTTATGCGTAAAAGATAGGTCCAATTTTGTCATATTTCGCCGCTACGCACGCTGGCATTGTTTCAAGTTACCCCTACCATGGTTACGCACGGAGCGAATAAGATACCTGTTAAAAGACACATGATAATTTAATAACTACATCGGTCTTAGATTGAATTAATTACTTATGTGTTTAAATAAATAATTAATTTTTTTTTGGTACGCCTCTGCAAAATTGATAAGTGAAATATGATTTCGTTGAAATGTTATCGTTAAGGGCTTAGTTAAGTGCGATGTTGCAAAGTAATCACCTTCAATTAAAAAATGTTTTAGTATAGTAGTCCTAGCAATACAGTGTTGGTAAATATACTTTGCGCTCCTACCATGTTGCCATACATAAGACTGCCGTGTTTAACTCAGTGTTGTGTGTTTGAGTAAAACGATTTTAAATAAAGATATATTTCTAAACAAAATACAAAATATTTTGTTTTTTAACATTTTGTTTTTTAATATGTATTTTTTGATTTTTATTTTTTTTCTTTGAACCCTTCACGCCTCCCCTGAAATTCTCTCAGGCCCCTCCCAGGTTGAGAACCATTGATATAAACCAAGCAAGTTCATCACGCAAATGGTTTGAGCCGATGGGTCGTCAACGTTCAATAATACCATTTACATAATCAATTGGGTTAAATCCACCATATTCCACTGTATTGATGCAAGCCCCTCCTGAAGATTTTTATATGCTTTTGGTTACTGAAAATATTTTTTGAAAATATAGCAAATGAGACAAATTTATTTGCGACACAGTCTATACTAGAAAAAGGTAATAAACCACAAGATCGTTCACATTCTTGGACACCAACTGACAAATATGAAATTAAACGTTTTTTTTTTTGCCTTCTTCTATTTATGGGACTGCTAAAGCTGCCAAAAATTAATTATTATTGGAGTTAAGACAAAATTATGGGACAACGATTTCCTGCAACCATTATGAGTATGAATAGATTCGAGTTAATTCTACAATTTCTTCACTTCTCTGGCAACCAAACTACAGATCCTGCAGATTGTATTGGTAAAATAAGGGGGCTTATAGATGAATTAAATTGTAATTTCAAGCATTATTACTCTCCTAAAAAGATTTATGTGCAGATGAAAGTATGGTTCCCTTCAGAGGCCCTTTTTTTTTGGACGTCAAAAGACGTTTTATTGGACGTCAGTATAATAAACAGAAACGACACAAATACGGTTTTAAACTATTCAAGTTGTGTACGATTCCTGGATACACCTACAAGTTACAATTATATTGTGAAAAAATATTAATGCAGTAAATAATACGCCAATCAATGTGGTATTATCCTTGTGTAAGGATTTACTTAATAAATGTCATACAATTGCAACTGACAACTGGTACACTAGTTTAGAGTTAGCATAGGTTGGAACAGTTAGAAAGAATAGGAGAGAGTTGCCTAAAAAATTTGTGGAAACTAAACTTCGTCCCGGAGAAAGTATTGTACAGGAAAACTAAGATGGAGTCACCGTCATTGAATGGAAGGATAAATGAGATGTCCTCATGTTATCCACCAAACATTCAAATAAATTTTCTACGATTAGAAAAGAGGCAAGTTAATAAAAAAAACCGAAGATGGTTCTAGATTATAATAAATCTAAATCTGCTGTTGATATGATCGACCAAATGACTTCATATTCATCCCCACTAAGAAAAACGGTCTAGTGGTACAAGAAACTGGCGATTGAATTGTTGTTAAATACTGCTGTTGTAAATGCCTCTATTATGTACAGTGAAACAACCAAAAACTATGTCAATTGTAGATTTTAGAACAGCTCTAGTTGAGTATTTCACCAATTCCAGAAAAGAAGATGAACCTGAAGGAAGAACGTAGCGGCCAACAAGAATCAAACATGAATTGGGAACGAAACCAGTGAAAGTTCGAGATTCAAGACGTCATTGTGCTCAATGTTATAAACTTAATGTAGTACAAGTGGGCAGGAAACTAGCTAAAAATAAAACAAAAAAGGTAAACAGTTTTTCCATGCAGTGTGAAGGTAATCCTCATTTGTGTTTGCCATGTTTCAATAAGGTGCATAGATATGTATAATCGCATTTTTATCATTTTCTATATTTTTCAGAAAATTATCTTTTTTATAATTTTAATATTTTATTGTTAATTCCTAGTTTGTTCTCTCTCTCCTAGAGTAAGTTTGTTTTAGTTATGTCATTATTTTCCATAAATATTTGTAACACAAAATTTTCAATAACATTATATAAAAATTCAAAACTCATTCTATATCTTTTTTACTTATATAGGTAGATTTCTCATTCAAAAGATTTATTCTGCACCGCCTTGACGGTCATTTCTATATATGATATTAACGAAACGAGTGATCGACGGCACAGAAAACAACTGTGTATAAGGTTATGTTGCGCAGGTCACCGGTGACCCCCACTGTGCAATGGGACGTCAGAGCTGGTGGTTACCAGTGACCCCCATGGCGTCGAACGAGTTAATGGTAATTTCAAGGCAAAATTTGATATTCGTTCGCCTTCCAATAAAGTTTCAGATATTTCAGATAACACTTATCCTTATTCCTGCAAAATAATAAAATTAGTAATGTTTTTTCCATCCCCAGCACGGAGGAAGTAAATTCCACCAGATCCAATGTTCACAACTTCTATCAAAGTATCGGACACAATCCTTTGTTTTTGATTCAATTGTAGAAAATGTGTATGAATTATTTCGACAAATGATTCAGTGTTAAATTATTCTTATCTTTCATAAAGTCACAAACGAAATGAATAACAATCATTTACTGTCAGTTATTAATGGTGCTTCATAAATTTTCTTTGAAACATATATTAAGCTGAATACAAAACTATGTCTTGATAATAAACTAAAATAAAAGACAGACCAAATGATAAATCAAAAAAATGAATTAGCATACTGCGAGTCTGTTAATATTCGTTAAATTTAATATTTGATTAAATTATATTTTATTTTATTCTATTTTATTCCATTTTGTTCTATCTCATTTCACTGTTTAATTTTTTCACATGTGAAAAATCATGTCATTTTTTCGCTGTATTATTAACCATCCTTCTACCAGAATTTTACAATCATTACCTTAGTCCAACCCATGATAACCCTTCCTATTCCAGTTCAACCTCCCCTCCTTTAGAAATACTTTACTGACAGTTGTAAGATAGCAGAAGTCGCTCTCTTCCGTCTGCTGACTCTCGCTAGGCAGACGTACTCTCTCTCTCTTGACTGTTAGCTACCGTTTGGGACAGACGTACCTCTCTTGCCTGTTGTTTATCGATGAGAACGGACGCTCTCTCTCCCCTGTTGACTGTCGTTTGGTGACAGGGTGTTCTCTCTGTTTCTCTCCTGCTTTTAGTTACGCGAAAAATACCGCAAATACTGTTTTAAAACAATAACATAATTGAAAGACTACACACAATACTCAACAAACAATAACATATACCCTACTCCTACATCATCTGTTAACACCCATCCCCTCAAGAAACTTCCTCCTAAGTTGTTAGACAGTTACAACTTTGACCGAAGATCACTTATTATTAGTAATAAAGGAAAGTTTGAACTATGAATCACCAACCACTATATAGTAATTCTTGTACCGGAATGTAAGTAGTATTTTGTTTATTTCTAATGTATCACAATTCAACAGACTTTTTATCTTAACAAGTTGTGGGTTGTTACTCTGTCTGCAAACGCAATTTATGCATATTAATTAACACAGACATGTAATATTGGCATAATTACTAAAACTTTTTTGATCTATAACTTTTTTTATCTATATCCTTATAAGACAGCACCCTAATATGGGCTTTTTATAATTTCAGCATTTAATTTACTTTGTACCACCGACCTGATGATGCTTTGCAAATTTTAGAAAGCGAAACCGGTCGTCTGAGGTAGTAAAATTAAATTGATTGTGAGTAAGTCTAATTATTTCTTTTTTACCTTTTTAAAATGGACTCACATAAGCAATACATTCATGATTTCAAAGTTTGGTAACTTTATCAAGTACAGAATCTGAGTTTGTGGCAGTGTGTGCAGCCTCATGTGAATTACTTTATATAAAAAACTTACTGTTGGATTTGTAAATTAAATTATTATTACCAATCACAATATTTGAAGACAATCAAAGTGCTATCAAACTGCTACAAAACTTTGAAAACAATAAAAGGTGTAAACACATTGAAGTAAAATTACATTTTGTTTTGGATCTGGTAGCACAGGGTATTATGAAGGTTGAATATATTTGTTCAAATGAGCAACTTGGAGATATATTTACAAAGTCTCTGTGCTATGAGAAATTTAATTATTTTGTAAATAAGTTAGGTTTGAGGGTTTAAATTTAGTTTTCTATACTAACAGGTTTGAGGGAGGGTGTTAAATAAATACTCGTGAATAAGGAACAAACCTGTCTATGGTTGACAGCACGATTGATGTATGTCAATGTCAACGTTTTTAAGATGGTATCATAATGTAACCACTTTTAATTATGTATTTATGTATAACGTTTATTTGAGTTAGTATTACAATAAAATATCAACACATTCTTTTATTTTCTATTCTTCAATATAACAGACAGACACGTAAATTATTAATTAATCAGATATGGATTTATATTATGTAAATGCTTTTAGCAGTGATGAGGAAGCTGGCAGACCAAGAATCATTAGGCACAGAACAAATAATTTTGACGAACTAGACTATGAAGATTTTGTCTATATATAAACATGCTATATAATATAAAGGTTGAGTTTACCGAAAGTACAAGATGATTATAGCCGCAAATGTCAAACATGGAACAAAAAATTTCAATATAGCAGTTTGAAGGTTTTTATAATGTAGATACTGTATACTGTCGGTCAGATAGCTCAGCGGGCTGTGCGGCTGCCTCTCATTCGCTTCACTGTCGAATGGTTTAGTGGATGTGGGTCGAGCACCAGCTCGGTGTACAGAAAACAAAAAGTCTAACGCAGCAGTTTAAAATTCTAGATGAATCTGCGGCTTAGACTAGGATATGCTGAGTTCTGATCGGCCTATGGTGGAGCAGTACGGCAAGAGATAAGGACTTGCGGCTCGGTGATACTCCTCCATAGATCCCTACCGGACACGGGCGTAACGTCTAAAAAACCGGATATATATATATATATATATATATATATATATATATATATATATATATATATATATATAGATACTGTATACTTCAGACACAAAAAGCTTTAGAAAAGTACATTTCGTTTATATTATGTTATGAATTCTGCAATTTTTGATTTATATAAAACAACAATGAGTAAATATTTGTTTCTTTGGAGTTAATTATTTGCATTAATTGCAGTTAATTATTAGAAACTTTTTTTGGCAATTACCCTCTGATAGATTAGGGGATCGATTTGGCAATCGTCAAATCAGCAGTTGCCAGATTACAGCAGATTTTTGCAATTAATCTAGAAAGAGACAAATATCTACTCGTTATTACTTTATATAAATTAAAAATTGCATAATTTATAAAATAGTATATTCAAAATGTACTTTTTAAAAGCTTTATCTCTTTATATTTGAAGCATACAACATATGCATTATAAAAACATGCCAACACTGCCAAACCGAAATATTTTTGACATTTGCGGCTATATTCAGCTTGTACTTTCGGTACACTCAATCAATATAAATAATATATTGTTTTTCGATCTAACGTGACAAATGTGCATCGAGCAAAAAGACAAAAGAGGGAATCTAATCCTTATGAAAAGGAGATCAGAAAAGTGGCCTCTGATGGCGGACATATCCGGAAATGCGAATGCGCCAAATTTAAATTTTCCGATACTTATTAACAGTAGCTATAAAATATTGTTCAAAATATGTCAGACGAGAAAGTTTTAATTAAATATTAACGATAATAGTCTAAAATGCAACACAATTGTTAAAAAACTTCAATATAAATAAGATTTCATGTGACAGTTGGGACAAACAATAACATAACCCAACTAAATTTTATTTCTTAAACAAGGAAAGAGACTCTCTTTCGTTGTTTAATGTGGCCTCCCAAGATGGCAGTTCCTGTTTAACAATATTAGAGAGTTATTGCAAAGTTAACAGTGCCTGTGTTGCAGTATTTACACCGCGCTATTTCGACATTTTTGACATATGGCTGACACATCACAAATAGCGATATTGCTTGAACTTATGCATACTTTGTTGCGTTATTTACGTTGTTTATGTTTTCTTTTCATTTGTTCGCAAATTATTGAAAATTGATCATGATTTAGAAGCACTTATTTTAGCAAATGCTCATGATGATGATGTAGGGTTCATCATTTTAAATAACATTGTGGGCGAACATGTATTACATCCACAAAATTAAGAATTTAATTTAGAAAACATGTTGGAAGCAGATGTAAAAATAAATTTTAGATTTAGCAGACAAAATATTCCTACACTTGCAAGGGCTTTACGCCTACTAGATTTTATTCATACCAATACTAGAAACTCTGTTAGTGGTAAATGCATTTGCATTCTACATTACTTTTGAAATTAAGCCCTTATATTTTTGTTTTTAGAAGTGATGAGAATGCTCGCATATCCCAGCAGGCTTAAAGATCTTCAGCTTTTATTCAATTTGTCACCTCAATCATTATCTCAAATTATTAATATTTTTGCATTATGCTACTCTCTGATGTACTCATTTTAGAAAATTATTACAAATAGACTTGGTTTAAATGAAAGACAAACAACATACATAACCTGAGAAAGAAAATAGCGCAACGAATACAGCACAGCGTAACGGCTCCCCTAATACCGGCACGCCGTATTTTCAATAACGCAGTGTAAGCCAAATATCACATCTGCGCATGCTCTACTGTCAAAATAACGCGTGCTGTAATACAGCAAGTGCAAAATTGACTCTGCAATATCTCTCTATTTTTGCCCCCACTTGTCTTTTTGCTCGATGCAAATGTGTCATAACTCATCTATACTGGTCAATATCCATAATATTTACTGACAATATTCCATATAAATCTGATTATTGCCCATAATTTCCTACAACATAAGAAAAATCAAACGAAGCCTATTCTTTACAGAAGGAAATATTAAATATTTAACTCCTTGGGTTTTCTTGGCTGAAATTCCTTCTGGTGTAAGGTCCGTTTTGTTGTTTTTTAAATAAACTAATTTTGGAGTTAAAAATATTTACTTGTCTTGGCAGACAATTGAGGACAATCTTTAATAGGGTTAATGACTACAGGAAACATAAATCTAACAATTTCTTCCTTGACTCAAGTGTTGGTAAATCAATACTGTCTCTTACCCACTGACTGTCATATTCCCCTCTGCGGTATCCACTCATAAAAGCTACTATCCTCAAAAATGTTAACCAATAATTACGTGAATTTAAAAGGGGACAAATAATAGGGATTCGAAAAGCTGGAATCAGCTTTTCTAAATTAATTGGAGAGCAATGGCTACCTGCTACAGCATAATAAATCGATATGAGATCATTTTATTAATTTAATTTTATAAACTGAGCCTCATCTTGTCGTTAACCGAAATACATAAGGAAGCAAGACTACAGTGGTGCCAAGAACGCAAGGTGTGTGATCAGGAATGGAACTGTGTCATATTTAGTGACGAATCTCGATTGTAATCCACTACTTGCGGCTCAAAGATGTCCGAAGACGGGTTCGCTGACGACAGGTTGCCCAGATTGCCAGAATACTTGGACCTCTCTAGACTGCAGAGAAGATATCGATCAACTCATGCAATGCATGCATTGCAGAGTAGAGGAGTGTATTTGAGAGGAGCTCCAACTCATTACTGAATTTTAAGGTTTTATTAATGAATGTTGCATTTTAAATTTCAGGTAGTATATATGAAAAAATTAAGATCCCAGAAAACAGCTCTACACAAAGCCAGAGGGATGATGATTTACAAATATTATATAAAAATGCTTTAATTATTATGGTTATTCTCAAACTTACCTAATTCATTTAAAATTTTGTAATGTTTGATGATGCACAGGGCCTCAATCAATTTATTCTGCCACATATTATGTCCCTTCTGTGAATGATATTCAGCCCATGGAAACAAAACATTTCTGCTGCCACCTTGCATAAACAAAATTACAGTCTGAAGATGAAAATCTATTTCTGTTCTGTCTTCCATCAATAAATATATCAGGGAAATCTGAAATAAACAATTTTCTATACCCGATACACATAAGACCAAAGTTTGGACACCAAACTAAAATATAATATAACAAACTTCCATTTTGGAGAAAATATTATTTATCAGGCACTGTATGTAATAAGTTTTTTACACTATGCTAAAACAATATGATTACAATATTTTATTAAGAGATAAGCAAACATATCCTAACGTACATGAAACATAAAAATTAAAATATTTTCTCACACTTAGTTAAAACAAACTCTTCAAAAATTACAAACCTTCAGTTATAAAGTGAAGAAGCGAATGGAAATTTCACTGCGTAAAAAGCAGGAGTAATGTAATGGCGAGATCAAGACAGAGTAAGGTAATGAATGAAATTAGGAGTACTTAAAGAGAACCCTTTCTATTATGTATTTAGAGAGGGACAGAGGAAACATACAACCCAGGCAGCTGGTACATAGATGGATCTCAAACTGCACAAGGATAAAAATCTGCAGTAGTGGAGTATCATTTACACTGAAGTACTGCAGACAATAAGCAGGAATCGGCTTAGAATGATAACTGGCTTTCTTACCGGACAAGGGCAGTCGAATGACACCTATATATAAAAAACAGAAAACCTGAAAGTCAACCATATCTTGTGAGGTGCTAGATCACAAGAGGCAAACAATACTTGAAACCAACCAAGCTGGTACTAGGTTTTCAAATTGTGGATTGGATTCCATATAAAAAGTATTATGAATGTATAGCCCGGTTACAGATAATTGAGAAATTTAAAGAGATAGACCAATTAGTGTACAAGTGGTACCGAACAAAATATATCCATGTGCTTATAGATCAAATGACATCTGTTTTAATAGTTCCTCTTTAATATTTCGCCTTGTTACAGAATAGTATTAAGAAAAACGCAAAAATAATTACTGTAAAATATGATTTTATTAGGTACAATTATAAATATTTAAATAATTATAACTGTTAGGTCTATTTAATCAAAATAATGTTTTCATCTTTAATCACAATAATGATTTTATTTCACAGTAATATTTAAATATACTGACAATTTAGCTATCAGAAAATTATTAAATAAATAAAAATGTGGCGTCCATGGGAGAATAGTACATTAGAAATTGTTGAGAATAATGAAGTAGACATTGTTGAACAAAATGAGGAAATTCTGCCACTAAATAATCCTGAAAGTGTTGCTGGACCAAATAGAGGAAGTATTAAAAACCCAGAAAAAAAAAACATTTATCGAAAGACGCTAAAGAAATTGTGTTAAATGTGTTTAATGGATTATATGAAGAACTGGAACGGCACGAGAGTGTTAAGAGTGACTTTAGACTACATCGATCTATCGAGCAACATCTTTTAGGTCCCATTTCAGAAAGCATTTATAATATGTTTGTAGGTAATATTATACCCACACTTAACCAAATTTTAGCTGAATTAAAATCTAAAAATATTATTAATGCTGTAAATCAACTTTAAGAAAATTTTTACTATCCAATGGTTTTAAGTATAAAATAATCAATAAATGACATAATATAATGGAAAGTGCCCGTTTAATAAAATGGCGTAATGAAAATTTAGAAAAGATAACCGAGTACAGAAATATCGGAAAAAAATGTATTACTTAGATGAAACGTGGTTTGACACTAAGCAAACCATTGGCAAAGGTTGGAGTAACGACAATGTAAAGTGCAAAGTTAATGTGCCAGCTTCCAGGGCCAAACGAATATGCATTTTACATTGTATACGGGAAGATGGTTGGGTAACCGATGGCTTACTATTAAGTGCAAAAGACATTAAAGACAGTTGTTTGGACTATCATCAAGATATTACGGATGAACTTTTCGAATCGAGGTTTAAAAATAACTTATTACCAAATTTAGCAGACAACAGTATTATTATTTTAGATAATGCATCATACCATCCTAGACAACTTAAAAAAATTCCGAATAAATACTCTAGAAAGGATGAATTGCAAGATTTTTTATTATCAAAAGATTTATATTTTGAAGATTGGTACACTAAAGACCAATTAGCAGAGGTACTTAATACAAAATTATTTGTAAAGGAATATATTATTGATGATGCAGCAAGTAAAAATGGACATACAACTTTAAGGCTACCACCATATTTCTGCGTTTTAAATCCAAATCCAATAGAGTTGTTATGGTCTCAACTGAAATATAATGTAAGACAAAAAAATGTAAGTCCAAAATGTTATAACACTGTCGTAAAACTAATAGATTCTGAATTTAAAATATCTCTGAGGATAACTGGAAGAAAGCAATAAAGCACGTAAAAAATATCGAAAAATAATATCTTAAAAACATTCCTGTTCTAAATCAAATTGTTATCAATGTGGAGAACAGTGATTCAGAGGAAGAAAGTAACGAACTGTAATACCAAGACAACTTTCTCGCAATAACTGAGCTTACCCGAATATTTTCTTACATAATCAGGTGTAGGGGTTATTGACATATGTTCAACACCAAACTACTGCTTAAATTTTTTAAGAAAAACGTGGTCTTATTATGAAAACTTCACTTACTGTTGCAATATTTTGCAACATTGTTGCAATTTAAATATATATTTTTTATCTTTCACTATGTACCGTTCGCTCTATTATTAATTAGTTTTTTTTTTATACAAACCAATTATTGTTTGAACATTTTATAGAAAATGCATTGAAGAAATATGATTAAAGTAATTTAAACTTACACAAAATCATCAAGACATAAAATTAAGCTTTGTTTATAACAATACAAATTTATAGAACCAATTTCTTATAAAATATACCATATTATGTTTCATGTAGGTCGGTACTATCCTGTTCTTCACCGTTCATAGTGCTGCTTATCGCATTTTTCTCAAATAAATATAATCGGGCTATAACTGGAGTTTCAAACACATACTTAAAAATGTCTACTAACAATATAGCTGAATCATGATTCCTTACACTTTGTTAAATATATTTCTAAGAATGATTGAGCAACTAAAATATTTCTATATATCGTCAGTATACTGCGAAAACCAGGTAAATGTCGGAATACCAAAATCGAGAAAAAACGTTTTTAAAGTTTAGTTTTTTATTGTGAATTAAGCAGCCAGCTTGATTTTGATATTAGGTATTCTAGTGAAAGATGCATATATCTGAAATGATATTCTATCATTAGTTTGAAAAAGCTGAGACACCTATCTGATTTATTCTAAATGTATGTTGGAAATGTTTTCACTTGCCTGGTTTTACCTGTAAATCTAAATAAATGAGTTACTCCTCAAATAGCACATTTAACACAAATTTAAAAAACCAAGTATAATATTTTCCAGTTTTGTGATAGAGATGTGAGGCTAGAGATATTGCTAGGTAATAGCAATGTTTTAAGGTATTAGTCGATATTTATGACATTTAACTGATTTTCCCTGAAAATTTTATTAACAGCTGTTTGTAGTTATAGTTATTATTTATATGAATGATAGGCAGTTTTATAGAAAAAAACAAATTTATTTTAAATATAATAATAACAATATTTATTATTATGAGGCTTCCTCGTCCGATTCGTCAGTGATTGCAGGCTCTGGTTAGATGTGTGTTACATCATTTCCCGTTTCATCACATCCGGTATCACTCCTTTAGCACACAGGTGTACTAGACCTCTCTTTTTTTCTATGCAAATTGGCAAATGTGCATTATAACGTTACTTAAGTTCTTCAAGAATGCTTGTATTAGTTGATAACTTGGCGTGCTTTTTTCTTGTTGGCTGCTGTGCAGTATCAGTGAGGAAATAATTGAAGCTTGTTGACATGTCATAATTAAAATAGATTCTGTTTGTCTCTCCTTTTGTGGATTGTTTTTATCTTCAACCATATTATTTTTTTGTCGTTTTGGTCTTTTGTTTGGTTCTTAATTAAAATGTGTGACAAATTTTTTTAAATCATTAAACATAGTATTTAAATTCTTTACATTTGTATAGTTCCATACATACTTTTTTATCACCAACCTTGATATTTTTAGTTCCTCTTGCATTTTGAAAAACAGACAAATAATCTGACATCCCATATATAGATCTGTGTTTTGTAGCGGTTTCGATACTACTATGCATAGAGTCAACTTCCATATAGGATGGTCCAGACTCTAAAAATTTGTGTTCAATAATATTTAAATGGTCTATGTTTTGAACAGCCCATTAACTTTGTTGTTGTTGTTGTTACATTTTTATTATACCTAAATTTTTGTCCCAATATCTACGATTTGACCTTTGACGAATATAATGTGGGCCCATGGTTGGAAAAGACTCATTATGAGCCTTCACGATTTTTCAGGTTTCATTGCTTGTTTTATTTGGCGGTGTAGGCTTTCCTCTTTCATCTGTATCTGCATAACAACCTAGAATATCAGTTTTTTTATTTTGAAAGAAAAGTAACACTTTTTGGAAAATGCATGTGGTTTTTATAGCCTTTGACAAACTGCAATGACTCTGTTGGGTGGCTCCGTTTTATTATGTGCAATAAGAAAATTTTTACTGGCCTATATATTCTAACTTCCAATAAGCACGACATAGTCTTTGTCTGTAGTCTTCGCTGAAATAACTGGCACATTTGTAAAAGCACTCTGAACAATTAAGAGGTTGTGGCAATATTGCTGGTTGTTTCTTTTTTTATCTCATAAGGCAAATCCTCAGCATGCCTTCTTTTTGCAACATTTATTACCCAATCTTTGAAGTTAGCTTTTCTCCAACATTTTAGTGGATGTATGTCTTTCCATACTTTGTCAAGAAGTAGATTTAATATCCAACTAGATATTTCAGTTGACACTAAATTGTTCCTCGGTGTACCTATTTCAGTATTTTCTTTCTCATCATTTAGGCTATCAAGGTCAGTCATTTGAAATTCATATAGCTTCCTAGAAATAGTGATACCTTTTCACTTGGTTGATATGTGGAGTCTATAACTGAAAAGTCACTATCAAAAATGGATTCCAACATTGAGATTATATTGTTATGAGAATCATCAAGAATTGAAGTGCTGTCTTCAGTTTCAAAGGAATATAAAGAACACAAGATATTATACAACAAGTAACTAATTAATACCTATTAACAAAGTATTATAAAACTTTCTTCATAGTCACAAATATAGAAGACAAGCAATTTTATTTAATAGTCTGCTTAATTTTAGCATAATCTTATATTATTAGCATAATTTATTAGCAGATAAATTATATCATAAACACCAATAAGATCACTTATGATTTTAGCTTAGTAACATTTCTAAAACAACCCGTTTTCAGGTAGAATGAAGTAAGTGTACTTAAAGTTTTTACTAATCAATATGAAAGAGAAATTTTAATAAATCATACGAGTGAAATTTATTACAGACACTTATCACCTTTTTACTGAGTATGGTATGCAGTAGTAAAAATATATTGTTGTCCAGCATAATAATATATGTGGGCTTACTTTGTTTTACATGCAACAGAACTTTAGTTTTATGGAAGTAAGTAGCAATATATTGTTTTATTTGAAAATTAAAAGTTGATTAGGTGTAACTTATTTGTTTATTACACAAATTATCTGCTGAATGGTAAGTAGTATCATTTATTGGGTTTTGCCTGTACGCAGAGTGGAAAAAGCTGAGAATTTTGGTATACTAACTCAATATTTTAAATTTTGTCAGTTACCTGGTTTTCACAGTATACCGACGATATGTAATAGACTTCTAAGCCAGAATATTTTTGATTAAATATAATACACATTTATACTTTTATCAGATTCTTGATAAATCACATTATTTTTTGATTACTACTTGTTTTAGGAGTTTCCATACAGTACATAAATATTAAAAAGGAGCATCATAAGTATAATAAACATTTCCCTGTAGATTTCTAATTTTAGGTTATGATTAAAAAGAAAGTTTAAAAGGGTTATAACAAGTGTTCCTATGCGTCTAGTAAAACTAGAAAAATGGGAACTCCAATCCTAACCTAATCCCAAATTTGTTTATTTAGTTTCCATTTTCTGTTAACTACAAGGCTACATATTTAAACACTACTACACTTTACAGTTGTATTACCAATTGTAAAAATTATTATATCTGCCTGATTGAATAAATCTTTATTATTATTTAAATAGGTAAATCTAATATGCCAAAATACTTAAAATTACTTAAACTTTACCACATTTGTGTGGTCTGACAGTCACTTTGCATGTTCTGAAAGTTTAATTTCATATTTTAGCGAACATGTATCTCTTGTGTTTCTCTCTAACCCTCGAGCAGTCACTAGGCAGCATTTGGGGAGGGTATCATAGCTTTGTCAACACATGCAATTATACACTAGTACACCTATTTTTAACACAATTCTTCAATATATTTTTTTAATGATCTCAAGAGTGGAAATCAAAACATCAAATTTTGAGTTAAAAATGGAATTTTCATTACAATCAATTGTGGCTTAATCCCATAAAAACACAATTTTTAACTGAGAATTAGAAAGTTGATGAAATTTGTGATAAGTAATTGTGTAAACAAGTAAGGTAATATAGAATACTTAAAGTTTGTACTTACTATTTCATTTGAATCCAACTGGCATTCAATATATTTTACTTTATCAAGATCTAGAACATCTTGTGGGCTTGGGAGAGCTACAGTGGGATGTATAGATGCATCCGTAGTTTCATTGTTGACTAAAACAAAAACAACCCATTAATCTGATTTTGTAGGACCTTTCAAACCTAAAATTTATATCAATGGATTCTGCTTAGGTGATTAATATACAATGTATTTAAACACATAAGTATTAAAAAATAAGAATTTTGAATGAAATACCTAACACCATACCATTCACGAGAATATTATATTTCCAACAAAAGGTTCAGTCAAATGTTTGGTATACATGAAATAGAATACTTACTGCTTTCTTCCTCAACAGATTCTACTTCTTCTGCAGAAGAATCTTCTGTAGACGAGTCTTCTGTATCATCATACTTGCTTGATTGATTTTGGTCACTTAATTTTTCAAGGAGATTGCCCATTTTATTGTCCATATGATATTATCATAAATATAACAGATAATCCCTAGTTAAACCAAATTCACAAGTCAACAATAAACAGTACGCGATCTTGTCCTTTGTTTCCAAATTCTGGACGACATCAACGGGGAAGTCCCTATGATGATAACTTTGTTTTAAGTTTAGGAATTATTCTTTAAAATATTACAATGTTTAAAATAAAAAGTCTAATAATATTTTGAAATCAAAATTACTTAAAATAATTTACCAACCAAGATTAATTGGGAGTATAAATCCTAATTTATCTTCTACATTCCAAATATTAATATATCTATTATTAAATCTATTTATAAAAAATATCTTCTCTCTTCTCATTTGGCAATTGACGTATTTCAAAAATGTATGTTTTTAACCATACCACCACATACCTCATAAATGATAATTCTGTTTTAAATCTTTAAAATCACACCTACAACAAATAAAAGAAAAAATGGACATTTAAATATCTGATAAGATCTCTGGAACGGCAAATAATTAGAAATAGAATAAATAGAAATATATTTTAAATAATGTATTTGAAGACACTTGCCAAATAGCCAAATTGAAAAGTCAATTTTTCTTCTTCTGATTTTATGAATTTGACATACATAAATTTGAAGGCATTTGACCGTGCATTCGTGCAATTTCCGGTAAAGATAAAACATTTGATGATTCAATTAAAATATAGGTAAATTACAAAGTGAGTACCAAATTTTAACCATCTTTAGTTGATAAAATGGCTACCGGATCGAAAAAGCGTATTATGGTAGAAACTAAAAATTTGTCAAAGGATCCTCCTCCCGGCATCAGTGCAACACCTGATGAATCCAACTGCAGGTATTTTCATGTAGTAATGGCAGGCCCTTCTGGATCACCTTATGAAGGTGGATTATTTAAATTGGAATTATTCTTACCTGAGAATTATCCAATGTCTCCTCCAAATGTTAGGTTTTTGACAAAAATCTATCACCCTAATATAGATAAATTAGGAAGAATCTGTTTAGATATTTTAAAGGACCAGTGGTCACCCGCTCTTCAGGTTAGAACAGTGCTCTTATCTGTTCAAGCATTACTCAGCAGCCCAAACCCGGATGATCCTCTAGCAA
>OU898277.1:40517149-40583389 GCA_918026665.1 Diabrotica balteata
AATATATCCTACCTTAATCAGCGTTTTTTATGCTGGAAATACCTTCTAACTGAATAGCAGAAATACCTTCTATCTACTCATTTGTGGTTGTTGTTTGTTAGTTGTACCGCCTATCAACAGTTTCCCGGTATTATTCGTTTTTTGTATCTTATTTAGTTCTTCTGCCGTACAATATTGTATTTACGTGTGTGTCTGGTGTTATCAAAAGGTAAGGAGTGTTTTACAACTAAAATTAACAGCCTAAGTAAGACTTTGTACAAAAAATAAATACCTAACCTCAATTTAACTCATGTTTTTGTGTGTTAAAGTTCTTATAAATTAATTTTAAGTTAAGATGATAGTTACATATTCAAGGCTTATAATACAGTTATAGTTAAAAATGTACACACAACCACCAAAGGGAGTTTTAGTAAATTGAAATGTAGATAGCAGATCTTTCCACAAAAATAATTAAAATTACTTAAGGTGTTCGTAGTACATAGGCGGCGCAAAAAACGGGCATATTGGATATTTTGTCATAATGAAAAGCTGTTTAAGAACAGAAAAATGCAGCTATTAATATTAAAGTACGTTTTAACTAACATTGGAAACAAAACATTTTGCTTTTATATGATAAATTATAATAAAGATTATTTTCGATCCCCTAATAGTTATATTTACGTAACAAGCAATGTTTAAAGCATTGAATTTTCAAGTAAAATCTCAAAGTAGTACCTAAATGCAAATTTTTTTACAGATGAATATCAATCAAGATCGACGTAGGAAAACACGGGCAGCTGAAATATTAGGATTGGCTTTGAAACTTGATGAAAACATTCCTTATGGCTGCACAAGTGAGTCTACTACTAGCGTTATTATTTCTGAAGGTTTAGAGCCCACAAGATCACAATCTAAAAATCTGAGCCAAGACGAACACTGTGTAAACTTAATTCATGAAACTACGACATTGATCCACAGTGTACTGTTACCAGATGGAAGTTCCTACATTCCGGAGACAAATGAAAATATTACTCCTCCTATTAGTACAAGCCAACAAGTTGGTAGTCTTGCCTTGTCTGACAATCAAGAAAGTAATCGTTCCTATCAAAATGTGTTTTCCTCCAACAATTTAGAAGACTCCCACTTCCAACAGTTAAACGAGGAACTTCATACTGAAAATGTAATTACAGAGAGAGCATCGACTCCAAGTACATCTTCAGCTCACGATTTTTCACCCAGTGAAAGTTCCTATAACCCAGAGTCTGATTCATCGGAGACTGAGAGCGAAGATAGGGTGTCTGAAGAAAATAGTGTGCCGGATTCTGAGCTGGTGCCAAGACAGGTTTATTTCGGAGAAATCAATGAAGAACGAAAAAGAAAAATTAAACCAGATAGTAAGACTTGGAAAAAAAATCGTAACAAACAGTTAAGAATGCTTGGCAAAGATTACTTAGGTTATACAAATCCGAAAGAGGGAAAAATGTTACACAATACTCCCCGAAGCGCTCGCAAACTGGGTGAAGCATGCAAGTCTAAAAAATGTACAACAAGTAAAGTCAGGAATTGTGAAAAACTGACCGTGGAGATGCGACAAGATATATTTAATAATTTTTGGACAAACTTAAATTGGGAACAAAGGAAGATTTATATAAATGGATTAGTCTCCCGACAAACTACTGCTAGAAAAACTGTAGGGTGTGAGACAAGACGGGAAGGTACTTTCCAGTATTTTTTGCCTACAGCTGAGGGTAATTTGCGAGTTTGCAAGACATCCTTTTTAAATACATTTTCCCTAGGTTCTTTTACTGTACAATCTTGGGTCAAGAAGTCAGTTCATAAAACACTTCCATGTAATGAAGTCACCAATAGCAATCGAAAACGAGTTGTGCCAAGAGGAACGGCGACAAGAATCCAGATGCTACGTGAATTTTTTAAAAATATCCCAACACTTCCCTCTCATTATAATAGAAAAAATTCGAGAAAATTATTCATCGAGCCATATTACCGAAATAAAACAGAACTCTATAATTGCTATAAAATATGGTGCTCAAATAATAACGAAGAGAGTGCAAGCAGACATACTTTTGACAAGATATTTAAAGATTCAAATCTTTCTATTTATACCTTAAAAAAGGATATGTGTGACATCTGTGTCAGTTATAAAGAAGGAAATATTTCAGACGAAAAATATAAAGATCATATTCAACGTAAATCAAGAGCAAGAGCCGAGAAAGAACATGACAAGGAAAAAGCACAAGCTGGTGAATTTAATCTTCTTACAATGGATCTTGAAGCTGTCAAAGTGTGTCCTTATCTGACTGCAAGTGCCCTCTACTTCAAAACGAAGTTAACTTGTCACAACTATACGGTCTACAATTTGGTCACTCATCATGCAACATGCTATTGGTTTGACGAAACTGCCAGTGACTTGACAGCAAGCACATTTGTTAACTTCCTTTTAGATTACTTGTCACAACACTGTCTCGCCAACAGGTTACCTATAGTAATATTTTCAGATGGCTGCACATACCAAAATCGGAATAACATTTTGTCTAACGCATTATCTGCCTTTTCTGTAAAATATCAGATAGTTATAACCCAAAAGTTTTTAGAACCGGGTCACACTCAAATGGAGTGTGACTCGGTCCACAGCGCTGTCGAGACTAAATTGAAGCATCGTGAGATTCATCTTCCAAGCGATTATGCTTCTGCTACTAAGGAAGCAAGAAGTAAGCCATTTCCGTATGAAGTGAAATTGGTTGACTATCAATTTTTTAAAAATTACGCAAATGAGGACACATGGCGATACACTTCCATTAGGCCAGGTCGTAAAGTAGGAGATCCTGTTGTAACAGATCTGAGGGCTTTACTGTATACCATAGATGGAAAAATACAATATAAACGAAACTTTGATGATGAGTGGAGTGAGTTGCCCATAAGACCTAAAATTATTCCTGAACCGATTTATACTCCCTTGCATGACAAAGTGCTACCTATTAGTTCTACGAAGTACTCTCATTTACAACAATTGAAAACTGTGTTACCGCAAGACTGTCATACATTCTATGACTCACTATCTCAGAAGTCTTAATGTGTTGATATCATTAATAATAATAATAAAGTTTTTTGAGTTTAATTCATTTTTTAATTACATTTAAGACCTCCTATCTTCCATTAAACACATATATTTCAAGTAACAGAGAAAAACAATACCTCCTAACTGACAAACTGTCTTTTTCAAAAGCTCTTTCAAAATCAAATATGTGAGGTACGATAATCTTATACATAAAAAAGTAGAAAGTCCATATATTAAATTATTCTGATTGGCAGAGCAAAATTAAATAAGTTTTTTGCTTCTCCTGTAAAATTTACTTGTCGTTAGATAGAAGGTATTGGTACTTAACGGTCGATATGAGAGTCTTTACTCGTGTCGGGAAATTGTCTTGTGGTCTTTGGCTGGTATAGAGGTCTTTATAAAATTCTCTAGTTATTTTCAGAATGTTTTGTTTATCTGTTGTTGCCTTTCCGTCTTTATCTCTCAGCTTGTATATTTCTTTTTTACTTTGCGTAAGTTTTCTTTTCATTATCTTTAAACCTTTGTTCTCTTTTACTGTTTGAGTAATTACATTAGTATTATATCTTCTTATTATAACTTCAAATAGTAATAGAAGAAATACCAAAGCCCACAAGAGAAGAAATTGAGGAAATAATAAAAGATATGAAAAATCAACAAAGCCAATGTGGCATTGTGGAAGAGATCTTAAAATATGGAGGAGAAGCTTTAATAAACCAACTTAGTGAGCTAATACTAGAAGTGTGGGATACCGAAGAAATGCCTCAAGAATGGAACAAGTCCATTATAATTTCTATACACAACAAGAGAGATACAACTGAAAGCGCAAACTATAGAGGAATATCCTTGTTAGAGGTAATATACAAAAGTGCTCGCCATACTAATTAAAAAACGATTAGAGATATATGTAGAGATAGAGAAGAATCTAGGAGAATACCAAGGAGGATTTCGCAAGGAAAGATCAACAACCGATAAAATTTTTATGCTAAAACAAATCCTTTTCCATTGCTCTGAATACAACATTTTAGCACAAGTACTTTTTATTGATTACAAAGCCAACTACGATTCAATAGACAGAAACAAATTAATAGAAACGGTACATTTGTGCTGTGAAATGCAACGGTACAGTCTCAGAAGAATATATGATGGTCTTCCTCGTTTCTTACGATTTGGTGGTATCCATTTCATGGCGATTTTTGGTAGTCTTGTTTCTGGCATTCTTTGAGCATGGTCATACCATATAAGTTGTTTCCTTTCTATGTCTGTTGCCAGTGATCCATCTACCCCCATCCGATTCCTTATTTCATCGTTTCTAATTCTGTCTGCCCTAGATATTCGAAGGGATCGTCTAAATACATCCATTTCTGTTGCTTCGAGTTTTCTTTTATTGCTTTCTGTTAGTCTCTATGTCTCTATACCATAGGTTAAGCTGGTTTTTATGAGAGATTCATATATATTGTATTTTCGTCTTTTACGAATTTATGAGCTCCAAAGAACTCCGTTAAGGCATCCAATTGTTCTACGGGCCTGGGTTATTCGTTTTCTAATTTCCCTATTGTCTGTGCCTGTGGTGTCGAAATCAATTCGTAGGTAGGTATATTCAGTGCAGAATGCAATTTCGATTGTGTCCATCTGAATGTTGGATAGTTCTGCGCCGATTGGGAGATATTTTGTTTTTTGTCTATTGAGTTCTAAACCCCACTTTTTGTATTCTTCCTGTAGTTTTCTGGCCATATATGTCAGGTCTTCTTTATCGGTGGCTATAAGGACTTGATCGTCTGCAAACTGTAGGGTATATAGGCAAGTTTCTCCCAGGTCAATGCCCATTCCTCTGCACTTGCTATTCCACGTGCTTTCGCCACGTAGATTTTAAACAATGTGGGGGATATGCAACACCCCTGCCGGAGTCCCTTGTTTACAGGAAATTTTTTTGAAAGTATTTCCAATTTTTATTCCCGACGTTGATCCTTCATAAAGCTGTTTACAGGAGCTCAGAAGAATTCGAAGTTAAAAAAAGGTGTTAGCCAGGGAGACCCATTGTCTACCTTGCTATTCAATATAATTCTAAAAAAATTGTGAGGGTTAGTGGAATAAATAGGTTCGGCACTCTTTTCTACAAAGAACACCAATGCTTATTGTACGCTATTGATGTGATTTTCATTGCAAGAAATGGAAAAGAACTGGCAAGTATAGCAAAAGACTGATTCGGGAAAGCTCTAAAATGGGACTGAAAGTTAATACCAAGTACATGGAAATCTCGAGCAAAAAAAAAACATAAACACCAGGGGCTCATTTAAATTCGAGGTGGAGGATGGATCAGTTGTAGAATTCAAGTAGGTGGATGAATATATGTACTTAGGAATTTTTAATGATCAAACATGTAAGGAAGAAACTGAAATCAACCTGAGACTGACCAAGAGTAACAGATGTGCCGGAGCCATGAGCAAAATACTTAAGGCAAAGATATATTTAATAATACAAAAATAAGAGTAAACAAAACTATAATTAGACCCACAATGCTATACGCTGCCAGACATGGACTATGAAAAAACCATACACAACAGATTGGAAGCATGAGAAAGAAAAATACTTCGCAGAATGTTTGGCGGACATGTATTAGAGAGAGAATGGAGAAAACGAACTAATGTAAAAGTGATTAATTATATGCTAACTCTACAATAACAATAGTGGTGAAAAAACGTAGACTAGAATGGCTGGGACATCTAGAAATACTGCAAGGTTAGCTGAGGGCAAAAAAAGGGAGGAACAGAAAACGACGGAAATTATCCCATCCAGCAATGGGCCTAAAAGGCCTGTTAACGCTATACATACATGTTTCACAGACTGTTTCAAACATAATACCTTGTGAATATTCTGAAACGAAAAGGTTTGGACTTCAAAGTCTAAAAAATATTTAACACCTCTACGGAGATCAACTAACGCCTGAACATTTTGAAAATAGCCAAATAAAAACTGTATCAATTAAACAAATTAAACATGGAGTCAGACAAGGTTGTATACTGATCCCTATACTTTTCAACATGTATGTTAACATCGTATTCCAGAATACACTTAAAGGCGCAAAATAATAATAAAAATAATTTAGGAATGCGATGACACAGTATATAATTGCAGACATTGTAATTATAATTATAATTATAGTTATAATTGTAGAATTCCTGATGTATTAAAAATAAGTACTATCACCCCTATTCAAAAAATACCCAACACTATCAAAGCCGAAGAATTCCGACCAATCTAATACTTTACCTCCTATAGAGAAAATATTAGAAATGGCTGTTTATGAACAATTATCAGAACATGTAACTAAAAATAAAATTTTAATTAATAATCAATCAGGTTTTCGAAAACAATTCTCTTGTGAATCAGCGTTACAAGTTATATTATGTCACATAAAGAGTAGTTTAGATAAAAATAAGTACGTAGTCGGTGTATTTCTTGATTTAAAGAGAGCTTTTGAAACATCTTTCCCAGTCGGGAAAATATAAGTGAATACAATTTGAGACAATGGTTCAGTCAAGTTGAGGAATATTTAAAGTCAACAGATTTGTTTGATATAACAAAAGAACCCAATCGTGTTTTCAATGTCGATGAGAGTGCATTTTATTTATCACCTAAAGAGGAAAAGATTTTGGATAAGAAAGGTGATAAAAATATTTATCGCTCTGCTGAAGATGACAAGGAAAATATAAAATTATTGGTAACAGCTAAGGCTGCTGGAAAAATCGCCCATCCAATGATTGTTTTGGCATATGAAAGAATTCGACCAGCTGTATCATAAAGTATTCCAAAAGAATGGGCTCTGGGAACTTCAGATAATGGATGGACGTGTTCTAGTACATATTTTATAAATACATCACCAATAAATTTAATACGGGTTCATTAGAGATAATATTAAAAAACCTATTATATTTTTTATTGATAGGCATGTTTCTCATCTAACGTTGGATTTGTCCAACTTTTGTAAAGAAAATAGAATAGAACTGGTAGCTTTGTTTATCAACTCAACCTATCTGCTACACCTATGGATATATCAGTGTTTAGGCCCTTAAAATTAACATATAAAAATGAAGTGAAAAGAAAAAGTGGAAAATGAACAACGATGGCAATAAACTTCAGAAATATCATTTTGGCAGTAGTTTTTTATAAAGGCACTAAATCATATAAATGAGAAAATTATTCAGAACGAATTTAAATCTTCAGGATTATGTGCTCAGTTGCATGTTGAAACACGAAAACGAAGACCAGGAAAGGCAAAGGATTTCCTGGCTGAAAAATCTACGAACGTGGTTCAACACAACAACCACAAATCTTTTAAGAGCAGCAGTTTGCAAAATACAGATTGCCATGATGGTCGCCAACAACCGAAACGGATAAGCACTACAAGAAGAGGAATGTTGAAAATGTTTATTTTGAAAAAATGAGTGTAAAAACGTTAGGGCCAGTTCCACAATTTCTGACACATCTGAGTCTGTTAATAGTACATGTAAACAATATCTACAAGCACTTAAGTATTTTGAAGGAAAGTTGGGTGAAGAAACTGTAAATAGATTCAAGGTAACTTTAAACAATATCAGGAGTTGAAATAGTTTTATTGAGGATAAATCCCTTTTTAACATATGGAAATAATGGACAATGGAAACCCTACCAATGCCAAATTAAATGCAATACTATTCAAAACAATATTTCTATATTTTCAACTCACTGCACACCAGTAAAAAATTTCCAACCAAACATCTCTGGTACTCATAGCTCAGATATATAGTCTGGTACTGAGAAGAGATATATTAATACGCCTGAACCAAGTACATCACATGTACAACTTGGAGAGTCCATGCAAAGTTTCCTATGCATACACTGTTGAGTCTATACACTGATTTGGTCAGACCCAAGACCTCAGACAAAGAAGAGAAGACTAAAGAAAAAGATTCCATCAGTGGTAACATCGGAAGCTTAGCGTGAATATCACTTAAGAGAAAAAAAAAAGGAAAGAAGAAGAAAAAAACCAAAGAAAAATTCAAAAGACAGAAAGAGAAGCCAAAACGGGATATTTCTGACGATGATGGAGAGGATGAAGATGGGTCGAGAGCCGTAGCAGCTGTGATGACATAAGACTTTTATGAAGACCCTAAAAAGAATTGTGCCCAATAACTCACGGAGAACTTAGTGTGGGAAACTATGTACTTGTGAAATTCCTAGGCGGTAAAAGAAAATCTATCTATCGGCCTATGAAAAAGACATCTCCTTTGTTAATGAAAATCGTATTTTTTAGGCATACTGCCAACACCTACTATTTTATCCACTGGTGAGCGGATCCGTTATGAATTTATTTTGCCAGTGGATGTATTTGAGGCCTAAAACCTGTGAAAAACACTAGATATATAAACAATTTATTTTTTATATCAATATGTATTTTACATGGAAAGGCTTCATTATTTTATTAATTATTTTGGTTTAGATTTTTATAAATAAACAAGATTTTTCAGTAAAATGTTATTTATATATGACAATGACTGGGTGGCAATAATTGGTATTTTGTCTTTATATGGTTTTTAGCTTTACAATTTTTATAGTGGGAATGACTGGCCATTTTCCTCATAACTACAGAGCAATTATTATTACACTGTTAGATGTAGGATATAAGATACTGGGCAATCTTATGTATGCTGATGACACTGTGATTCTAGCAAGTAGCATGGAGGAACTGAGTTGCCTAATGAATAAGATACAAAAAACAAGTGCACAAATACGGACTCAGACTAAATATCACAAAAACCAAATGGATGTTAGTAAGCAAAACCCAACAACCACCACAGCAACTGATATTAGACAATGAAAGAATTGAACACGTGATTCGTACATCTACTTGGGAACAACAGTTAACTCAAATTGGGATCAAGCGAAGGAAATACGTATAAGAGTAGAAAAGGCAAGAGCATCGTTCACTAGCATGAAGCAAATTTTCACCTCTAAAGCCTCACCCTACCTCTCAAAATTCGAACTTCTGAAATGTTATGTATTCCCGGTTTTGTTATATGGAATGGAGGCGTGGACAATGACCGCAACATTGATGAAAAAGTAGAGGCCTTCGAAATGTGGGCTTACCGACGTATATTACGTATAATCCTGGACTGAGCACGTGACCAACGAAGAGGTACTACGCCGAATAGGTAAAGAGAAAGAGGTAGGAATAAGTATAAAGAAAAGAAAGTTGGAATACTTGGGTCGCGTTATGAGACATAATAAATATAGAGTACTACAGCTGATCGCTCAAGGGAAAATAAGACAGCAGAAGGGGTCCAGGGAGGAGAAGACACTCGTGGCTCCAAAACTTGCGGCAATGGTTCGGATTGTCATCTACTGAACTATTCAGATCTGCCGTAAACAAAGTCAGAATAGCCATGTTGATTGCCAACGTTCGGAACGGACAAGGCACATGAAGAAGAAGAAGGACAATCTTATTAGGCAGGATTAGCAAATATGTTAGAGAGTATCAGGCAGGCTTCAGAATAGACCGATCTACTACAGATCCGATGTTCACAATTAGGCAATTATTAGGTACAGGTCAGTTCAATATGAATAAAAATTGAATAGTAAGTTACTTACTGCTCCAACGGAAAAAAATATAAATTTAAGTTTACAGAAAATTTCATTTATCTGAGGTAAACATTAATACAAAGATTTCAATTTCAGGAGTTAAAGATTCTAAATGACATCCATAATATATACAATGAATCGAGAGAAATCAATAAACAAATACGAGGGATAAGGACGGTGGAAGGTGACGAAGAACAAATAATTAAATAAATGGTTCTTCGATAACCGCTCAAATTAAGTTCTAAAGAATCAGGTAAATGGCCGATATGGAAAATACATCAAACGAAAGTGTCGAGCTTGGGCCATGTAGAGTGCACCAAACGGAGGTGTCGAATTTCGCATTACTTATTAGGAATGACGAGACCGGGGTGAAGAGGAAGACCCAGAAGATAATAACTGATATCAGTGGAGTGAATTTAGAGAATCTATACGTTATAAATTTGAACATATATTTATATAATTTATATACCAACAAAGAGAATATATTTTTCACTAAAACTAAAATATATAATTAAACTAAAGTTATATGAAAAACTTACCGTCAACTTTTCCAGTAGCCAAAATACTGATCGTCTTGATTGCAGGTATGGCCCATGCTGCTAGATGAAAATACTGGGAATTTGCCTCAATAGCTTCGTGGCCCCACTTTAATCCTGCCGCCAAAAACCACGTCAAAGTTAACACAACCCACCAGATACTAGAAGCCATACTGAAGAAATAAAGAACCATGAAAAGTATAGTACATATTTCGTACTTGGTGCCTTGAGTTATCGTGCTCTCTGTGATTATACCGTGTTTACTTGGAAACGGTTCCCGGCATGCTATTGTATCTCCTGCTAGAAATCCGACGACGTATGCTACTGCTACCATTAGGTAGCACACTGAAAGAAATATGATGGGTCGTTCTGGATACCGAAATCTGTCGGTGTCGATTAAAAATGTACATACTGTGAAGAGACAACTAGTAGCGCACAAAATAGCCCATGTCCCTATCCAGAATTTAGAAAAATTCCTGTTGCTCTTGAAAAACATTAAATGGCATGGTGCTCCACAATTCTTTTCGGTCTTATCTCCAACCTTTAGGGAATACTCCAATACTTCAGGCACCTTAAATTGTTCAGGACACACAAAACCATAGTTTTTGCCGTGGTAGGGAGACCACTTTTTCGTCACAGGATGATTGGATGAATCGTCACTATTGGGATTAGGTGTCACTGTCAGTTTATTCTGGCCAACACACAGCTGATCTGGTTCCGGGAAGTTATCACAGTTTAGGTAGTCTGGCCAATGAAAACCAAAATTTAGCATAACGTGTTCGCAGCCGTTTCTTGCAGAAATACACAATGATCTGCAAGGCGGTAAAGCATGGTCCAAGATCGTACACACTGGCACATAAACAGAGCACATAAAAAACTGCAAGTCAGGACTACAATTAATTTTAACTAGAGGAAAATATTGGTGAACCTCCATGCCGGCTTCATCTTGAGTCTGATGGCCCAAGATATTAGGTAAAATCGTTTCATTATAAGCTATTCCGGTACAAGCAGGTACGGTTATCGGCTGGCATTTACCATGAGGAGGAATTTCGTCTTCTGATTCTACAATTTCATGTTGAAAACAATGAGAATTATAAATCAAAAGTAACACTAAAAATAAACGCAACATATTGCCGGCACTTTTTATTAACGATCAATCTCTAGAATAACCAAAAACACTCATATTCCTTCACTAAATTGTTTCCGCGACAAACATAAACAAACCGAAAATCTGTCTAACGAAACCCTCCCCGACAATCACGATGCACCACTGAAGCACGCACGCTGTTTGTTGTCGTTGGGTATGCAAACTTCGGAGAGGATCGGCTGCTATCGACACGTCTGTTGAATTAAATACAGTATAGCCAGATCTCAGAACATGTCAAGTACATTAAAGATTTACGCGATCTTTCGGAAACAGAATCTTTGTACAAGATATAAAATCTAATTTAACAATACTAAATTCGTATTTCTATTTCTTATCGTATTCTTAATTATTTTTCGTAGATTAAAATATATCAAGAATAGAATATAATTAATTAACTTTATCTATCTATAACCAAAAATCTAGTACTTCTTTTATTGTACCAGGATCATTCTACGGTACACCAAAAAGCCGCAATGTGGAAGATGTCTGAAAATAGAAAAAGGAACTTTGTGTAGTCTAGTGACAAAATGTTTTGGGCTACTACTGCTACTACTTGTCAGTTTATAACGTTCTCAGCCGTTTTCCGACTTCCAATCGCCACTTAGTCCGGTTGTTCCATAGGTTTTCTTCTATGGCAATATCTCTTAGTTATTTATTTATTCCTTCGCTCCAACTTTTTTCCGATCTACCTCGTTTTCTCCTTTCCTTCTGGTTGCCATTTTAATTTTTTTTTTTTGGTATTCGTTGTTCATCCATTCTTTGTATGTGTCCGAACCAGATAAGTTGTTTCGTTGTTAGGTCATCTGTGATTGTTCGTTTGATTCCCATTATCCTATGCATTCATTGGTAATCCTTTCTCTTCTAGATCTTCCTGCAGCTCTTCTACAAAAATCCATTTCCGTCGCTTTCAGCGTTGCCAGTGTTCTTTCTTTCAGTAGCCATACCTCACAACTGTATAAAGTAATACAATTGTTTACTATAGTATCTCAATATATCCTCCTTTTATTTTCTTTGCTGACGGATTGGTCCCATAAAATGTTGTTTAACATCGTGACGGCTTTTCTCCCTGACGTATTTCTCTCTCTTGTGGCTTTGTCCAATGTTCCCTCTTGTCAAATAGTGATACCTAAATATTTGTAGTCACGGCAGTGCTTTATCGTGGTGTTATCGTCTAATATGAGATCTTTTTATTCTACTAAAATGCACAGGTATTCGGTTTTCTGTTTATTTACTTCTAGACCCCATATTGCAACTTATAATGTCAGATCACTGATGAGAGACGAGAAGCTAGCCGAACTGGAAGAAGAAGTAAAAAAGATGAAATGGGATATACTAGGATTAAGTGAGATAAAAAGCAAAAGATGAAGCCTGTATAAAGTTGGAATCCGAGAAGCATACTATACTATAAAAGGAACTGAAGAAGAATCATTAGCTGGTGTCGGTTTTCTTATTTCTAATCAGCATGTTCATAAGATTAGACAATATATTGGAATTTCAGAAAGGATCACGGCTCTAATAATGGACGTAAATAAAAATATAAGTTTAAAGATCATACAAATTTACGCCCATACATCATCACATACGGATGAAGAAGTGGAGATATTCTATGAATCATTGACACAAACAGTGAACAAATACAAAAGCACCTACACAATCATTATAGGCGACTTCAATGCCAGATTAGGGAGAAAACTAGAAGAATCAAAAAATAAAATCGGCAACTTTGGATATGGAACACGAAACGAAAGAGGAGAAACATTGATAAACTATATGAAAACGAACGGTCTATATGCGATGAATACCTTTTTCAATAAAAAACCACAGAGACAAATGGACGTGGATCGCACCCAATGGTTCAACAACAAATGAGATTGATTACATCCTATCCAAAGAAAAGAACATAGTACAAGACGTTACTGCCATAAAGATGATTTCCGTAGGAAGTGATCACAGAATTGTTAGAGCCAAAATGAAAATTAACGCCACAACAGACAGACAAAAATTTAAACGATCTAAAAAAGAGATAGATACAGAACTTCTTCAAGAACGCAAAGAGCAATAAATAAAACAGCTAAAAAGAAGTGACATATCACAGCTAAAGGGTTTGCAACTTGACGAATTAAACGATAAAATAACAACAGTAACTACTAGAAGCAGGCCTGAAGATTGCTAATAAACAAAATCGAAAACAACAAAAAATTAGCGCTAAATCACAAGATATGCTAAAAAAACGACGACAACTCCTGAATGATAACAAAAGAAATACAGTGGGGTTTACCAAACTGAACAAAACTATAAGAAAACAGATAAAGGAAGATTTAAAGAAATACCAAGAAAATCGCATAAGAACAAGAGAAGAACAAAAGTTTTGATTTCTATATTCTTGAAATTCGACTCTATTCTCTACCAAAAGTTCTTTGAAATACTCTTCCCAGTCTTCAGGTTTTATGCTCTGTAAGCCCTTCTTTATTCTTTCCTTTTCTCAATTTTTTATCAGTTTCCAGCTTTCTGTGCTTCTGGTTCCTCCTACATAAGTATTTATTCGTTGGAAGTTTCTTTCCTTGTTCTTCTTCTTAGAGGTTTTCCTTCGTGTTTCTGCTTGTTTTTCTTTATATTTTATTTTGTCTTGTAATGATTTGGAGCTTAAATATTGTTGGTATTTACATTTTATTTCTTGCTCTATTTCGTTATCGCACCAGTATTATTTATTTACCTTGGGTTTTATGTAGCATCCCATTGCTTCAAATGCTGCTTCGCGTAAATAGTTTTTTTATATGTTCATATAACTGGTCGATATTCTTAGGGGCGGAGAGCTTCTCATCCAATCTATTTTTGAATTTGAATTTTTGAATAAGACTTGGGTGCTTTCTTCATCTAGACTTCTGATGTTGTATCTTCGTTCCTGTATCTTTCCTGTCATGTTTATGTCTATATGTGTTTCTCTCTGTTGTCTTCGAATTGGGAAGTGTGTTTTTAAACGTAATAAATAGTGATCGCTATCGCACGTTGGGCTTCTCTGAACTCTTATATCTTGTACACTTCAGTCGGGTTTTTTGTTTTGTTACAATATAATCGATTATTAATTTTATGTTTCGTGTTTTCGGAATCCATGTATAGCTGTGTATCAGTTTAAGTGGAAAGTATACATTTAAGATCCTGAGTTGATTCTGGTTGCATAAATCTATGAATCTTTCACCATTGTTGTTCGTGGTGTCTTCTCTGTATTTTCCTACTATTTCATTTGCATCTTTTCTTCCTACTCTACTGTTAATATCCCCCATTAATATCATTTCCCGCGATTATTTTCGATATTTTTTCGTGAAGCTGTTCATAAAATGCTTCTTTTACATTGGCTAGTGCGTCGTTATTTATTGCGTATACGCCCATAATTGTTAGTTTATATCCGTGAAGACACATCTTTACGTTAATTAATCTTTCACTTATGGCTTCCCAGGTTGTTATGAACTTTCTTAGTCTTCTGTGAATCAATAAAGAAATTCCTGTTGAGCTCACTTTTGGACCATATAGACATGGTCATATTTCTAGATTTCAAAGCCGTCCTTCTTTTTGTTCGTAATGACTGCTATGTCTATTTTTAGTTCTGTTAATTCAGTAAGACTTTTAGTTTCTTTGTTGTATCGTCTTATTCCGAGGCGTGTGATTGGTTTTTTTAATATTTTTATGTTTTTTACAAGTACTGGGGAGTTGGCCCAATGCCTTAACCCCCAACCTGGAGGTTCTCCCTCTCCTAGACGGATTGCAGGATCTACCGATAACGGGTAACCCTAAATATTTTGGCCACATAATGCAAACAAAAAAAGATTATTAGAAGCTTCTGCTCACTACGAAAAATTCTCTTGGAATTTTAGATAATCGAAACAGAACAGAAGAATCACATTATGAGTTCCCATTTTATACTGATCATTCAGATATCATCAATAATATAAGATACTAATATGACAGAAACGGGAGCATGCAGATTCTGCGAAATTGCAGGGGAAGAGACCGAATATATTACCTGAAACTGCAGGACAATTGTTCGCGAATGTCGTAAATAACTGGAACAGATTTTTTAGAATCTGATCAATTAACAGATACATATCCCAACCCGATAATAGGCTTTCTTATAAGCAAAGGTCTTTTCAATAGAACATAGATATAGGATACACAAAAAGTACCTACTTAGGCCGTGTATAAACGCTTACGTGGAAGAACGACAAATTTGAAAAATCTTCAGAAAACTAAATTAATTGAGTTGGACAATTAACGACCTTAGGATTTATTCTTGTGTTTTATAATTATTGAGAATAGCAGCGGCGGCCGGCCAGGTGAAGTAGGTGAGGGTGGGGATCACCAAAAAAAAAATATAATTAAATTGAGACAAATAAATAAAAAATAAAAGCAACAGTATTATATCTAAATTCTGAAATCAATTATTTATTCTCTTTTAATTAATCTAAAAATTAAAAAAAGACAGCTAGCTTTATTAGTAGTGCGGTAGGTACTTGACGGTCAAGTCCTGACCTGTATCACTTGCTGTGTATGATTCAGGAATAGGTGAATATCATTTTTGCAATGCGAAATCCATCTGCATAAGCGTTCACGGTTGCATGGCAACGTGACGTCAGCCTGTCGCTAGTGATAGTTGAGAAAAATAGCTAGTGCAGCTCCGTTAAAAAATATATTATCCGTCTTCACCCACTGGCCACTAGTTGCATGGGTACCTATTTAGTATTCGCAGCGACAATATTTTGAAATTTAGTCTATTATATAGACATTTTTTATCCTTCCTCATCTTTTAGGCCACGAGCCGCCGCTGGAGAATAGTTATCATTCTTAACAATATGTTATAAAAATTCTATTATAAGCCAATTGTACTGTAGTGAAATATACATTTGACAATATGTTATTATTTAAACGTGAAACGAATATTAGTAATCAATAAATTAGATATAAATGTTAGTTTTCATTTTTTTTTTAAACTTTTTTCGGCAAGAAAAATGAAAAGGTTGGGTTTAAAACCAAATTGGTAAAAATAAAGTATTTTTTTATTTTTATTTTGTATAATTATTTTTTTATAAATTAGCATTTATTTAATTTTTTACATTTCTAGCTTAACATTTTTTTAATTCTCAGTATTCTTTACCACAACACTTCTTTTACGTAAGAAATCTGGCAACTGTGATTTGGGGTCGGCGTTCGCCGAAATTACCTTTGCTGCTGGAACTAGAGATGGAAGATTCGGTTATTCGGTAGACTTCTGGCGAATATATGAATAGGACAACGTAGGTGAATTCACCAAAACTTTTCTAAACGTTTATATTTTTAGGGCAGTCAAGAAGTATTAAATCAAATTTAAGTATGACAGTAAAAATGTTTTTCCCTCTTCAAAACATGTGTTTTTGGGTACCACGCACCTGCGCAACTGGTGCTATTACTATTGTACAATTATACAAACATTCGTACAGTGTTTTGCTTGAGGTGTTGTTTGCACAAGTAGAGTTATACACGTTGACCGATAGAGGCGTTGTAGAAAGTTGCGTTGCGCAACTGTTCCATCGTATACGACGGGCTTCGGTGACGACGTTGTATATGATAATAGAGTAGTTTGTAACGAGCGGGTTGTAAATTCTTTTGTTTAAAATGACTAATAGAAAAAAATTCTATAGTGAATTTATTGCATTATATCGTGAGTTGCCGGAAGTATGGAAGATAAAGAGTGATGAATACAAAAATCGAAAATTGAAGAATGTCGCATACGAAAAACTAGTTGAGAAACTGAAGGAAGTTGAACCTAACGCTGATAGAGACATGGTACGGAAAAAAATTAATGTTTTGCGTAGTGGCTATCGGAGAGAATTGAAAAAACTAAATGACAGTTACAAATCTGGCACAGAGATTGAAAGCTTGTATACGCCAACCCTATGGTACTTCGACGAAATAGATTTTCTAAGGGATCAAGAAATTCAAGATTCAGCGTCCTCTTTGAATGATATAAAAATTGAAGGCATAGTAAGTAAAAATATATTATAAAAGTGAATGCATTCATAACGAATTCCTCTTCTTATTGGGATTTATAGACTGTGTTAGGGAACTGTTTGTTGCTGCTTTTTTATTTACAATTGCGACAGATATTATCAAAGGCGATGCGATATCGGACGTAGACATCTGTTATTAAAACCGGTTGAAGACAAACCTGCTATTGTCGAGTCGGGAATTCGTGAATTACCGCAGGATGTCACAGACGAAATCCAAATGGAAATTTCACAAATAGGTATTTCTTCCTTTAAGTGATATGTGATATTTCCCAATAGTGGCGCGTCCAGGGGGGGGGGTTTGAGGGTCAAACCCCCCCCCCCCAGAACCCTATTCCGACACTGTTATTTACAAATTTTAAGGACTTAAAATGGTGGAGTTAGCATAAAAAAATTGGTGCCAACCAAAACCCGCCCCCGGAGGACAATTCTATGCGCGCTACTGTTTCCCAACAATAGCCAATTAATTGTTTCTTTCTCAAAGTTCTTCATCTGTTCTCATCTAATTTAACTTTTTCTCCACCATTCATTGTCCAGAAGAAGGAGGCAATAGGAGGTTTTCGATAGTTTCATCTGCGTTTTACCTGGACGTGCATAGCATCTGCTGAAAATGCTCTTTCCATCTCCTTACTTGGTCATTTGTTGTAATAAGTAATTAGCCTGTCTTGGATCTTACAATGTTTGAAAAGTTGGGCCCATTTTTTGTTAGTTCTCTAGTATTGGTATAGCTCTCTAGTTCTGTTTCAAGTTTCATCTGACATCCCAGTTTATCTTCAGCTATTTCTGTCAAAACATCTGCCAAATCTTTCCAGCTATTTACTTCACGTTGTCTTGTTTTGAGTTAAAGTTCCTCCCTAAATATGTGTCGTCCTGGAGTCGTTTTTAATTTGTCTAGATTGTATGTTGCTCTGTTGGTGTTTCGCGTGATTTTGTTTTTTGCTATCTTGATTCTAATAGTACCGATTCCGAGATGATGGTCACTTGCGATGCCTGCTCCTCTTTCATTGCGTACATTAACACGAGATGATATCTATCTTTTTAATGTGGCGATGTGGTACATTTGATTTTCTCTTATATAATCTGGTGTAGTCCATATAACCTTGTGGATATTTTTATATATTTTTATGTGGGAAGATAGTTCCACCAATAACTAAGCTATGATTGGAACAAAAATTTGTAAAACGCTCTCCGTTTCCATTCATAACTCCCAGGCCATGTTTGCCCCTTACGGTTTCTAAGTTAATATTGTCTTCTCCAATTTTAGCGTTCATATCGTCCATCACTATTAGTATATCGCCTTGATTTACTCGTTATGTTGTTTGTAGAAAATGTCTTTATCTTCGGGGGAAATGTGTTCGTGGGAGCATAACACTGAATCATTGTTATCTTGCGGTATCTGGTATAAAATTTGACAGTCATAATTCTATCATTAATGGGTTTCCATAAAATAAGGCTTTTTTATGGCTTGTACAAAATAAAACTTAATGTATACCTATTTAATTCTTTTACTGCTTGAGCTAGTTTAGAAATCTCATACAGCAACCAAATCGTATCCGTGTTTTGGGTGATGCCAATGTCGTCAACAATTGATGCGGTTTGTTTCGACCAAAGTTTTAGTAATACAATGAAATTTAAGAAGGGTAGGTTATTGGCCTTCCGCACCCGAGTCTGGTGCCGGGGCTGCCCACTGTAGCTTCCAAACAATCCTCAGGGGGTAGTGGTCCTGGAGGTGGCAACGACATTTCCTTAGTGCGAGATGTTAAGGTTATACCGTGCGCCTATACTAGGTCATTTCTTTTGGCAAATTGTCATTAAATTCTCAATGAGTGAGAATCCATCATAGGACATTTTCATATTTAGTAATTGCAAATTATTCTAATCATGAATGCTTAATCTGCACTTTCAATTCCATGTTGTCATTGTTTACGCAATTGTACGATTACAAATAATTATATAGCCACTTTTTAGTTTTTGCAGGATTCTTCTCATGGACCACATCCTTATACACACCAAGATATGGATACATCGCAAGAACTAGATGAATCTCCTGAAGAATTAGCTACACCTATACAACAACCTACACTGAACAAACGAAAAAGGATAGCTGATAGGGATGAATTGCGGAGACGAAATGAATTATTGGATTATGAACATCTTCGCACTACACACGCTGAGATGGAAATTTTAGCAAAAAGTTGGGCAATAGACTACATGAAGTTGTCACCAGATCAACAAATTCATGCCAAAAAAGCCATCAATGATATTTTATATGAAGGGCTTTTGGGAAATTTGAGCAGAAATTCAGTTACTATTAATACGCCCAATTCACCTTCTCCTTCTGAAATTTCGCCGTACTATTCATCTTCGTCGCATTCTGCCAGCCTAGCACACACATATCCCCCAACTTCAGTTCAAATTACTAAAGTGGAGGACACAAAGTACGATATTCTCTAATAACAAATCCACTTAATATTTTCACTACCATGTTATTAAATCTAGTTACACTAGGTAAACGATACATAGCAAAATCCAACTTCAAAGAGGTGAATAGATTAAGCTTTTTATATAATTAAACTATTTTTGTCAGAATAAAAAATTTTAAATAGGTGATTTTTATTTTAATCTATACAAACATGACATATAGTGGACCAAAAGTCTGGAAACGCCTTATCGAATTATCTCTTTCTAAAATGGATAGTCCTAATTATACAAAAACAGGTTTGCAATATGAAGATTTGATGTTTGTAATGTTGTCAGATTTACCATTTTTCTGATATCGTTAGTCACTTTGGTTTTTTAAATACAACACCATGTATATTATAGGGGAGAAGTGGTAGGTCTGGGACAAGAGAGGTATGGGACATTTCAAATTTCCCACCTTTATATGTGAACTATCAGTTCTGTACTTTCTTACCCGATATATTACTGGTTGTAGCATTTCCTATATTCGTTTAGTGTTGGAGAAGCATATATGTTGTGATAAAGAGAGAACATTATTGATTCTCATTTTTGAAAGGTAAGAATTTAACTTATTTGTAAATTATTTTTTCTGATTATTATAATATTTCAAGGCAATATAGAAACCAATATAATGATAAGCTTTTAATAAAGTTTGTAAATTATATAATAAAAAGCGCTGGGGCACCTTGAGGTTATGTTTTTTCACTGATTTATTGTAAAATGCTCCACTGGGAGGACTGGGACATTGTCCCAGGCCTCCCCTGATGTATTATTTTTAATTTGATATTATTTAAATTCTTTTAATAGAAAATTTTTGCTTTGTTATAGTGTAAGATGCCTCATAAGTAGAAGAAGAAAAATCTTGAGAGGACTGCTTCATTAAAGTCTCCCATTGTGGAGGCCATTCAGCAGATTAAAGAAGGGAACAGCATAAAGCAAGTAGCAAAGACTTATAGTATTTCAAAATCGGCCCTTCAACGCCATTTGAAGAAATATGATGAAGCTCCCAACAAGAAATGCGTTGTTTTTTGTTCTAATTTGATATGTGGTATGGTATTCTCCGAGGAGCAAGAGTTGGCTCTAATAGAATACATCCTGGCTGCAAGTAGAATGCATCATGGTTTAACATCAGTTCAGGACAGAATTCTAGAGTGGCAATATGCAAGTGTTCTGAAATGTAATGTAGGCAATTCATGGAAAACTAAAGAAATGGCAGGATATGACTGGTTCAAAGGCTTCATGGATCGTCACAAAGAACTTTCGCTAAGGTCTCCAGAACCCACAAGTGTGGGAAGGGTGACAAGCTTCAACAAAACCAATGTTGATATGTTCCTAAATAACTTAAAAATTATCTATAAAAAGTATAATCTCATCCCAGAACGTATATTCAACTGTGACGAAACAGCAATAAGTACAGTCAATATTCCACCCAAGGTTGTGGCTAAGCGTGGTGAAAAGCAAGTAGGACAAGTGACATCGGCTGAAAGGGGAGAGCAAATCACTGGCTTTTTTATAGTAAATGCAATAGGAAACGCTTTACCACCTGTAGTTGTGTTTCCCAGAATCAGATATAAGGAGTTTTTCTTAAATGGTGCACCTCCAGGCACCATTGCACTAACTAGCAAGATAAATTGGATGTCAAGTGATCCTTTTAAACAGAGTCTAGAACACATAATTCATCACACAAAATGCACTAAGGAACAACCAATATTGTTAATTTTAGACAACCACGAGAGCCATGTGGGTTTAGAAGTGATAATGACAGCAAAAGAAAAGGAAGTTAAACTTTTAACGTTTCCACCACATTGTAGTCATAGACTGAAGCCCCTCGATGTGTCTGTTTTGGCCCCATTTAAAAGTATTTTAACAGAGTTTGTAATGATTGGCTACTGAATCACCCAGGCAAAACCATATCCATCTACTGCATAGGTGATCTTGTGGGGAAAGCTTACCCTTTGACTTTAACGCTGAAGAACGTTATTGCTGGTTTTCGAAAGACTGGAATCTACCCTTTCAACAGCGAGCCATTCACCGAAGCAGAATTTCTAATGTCTTTAGTAACTGATCGGTCTCCTTCATCTGCACAAGCTAATGGTACTTCTTCCTCAGCAGAACAAGAATATCCTGAAATTGACCATACGGCCAGTTCACATCATTCCTCAGAAGGTCCTTATACATCTTTTGAAAAACCATCAACTTCTGAAGACTCTAAAACTTAAGAACTTATAATGCCAATGAAAATCCTGATTACACCTGAGCAAATCCGACCATTTCCAAAAACTGCACAACGCAAAGAAGCTCGAAGAGGAAGGAAGAGAGGCAGAAGTCGTATTTTAACTAGTACACCAGAAAAAGCAGATGCCGAAAGATTAGCTCTCGAGAGAGACTAAAGGAAGAAGTCTGGTAAATTATCTCTAGCCATACACAATCTATCTAATAAGAAGAACGTTTGTGAAGATTCTGAGTCTTTGTCCGAGGAAGTACAAATTCCATTATCAAGATACAGATGATAATCTAGAAATATCTTCGAGTTCTGAGGAGGATGAAATGGAAGAAATATATTGGAATAATAGTTCTGTGAATCTTAAGACTGACGATGTTGTGCTTGTTAAATTTTGTACTAAAAAGTCTGTCTTTTATTATGTTGGGAGAGTATTGAAGTGAGATTAATTTGATGAAGTTCAATTCAAGCGTAAAAAAGGAGGAATCTGAAAATTTTATTTTCAGAATGTGGGGGAGAATAGCGTTATTGAGAAACAGGATATATTGCTTAAATTGCCTGCATCTGGAGATACAGGGAGAGTAAAATCATTGTTTGTATTTACGGTTAAATTGTCAAAATACAATGTACAATAAAGAAAAGTTTCTATTGTGTCGAAAAAAACATTTATTACATCCTATTTCGGACCTATCTAGTAGTGTCCCATTCCTCTCAGTGGTATGGTACATTTGCAACTCCTCACACTATACATTATACTTCATTTTAAAGAACACTTATATCAGCCATTTTTTTTAATTTAGTAGGTCAAAGCTATCTAACGTATCCTAGCATTACTATTTCACGAGGAGCAAATAAATAAAAAATAATATTATTCAAAGAGTGTCCCACACCACAAAAAATGAGTGCACGTCATTAAAGATTTACGACGTCAGAACTCCCCAGCGTTTCCAAAACATCAGAATAGTTAGTTAGTGAGGAATTTTTAAAATGTCAACTAATTATGTCGTACTAGTCAATTGGAATTTTAAAATGAAGAAATTAATCACATTTTCAAAATTTCTTTGTTCACTTTTCAATAATGTGGAATACGAGATACGTTTAATCCAAAATATTATAAAATATTACATAAAATGTATAGTTTTAAATACATTTTTAAACTCAAATAGTGATGCACTAAATAAATCAATAACTTTTATTATGTAACATTGCATCTAAATAGCGACAATTCAGTTTAACTTTCAAAAGGAGAGGGAAGCCTGTGTGATAAAAGGGAAATAAAAGTGATTTATTAGATTTCAGGAATGGGTTGGATAATACTCGAGGAAAGTAAAAGAACCGTTTGGGAGAAACCAAAATTAAACACCGAATTAATCAGGGACGAAAAATTGTAGGATGTCTGAACTCCTTATGGTGGGATCGCAACATTTCCAAAAGGAATAAAAAAAAGAATAGGGCAAACGATGGTTGAATCAGTTCTTTGTTATGGCTCTGAAGTATGGACAATTACTGCAGACCTGAAGAGAAGATTGGTGGCAGTTGAAATGGATTATTTGAGAAGAAGTGCCAGAACATCAAGGCAGGAAAGGAAGACCAACGAATATATAAGAAATAACATAAATGCTACAGAAATGATCATTGACAGAATAAAAAGAAGAGGTTGAAAATGGTTTGGACACCTATTGAGAATGCCTGACGAACGTTGGCTCCAAAAACTTCACAAATGGAAGCCCCTGATAAAAGAAAAAGAGTTAGACCTCGACGCACATGGAATGAAGGAATTAGAAGAGCGATCGAATCGAAAGGTTTGGCCGTCTCCAAAATGTATTGTATTTACAAGTTGGATTAATGTCAAACGTCAATAAACTTGTTTTAATCTTCAATTGTGGCTTATTCCCAATAAAATAGTAATTATTTTAAAATGCCAAAAGAAAATAGCTTCAGAACAATAGATAAGATCTAGATAAGAGAAGGGAGCGTTCCAAAAATGTCGTCAGTCTTACAGCAGCCACCCCACTTTCGGAGTACAGTACGTGGGACCATCAACTGCGCACAAGTAAGAGAGAGTGGTTTTAGTTGGTATGCAGGATAATAGATACATGAATCTTTGGCAGTGCTATTTTTAGTACTTTAAATTAAATTAAAACCCAAATTTTAGGGCTTCAAAATGGAGATAGCATAAAAAATTTTCAAAACCCCCTTCTTCTTCATGTATCATGTCCTTTCAGAACGTTGGTTACCATCATAGCTCTCTTAATTTTATTCACTGCCACCCTAAATAGCATGCTTGTATCAACACCATATCAATCTCGCAAGTTCTTCAACCATAAGGTTCTTCGTCCTGGATTGCGTTTGCCTGCTATTTTTCCTTGCATGATATTTTGTAGCAACCTATATTTGGGACCTCTCATTACATGTCCGAAATACTCCAGCTTTCTCTGCTTAATGGTTTTTATAATCTCAGTAGTCTTGCTGAGACGTTCTAGTATTGTAGAGTTTCGAATCTTCTCCACCCAGAAAACTTTTAAAACTTCTCCATAGCACCACATTTCAAAAGCCTCAAGCAAACTCGCCCCCTCAGACAAATTCTGGGTGCGCCACTGATACATCCACAAGGTAAAGAAAATCCACGCATAATATACATTTAATATAAAAAATACATTTATTTATTAACAGGTACCACACAATTATTATAAAATATTACAAAATGATACATTACATTAAAAAGTATGCACGCAATAAATATATTGCTGTAAATTGAAAAAAAATTACAAAACCTAGTCGCTTTACACGTTTAGAAATATTCTTTCTGCACATAGAAATAAATCAAGGTCTATTTTACTACCATGTAGAATCATTCTGTTCATTGGAGAATGTTAAACAAAATTACACATATGAATATTCGACTGTAACATTTGAAAATAACCGAGTAAATCTAGAAAGGATATTAAAATCAATTAAAGACAACAGATTATTCAATCAATGAGTCAGTCTTGGATCAATCAATTCAGCAGTGGCGGCTTTTGGGGGTAGGCAGGATAGGCCGGGCCTACCCAATAATTTTAAGAGCTTTAAAATTGAAAAACATATATTCAACAATTATGTTAATGCATGTAAATAAATTTTAAATGTACTAAATCACTCAATACATTAGCGTCCGTTAAAACAACTATGTTATTATATTACCACAGAAAGCATCGAATCGTATTCAGGCATTTTAAATATCATTAATAGGCCCGATCGGAACTGGCCAACCCAGCTCACATAAGATCCCCATACAAAAAGCGTTTGAAGTTAAGCAGCTTGCCGGACAACGATTTTTATTGTCGTCTTTATGATTGCTGTTTAGGCACCAGACGATCGGGCCTACGCCGACCATCGTTGTCACTTGTAACGTAATTATCGAATTGTAATTTAAATTTTCTTTTAAATTATGATAAAAAGATATGTAACATAATCTATAATTGTAACAAATTTTTAAACAAACAACACAAATGTGTTGTATGAGAACGCCATAAATATTTCCACATTTTTTGCATGCATTCTTGATGAAACAACCGATATTACTGAAAGGGCACAATGTTCAATAGTATGCAGATTAGTGGATACAAAAGGCGTTGTTCAACAAAATATTATTCTCAACGCTTCAAGGTATTCCAACTTATTTTCACCAATCGTCCAAATGGTCCTATTTTTTAAATAAAATACTTGGAAAACGAATTACCACAAATGGTGAAGATGGAATTCAAATGCAAAAGTAGTACATGCTGTGTCACAAGAAAGAAAAAAATTGTTACAAGTCTTTCAGGAATAATTAATTGCCCAGAATCAAATGCAAAATGAATAAGGCAGGCAGATGGTTTTAAACGTAAGTTGGAGGATTTCGAATTTGTATTTTTATTAAATGTTTTTAGTGATATACTTCAACAAACTGAGCTCTTATACAACATCTTGTAGAAGAAAAAAAAATTTTTTTTTAACCTATTCTCTATCCTTCCATTGTTGGATATAGGTCTCCCCCAGTTCTCTCCATCTTTCCCTATCTTGAGCTGTTCTCTGCCATGTGGGACCTCCTTATTTCCTGATATCATCTTTCCACCTCATCTGTGGTCTGCCTCTTGATCTCTTTGCATTGTATGGACGCCACTTTCCGATGGCATTGTTCCATCGTCCGTCTTGGAGACGTTCATTGTGTCCAGCCCATTTCCATTTTAGTTTTGCTGCTTGTTCTATCGCGTCTACTGTCTTTGTTCTGGTTCTGATCCACTGGTTACGTTTTCTATCTCTAAGTGATACACCCAACATTTGTTGGGTGTATCACTTAGAGATTCACTCAATTCTGTAGGCTTAATTCCAGATACTCACAGGCGTTACTCACATTATGAGTTAAGCGGCTGTGATACTGCGACAACAGCAGCGTCTGACCCAGAGTGGGCGGCTGCAAACAGCGTCTGTTCCCGGAGTGGGCGGCTGAAACACACTTACCAACCCTTTCTGGCCAGCGTGGTAAGTTTACGGGGCCAATCAACCCCCCCCTCTTATGATAGAAGAAAAATAATGGTGTTCAATTGTGTGCCAATTCAGTGTCCAGAAGTGTTGCAAGGTTAAAGAGCTGGAGAAATGACCTTACATTTTCTAACCATTTCAACATTGCTGTTAGCGAAACCAATTCTAAACCCATCTTAAGTCGTAAGTAGTGAACTTGATATTTTACCTGGTAGTTCATCTAATAACGGAGATCAAAGTTTTTTGGAGAAAGCTAAAACTAAATTTAGAAGGTTCTTTTTTGAGATTTTGGACAATATTATCACTCAATTAGAGCAACGTTTCTCGGATTACAAAAAGTTTCAATAACTGGAATTGGGCGATAATAAAAGATTCACATAATATGGCGATATTATACATAAAGATATTATATAAAGACCAAGGATCCCCCTTGAAGTTTATCTGTTATCTGAACCAGCATGACTAAGAATAAATACACAGAACACTGATGAAGACCCACTTTCACACAAAATTTTAGTTTCACCTACAATTGTTCTAACGCTAATTGTTAACTCGCATACATGTCTTGCATTACTCTCACATATTCAGACTTCACTCATTTCCTATTTAATCTCTACCACAGTAGCTTTCTGATAGCTTTGTCGTATGCCTTCCCAAGATTAATAAAGATTATGTGAAAGTCTTTCTTTTTCGCTCTAAATTTTTCCATTAGCTTTCGTATAATAAAAATTGCTGTTGTAGACTTGCCCTGTATAAATCCACTTTGACTTCTATGCGAAAAATTGTCTGAAAAAATTAAGCAAATGTTTATGAAAAATTTACATTTTTTCATGTATTTGAGCTTTAGTAGAGCTTAAATTTGGCATTTTATATAGCAACATGCTGTGGTATCAAGTATTGTCCATAATAATTATAAAACGTTGTACGAGGTTCTTTAATAACTGCTCTTCAAACCAGTGTAGAAAGTTATCTTTATTCATTTTCCGTGGTAATCAGATAGTTTGGTTTTTTAAGAATATCTCGCTTGTGCCCCATCAGTAAATCCATACTCACTACCAGCATTGATTATAATATATCAGTAAAAAAACTCAAAGATTTTATAAACTTGTGACTAACCTTTTCCCATCTGTTTTTGTGGTTCTGACCCTTCCTTTGTCTTCATTTTGCCATGAACGACATATTGTTCCATTTTGGAAGATTTATGTTTCATAAAAAATACAAACTTATACAAAAATTTATCTGCAATATAATTTCTTAAAATAAAGTTCTCTTTACTGCAATATAAGGCAGTTCCATAAGTCCAAGCCTTGGAAAATCTTTTTTTCATCTGAAACCCCATTCGTTTAATAACCTCCATAATTAAAATTATTATTTTGTGGAGTATTAAACAGTTATTTCATAAAATTTATATTATTAATAATAACAAATGTTTGAGTTATTTTTAATCAATTTAAATCTAAAATTTTCAATATAATCATGATTACATTTTTCTGATTATTATACCATGTTGACGCCTATGAAAGATTGATCAGTTTTGTTTGGGTGTCGTATTATTAACTGTGTTAGGGAAATTTGAACTCTAAGGTTGATGTTATGGAAATTTGAAATACAAGTGACGTCACTTTGTATAAATCGTGACGTGCAACGTTTTTACTTTGAAAAATAGTATACTCGTATATAAATATTGTATTAACATTCTAGGGCGAAGAAAAGTATATTAGAAACAAACAAAATTTTATTTAATAAATTTAAAAAAATCCATATAAAAAGATGTTTCTAAAAATATAATTTTTTTGGTCTGTCTAGTAACTAACACGTCTTCCAAAATCCTTTTATCCAATTCTAAAATAGATTTCGTAAGTTTTGCATTGTACATATTCAATAAAAAGTTAGGTAAATATTAAAAGTCCAAAATAACCTCAAAAGCATTAGGACACTGCATTGAAATTGGACATTTAAAAATAATAAATAAGAAGGAAGGGTGGTGGACTATGGGAGAAGTTGACGATAAATAAAAATTCTATTAATTCTCTAACAATATGAACAATTCTTGCATATATCTAAATACTTCATAACCATTTTAAATCTGACACTAAAGCAATATGATCAGACGGAAAGACAACACTGGGCAACGCAACGTTTGCTGTGACTTCATCATGACTGGGCATAGGAATTACTTGTGAAACTAAAAAGTTATCTTTTTCATAATAAATGTAGTCCAAGCACCCGTTAAAATTTTCAGTATAGTTTGTATATCTAGGCGTACCACAGGCACTGGCCAAGTTGAACGGTTGTTTTAAATCCACACCCGTAACAGCTTCTTCTTTATCTGAAATATTACTCAAGATTAATATATTGTTTGCATTTTATTCATGGAAAAAGTTGTGGCAATAATAAATTATAAATATATATTTTATGGGTATAAAACACAAAATAGACGAGCAGTAACTAATATTTCAAATTAGATAAAAGTAAAAAAGGTTTATAGACCCCAACAATTATAGAGGTATTAATCTACTGAACACCGCACTTAAGCTTACCACAAAAGTCCTAACCAACAAAATCAATAAACCATACTCTGTCTCAAAGTGACTAGTCTGTACAGGGAAAGATATGCAATGCTAACCTTATGAGAATTTCGCCAAGACGTTGCCAGTTTTAGGCAGTTAGCAATGGCGTTCTCTATTGTCTATCTTTCAAAATAAACGTAATAAACCAGGAGTTTTCAACAAGTCCTCATGAACAATTTTATGTAATTTACAAATATCGTTTGCTAATAATTTTACATAATACTATAGGTACAATATTTGTTTCTAATAGTAACTTATCAACTTTTATCTTTTATTAGTAGCAGTAGTATAACAAAATGTGCATTAAATAAGCATGTATTTCAAAGTTTTTTAAATACTTTTTTCTAAGTTATTCGGTAATTAAGAAGCAATTAGAGTAATTCTTGTACAGAATATGTTTAAAAGCTTGATACATCCAGTGCCTTAATTAGTCTTTATTTGTTCTTCGGAGCGAGTAAACATATTCGGGTTACGATTATTTGTACCATTTTGGATGTACTGTTACTGTTACGTTATTGTTATTATTTGTTGGTGGTTGTTGTTGTGATTTGCTGTTGGCAATTATTGTTATTTTCTGTTGTTGGCTATTGCTTTATTTGACGCCGAATTTTTACCGCAAAATGGAGGAAATTGTTCAATGGAAACGTGGAAAAGCTTTGAAACTTTCAGAGAAGCAGATACTAATGAATATTATTATTATCATCTTAATCAGGATAAGAACGATTCTGCATCAAGTGTAATTAGGAAAGTGTCAGAAATGAGTGGTGTTTGCGAAAAGACTCTGTTTTACATACGACAGGAATATTCATCACCTGCTGGATTACAATCTCCAAAGAGCAGGCCCAAGAAGCAAAAGTTGGTAATTCTCGTGACAACAAGAACGATGAAGGTGTCAGGGGCCAAATAGTTCATCAATTTTTTCGTGACAACATACAACCAACAATCGACACCATATTAGCTGTTGTAAATGTCGAAGAAACTTTGCCCAACTTTTCACGGGCTACGCTACATCGCTTGCTAAGTGACATGGATTTTGTGTTTATAAAACGTGACAGAAATTCAATTTTGATTGAAAAACCAGAAATCATCTCGTGGCGTCATCGTTATTTAGGCGTAATTCGTAAATACCGTGCAGAAGGATACAACATAGTGTATTTGGATGAATAATGGGTAAATATCGGGCACAGTGTAAACAAAGAATGGGTTGATAAAACCCATCGCGATGCTTTTGTTCGTGGTCTGACAACAGGATTAAAAGCTTCAACAGATCGTGGTGCACGGTTCATTTTATTGCACGCAGGATACACCAGTGGATTTGTTGATGGAGCAGAGCTCAGGTTTTTGGCAAAGAAAAATACTCAGGAAAACCACGACGAAATGGATGGACCGACCTTCGACGATTGGTTCGAAAATAACTTAATGCTAAATTTGCCAGAACAAACTGTGGTAATGGACAATGCCTCCTATCACAGCAGAAAGTCAGAACAAATTCCCAACAGTTCAACATCAAAAAAAGATATTCAAGAATGGCTTCTGTGAAAGGACCTATTTTTTGAAGAACTACTACCTAACTACCTAAAATGCGAGTTACTTGATGTACTTAAGGCCTTCAAAGCAAAATATAACAGGTACATAATAGAAGATATTGCCAAAAAGCACAATGTGGAGATTCTGAGGCTTCACAGAAAAGGCTATCGAGTACAATAAACAAGGATATCTATGTTTTACAGATGCTGACAAAAGATTTCGATCGCATCCAAGTCGAAGACGTCTTACATTTACTGTACAAGAATCATACCAATCAATATTATACAAACCATTAAAAACATCTACCCCCATAATCGAATACAGGCAAAGATAAATGGAAAACTAACACAGTGTATACCAGTACAAAGCGGGGTCAGACAGGGTGACTCGTTAAGCCCACTTCTCTTTAATATAATAATGGACCGAATAATACAAGCAGTACGTAAAGGTCATGGCTACAGAATGGGGAACAAAGAAATCCAAATATTATGTTATTCAGACGACAGATGAACACATATCTTCAATACAACAGCTAAGAAATACAATATGATAATATCAGCAGAAAAAACCAAATATATGACAACATCTAAATACCCACTACGGTGTAAAGTCGAAATTGATGGAAAAATAATAAAGCAGGAAGCAAGGTTTAGATATCTGGGAATAGATATAACTAGTTACGGAGATGTTGAAGAAAAAGTACGACAACAAAGCTTAAAAGGAAGTAAAGCGGCGGGATTTCTTAATGACACAATCTGGAAGAACAAACACCTAAGACAAGACACAAAAACAAGAATATATAAGCCGCAATTAGACCTATATTAACATAGACTATATTAACAAGACCTGACACATCTAAAACGAGACGACTACTAGAAACAACAGAGATGAAAATACTCCGACGAATATCAGGGAAAAGTCCGTTGGATAGGGAGAGAAGCGAAAACATAAGAAGAGCATGTAATATAGAAGACATAAATGGATGGGTGACAAAACGAAAACAGTAGTGGAACGAACACATCAATAGAATGGCAGAGGATAGAATAGTACGAATAGCACGAGATAAGTCAACAAATGGACGAAGAAGTATTGGCAGACCAAGAAAAGGATGGTGCGACAATTTAAACAATTTAGGAGGCTAATATTGAAGAAGAAACAGACTTTAAAGCCTACATACAAGGAAGAAGAAAATTTTTAATCAAAATTAATGAATAGACACTTCTACTGGTCAGTCTTTTCTTGTCAATTAAAGAATTAAAAGTAACTTTATTTCATATATTAATAATTAGTAGAAATTTTCAAACCCAGTGAATAGACCTTATTTTTCTTTATTCTTAACATTACTATCATATTGAACATACTTGTCATACAAACTATGTTGTTCTCATTTACTTACTACTTTGATAATCGATAAAATCGCTTGGGACTGCTCCTTCTGTATACAGTTTATATATTCCACATTCAGGAACGCTGTTAAAATCTCCGCAAAATATTAGCGATATCCTCTTGGATGTCTAAAAAATTACATACATAAGTATATTATATAGGACTTTTAAATATTAATTACATCGCAATATATATATATATATATATATATATATATATATATATATATATATATATATATATATATATATATATATATATATATATATATATCGGAAAAAGGAGTACGACCGTCAAATTCCAATATATTCCACTACTCCATATACTCCACTCTGTTGAGTGATCCTTTTATATATATATATATATATATATATATATATATATATATATATATATCACTCTCAATTATCTTCTTTTACAGAAAAGTGTGTATTTTTGGTGAGATTTTGCTTCTTCTGTTTCTGCCGTTGCAGTACATTTTTCGTTTGTGATTTTCATTTATGTTACCATGTAGAGTACATACAGTGTGCGGCATATAAACAGCCAATTAGAAATATCTCGAAAACTAAAGGCAACTGAATCATGAAAATTGGATAGAAGGGATTTTGAAGATTGAACTGTTTAATGAAAATATTTTCATATATTTACTACTTCCGGTTATACTAGTCTTACTCCCTCTTATCTGCCATCCAAAGTCTCTCTAAAGATTTCTTCAGAGTATAGATTAAAAAGACTGGGTGATAAAACACAACCCTGTCGTACTCCACATTTGATGGGTAGTTTTTCAGTACGACTATCTCCAATTTGGATAGAGGCTACGTGATTGTAATATAAGTATTTTAGCAGTCTTATATTGTATCGTATATCGAAAAGTGTATCGTGTTGTACCAGGTCAAATATTTCAATATCGTCCTCTAATTCAACTTAATTCTGTTTCCCCTAGCTCTTGTAAGCTTTTTTGCCTTTTAAATATTTGTTTCTCGTCTAGATAATTATGAATATATTTCTGCCGCCTCTTCTGTTCTGCGAGATATAATGCTGATGCCATCGGCTGATGCCATGCTCTTTCTCTGTCAGTACCAATGACAAAAGAAAAAAAGAATAGTTTTTAAAAGGCCATAGAAAATGATCCGGTTTTGACTCAAGTGAAAAAGTTTTGTTTATCAAACTGGCCTAAAAATCCTCATAAACTTGAACCTGATGTAAAATATTACTATAACCTTAAAGAACATATTCATTTGTCAGATAATTTGCTTTTCTTTGATAAAAAAATTATTATTCCTGTTCAACTGAGAAAAGAAATGCTGTGTCTAATACATGCTGCACATTTTGGTATACAAAAATTAAAACTAAGGGCTAGGGAAATAATGTACTGGCCAAAAATGTCAAAAGACATTGAATTTTATATTGAAAACTGTGAACCATGTCAGTTGAACAAACCTTTAAATCAAAAAGAAACGCTGATTAATCACAAGCAACCTGAAAGGCCATAGCAGTTTTTATTCTCAGATTTTTTAGATTTTAAGTCAAAAAGTTATCTTTTAATTGTTGATTTGTACTCTCACTGGATAGAGTTATTTCCTGTGAATGACAAAACTGCTAATACGGTTATAAGGTGTTGCAAAGAAACTTTTTCAAAATTTGGTATCCCAGATATATTTTTTGCAGATAATGTTCCTTTTAATAGTTTTTGTATGAAACAATTTGCTCGGGAATGGAATTTTGAATTCTCAATTCTCTAGAGTTCTCAAGTCCTGATCACCACCAATCGAACGGTTTTGCAGAAAAATATGTTCAGATATGTAAAAATATGCTAAAAAAAATTAGTAACGTAAACGAGCTGCAAAACTGTTTGATGGAATACAGAAATACAGATTTCTTCTGAAAATTTAAAATCTAATATTGTTGATCCACAAGTAGTTTCAGAAAAATTAAAAGCAAATTCACAAAAAATGAAAGATTACTATGATAAAACAGCTAAAAACTTACCTACTCTTCAGAAAGGCGATAATGTGTTATTCCGGAAGAATAATTCATGGCAAAAAGGTAAAGTAGTTGATAGGTATAATGAGAGGTCATATTTGTTAGTTGATACAAAAAGCCAACAATTCAGAAGAAATCGAAAGTTATTAAATAAAACCAACCTGCCAGTTACAGTTTCTGAGTCTTATTTTTCAAATTTATTATATGATGATGCTCCTAGTTCTAGTTTGATGTGCCATGTTGAAAATAATGAGACTGTAAATATGTCATCTGAGATGGAATCTGCTGATGAATTAGAAAACACAGTCATAGAAACACAAAATACCTCAACTGAAACAGCACAGAATGAGGACTCCAAAGATAATGCTAATTGCTGTGACAATCCTGTTGGTAATAATCAGGAACAGCCGTCCATCTCAGGTAACATACATCAAGTAACTGAGAGTAACATAGAGCTGGTGTTTGAGAGTGACTCAGAAACTAATAAAAATAGTGAAATAAACGAATACTCTTCCGACAGACGTAAAACTAAAAAACCAAATTATCTTAAGGACTTTTCTTTGTATTAATGTTTTTGTTAAAATAAAAAAAAATATGTTTAAAATAATGTTGTATGTTTAAGAATTAAGTTTTATGTTTAGATTAGAATCTAAGTTGTATTTTAGACATTACTGTTTGTGTTAGTCTGTATGCAGCTTAAGATCATGAACTTTAGTGTGTAGACAGCTTAAGCTGACAGCGGACAGAGAACAATGATGGCCGCTAGTTAGAGCCCGTAATGTAAGTTATATGTTTTAAAAAAAGAAAATAAAGTTCTCCAGAATAGTTATTTTTATAATATCCACCACCAACGAAATAAAACAGGCGGAAATCGGTAGTGATTTATTTGTGAGGAGATAAGCTCTTCCTATATTCAGCTGTCTTAACACATATTAAGCGTCAGGTTGGCCCGCCTCATTGCTTTAATACTTTGACTATTGAAAAGTTCTCAGTGAGCTTATTTTCTACTCTGACAGTTGCTGTTGACGAGTCTATTGTTGCTTTTACCAGTCGGATGTATTTTTGGAGGATGTTAAAGCTCTGCAATATTTATATAACTTGTATCTATTAATTGAGTCGTAGGACTGTTGAAAATCTATGAATATGTTGTAGACATCAGTACGGTCACGTCAATCCCAGCGGAATCGGGGAAACGGGTTGATAGGATGATCGCATTGTTCGGATTACCTATGACTTTTTTATTGGGAAAAGAAAAACTGCAAAAACACAATGAAAATGCTTTATGTATATTAATAAAATAATATATTATACAAATATATATATATATATATATATATATATATATATATATACAGTAATTACTATTTTAATGGGAATGGGCCACAATTTAAGGTTAAAATACGTTAATTGACGTTTCAGTCTCCACTTCGGGAATAAAAATTTCCGAACCTTGATTCAGTAATTATTGTCGTATTGTCTTTAGCCAGCGAAGCGACAATGCTAGCCGTCCCCACAACAAGCAAACGAAGTTTGTGAGTCCCTGAAGCATTTGCACAAACAATAAAGGTGATTCTTCCTTTCAAATTTTTTCGACCAGGAGCGTTCTTTTCTTGAGATGACACCAATGTATGGTAACGAGTTTCTCACCAATAATTTTGAGATGTTATCGTCGGAGCGGGATAAGTATTTATAACATTATACTTATCCGCTGGACGTTTTATAGGGGCATTGTCTTGAAAAAGACAATGCCAAAGGATTGTTTATGTGTAGGGAATAAAACAACCATTTCTGAGTAGAAAAAAACTCAGCTTCAGATTCTTTTTAAACTTTTTGAACTGAATGTAAATCGAAAAATGTCCCATATTTAAAGTATTTAACTTTTATATGAAACTTTTACGATTTTTAACCAATAGAATTTATTAAAACTTCCAGAAGGAGGGACGATGCACGTCGATGCGCGAGATTGCGGCGCTCGGCGACATCCCCCCCCCCGCTTTGGAGACTCTGAGGCTGATAAAAAAAAACTGATTTTATTAAAAGCATTAAGAAAACAGAATTTTTACAAGTCAAAAAATAAATTTAAAAAAATAATGCATAAAAATGGCAAAATCGAATGTTCAAATGTTATCAAAGTCATTACTTACAGTTTTCTTAACACAAAACTACACTCGCGTGGCACTACACTGCACAAAAACACTCACATACGGTGGTCGGTGTTGTGGCCGGCTTCTGCAGGTCCATCCTCGGCGATGTGGTCGGTCGTCGGCCGCTACGTCCCGTTCTAGCCCTTTAGTACCGTCTGCATGTCGCCGGTGGGTCGTAGGCGAGTTTACCTGAGCCTCCGTGGTGACTCTGGACCACATAATGGTAGGACAGGCAGGGACTGGCTACTCCGGGGACATCCATCGTGCATCAGGTACGGCATCGAAGTCCGGTGGCTCGAAAAATCTAACACATCGACGGTTTCAAGCTGCAGAAGGTGGATATCGGCATATTAGTGTATAACATACTAATATCCGATCCTCTCCCCGCTGTTTCTTGTTGCAGACCACGTGTAGGAATTTCTGCGATGTTGGAACGCTAGCATGACAACTCTGAACACTCAGAGCGAGGTTACGTTCGAATTTGTTGGGCGCCATATCGTCGGAGCGGGATAAGTATTTATAACATTATACTTATCCGCTGGACGTTTTATAGGGGCATTGTCTTGAAAAAGACAATGCCAAAGGATTGTTTATGTGTAGGGAATAAAACAACCATTTCTGAGTAGAAAAAAAACTCAGCTTCAGAGTCTTTTTAAACTTTTTGCAGAGTCCTCCAACGAGGAGCCCTGCGGCTACTCCGTAATAGTAAAACCACGACTGAATGTAAATCGAAAAAATGTCCCATATTTAAAGTATATTTAACTTTTATATGAAACTTTTACGATTTTTAACCAATAGAATTTATTAAAACTTCCAGAAGGAGGGACGATGCACGTCGATGCGCGAGATTGCGGCGCTCGGCGACAATGTCTAACTCCATGACATCGTTTGAAGTTGTCCAACCAACCCTTACATGCGCTAAAAACTTGGTTGCGATTTGGTGACATTTCACGATGCAAATGACGGGCTTTTTCACACAATATTTCACCACTCACCGGAACACGATTTCTCTGCTAATGTAGGAACTACATGAACAACGCACTTTCTACCTTCCCTGGTCGCTTTCCGTTTGGCTGACGAACTTTTCGATCTTGTCTTTGTTCTTTTTAATGTCCGTAATGGTAGATTTGTCAATACCGAACTGTTTTGAAATGAAACTGTAGCTAGTTGCTTGCTGTATTAACTTGAGAATCTTGTTCATTTGTTCAATAGTCGAAGTCACGTGCTTTCGTGGAGCCATCGTGATACGAAGGCACTCTTCTTCTTTGTCAACCATTTTCCATCCACTCCTGAATGTATGTCTCTCCCAATTGCTTCCATCTTTCTCTATCTTGCGCCAATCTAATCCACTGTTTGCCTGCCACTGCTCTTATGTCATCTACCCATCTTTTTTGAGGTCTTCCCATGCTTCTTGTTGTCGTCCTTGGTCTCTATTCTAGAATTCTCCGTGTCCACCTGTTGTCATTATATCGGGCTACGTGACCTGCCCAGCGCCATATCATTTTTATAATTTCTTCCACAATATCCCTAATCTTCGTTCTACGTCTTATCTCGGTGTTTCTAATCTTGTCTCTTAGTGATATTCCAAGCATGATTCGTTCCATTGCTCTTTGCGTTGTTTCTAATTTTTTAGTAGATTTTTTGGTAAGGGCTACTGCCTATAAGCCGTAGGTACAAACTGGTAGTATACATGTGTTATACACCTTTTTCTTTAAGTTTACAGGAATGGAGATGTTTTTCAAGATATATGCTAATTTGCCGAAAGCGCCCCATGCCAGTTGTGTTCTTCTTTTAATCTCAGCATCTTGATTTGGTTTTCCTAGTTTGATAACATGACCTAGATATACATAATGTTCAACATTGTCTATGGTATGATTTTGTATTGTTATATTTGTCTGGTCTCGGCTCAGTATTTTTGGTTTGCTGTAGTTCATTTTTAAGCCTACCGCTTCTGAAACTGCATTTAATTGTTGTAACATATCATTTAGTTCTTGGATATTATCGGCTATTAAAACTATGCCATCTGCGAAACTCAAATGGTTTAAGTATGATCCATCGACGTTGATACCCTTATTGTTCCATTCCAGTTTCTTAAAAATATCGGGGTAGCGGGTAGGAACTCCTCTGGATAGACGAAAGCACTAACAGAAGTAAATAATTTGTAAGTAGGTAAATTATACCAATACACAAAAAATGAAACAAAAAATAATGTATTAACTACCGGGGAACAATACTCCTAAACACCATCTACAAAATCCTTGCAAACATCCTGCTAGAAAGAACCAAAACATACCAAGAAGAAATCGTTGGAGATTATCAATGCGGATTTAGACCGGGCCGCTCTACTATTGACCAGATATTCACAATAAAACAGATAATGGAAAAATGCTGGGAGTTTGATCGTAAGCTTCATCAGATGTTCATAGATTTTAAACAAGTATTTGATAGAGTATGCAGAGCAAGACTGTGGACAGCGATGCAGGAACTTGGCTTTCCAAAAAAACTAGTCAGGTTGATACGGATGTGTAGGGAACAGTTACGATGTAAGGTGAGAGTTGGACAATACTCGGAGACATTTGAAATAAACAATGGACTAAAACAGGGAGATGCACTTTCACCACAACTCTTCAACTTAGCTCTGGAGCACATAATCAGAAGTGCAAAAATCGAAAAACCGAATACAGCATTTAATCGAGAAGGACCAAACTTACTACTGGCATTTGCAGACGATATCGATCTAATAGGAAACACACGATTAAGGATGAAGGAGACTTTCGTGAGGTTCGAGAAGGAAGCAGAGAAGATGTGGCTCCAAATCAACGAAAACAAGACGAAATATATGTATATGAGCCGCAATAACCAAAGCAGAGACAGAATTGGTCAGAACATCACCATCGATGACTTTAACTTTGAGCTCGTTAGAGAATTCAAGTATCTTGGAACAACAATAACTAAAGACAATGACCGATCACAAGAAATAAACAACAGGATTCAGACCGGCAACAGATGTCTTTTTGCCCTCCAAAACCTTATAAAACCGAAACAACTAACAAGATGTACGAAGATGCAGGTCTATAAAACAATCATAAGACCCGTTGTGATGTATGGAAGCGAAACGTGGACATAACAAAGGCAAACGAAGAGAGACTATGTGTTTGGGAAAGAAAAATCCTAAGGAAGATCTTTGGTCCCGTGCTGGATGAAACATCAGGACAATATAGAATAAGAACTAACAAAGAGCTCGAAGAACTTTACCCAGACGTCAACATCATAAAAGAAATAAAGTCCAGAAGACTCCAATGGGCAGGACACCTCAGGAGACATTCTGACGAACGAACAGTAAGACTGGTGTGGGAGGAAGTCCCAACTGGAAGGAGACCACGCGGACGCCCTCGTCTCCGATGGCGAGATAATATAGCAGGAGACCTAAGCACTATGGGAGTGGAGAATTGGATGGAGTTGCTCAAGACAGAAAACAGTGAAGGCATGTTGTCGAGTCGGCTAAAACCCACGAAGAGTTGTAACGCCACGGAGTAAGTGAGGGTAAATAATAATATAAATGAATGACTATGATTTAAATTAATTATGCATATTATATGATTACCTTTTGTTTTAGTGATGTAATAAAATTTTCCAAATACCTAATTGCCAATCCCCCTTGTAATAACCTTATATGATCTGCATCTGGATGAAAATAAAGATGAGTATTAGCCACTACTACAATATCCTCCCGATTTAATACATCTAGAACATTAACTTGCATTGTAGTAGCCCTGTCTAAAATCCTTTTAGATAGATTTTCATTCTTAGCGATTTTTTCCCATATATCTTCAAACATTTTGTCATGAGATATATGTTCTGAGAACACAAATCTGTGGGACTCCAGCAGATTAAATTTCTTTTTATAATAGAATAAGGCTAGTCCCTCTGCAACTTCATTTCCTTTGGTAAAAAAGTTGCTTCCATATCCTAAATAATTAAATACCGGATCTAAGTCATACTGAAAAACCTTTCTGTCTACTTCTTGTAGACAAATAATGTCAGAATTGTACCCTAAAACAAAAAATATATTGTATTTTTTACGTAAAATTTAAATATTCCAATTCACAGTTCAAGAAAAATTTCAAGTACTTAATCACTTTTTACCTCTGAAAATTTTAAAAAGGAAACAATATAAAAAAAGGCAATTAATGTGAGTTATTTAAGACAGAAAAAAGTGATATGCTTTGAAAAAAAAAATATATTTTATAATATACTACAGTAGGCGGTAGGCCAGTTACGAAGAACCAGCGCAAATCCGTATTTTCGTACCGATTCGATTCAATCACTGTCCACCTCTTGGGGTACAGTCGGCACACGCCACATGCGCGAGGTTGGATCTTCCTATGTGGCGTTTACAGTATTATCATTTTGATATAGAAGTGGCTACATAACTACATTACGATAAATACATACATATGTATTTTGCTCCTGCAATAAACCTGAAATTTCAAAAATAATTCCAAATAGCAAAAATAAACAAATAAAAGGAGATCTCGCAATTGGGAACAAATAGAGGTTCAGCAAAAACATAAGTCCACGTCAGAATCTCTCCCAATGTTACCATATATGATAAAAACAATAATTTCAATGATAGATAGAAGTAAATTCTCTGAACCGTTGAGTGGTAAAACTTTTGACGCTATCTAAGAATAATACAATTAAAATTAATAATAATAAAAATTAAAGACAGAAGCATCTGATATGGAATTACAGCAACGCAAAAGAGATAGAAAGTACCAAGAGAAGAGTATTAGATGAATAAAAAGATATGAAAATAGAAAATAAAAAATTAGAAGAAATATTAGGAGCACAAATGCTGTGATGAAACCTAAGAATAAAGAGGGAAATCATAGGCAAAATCTATGTCATAAAGAGCACTGAAGACAAAGACAAGGAAGAAAATAAAGAGACGCAAGCAAAAATAATATACTAATGAACATATTAGAAACAAAAATTAATCCAGAAATAGACATTGATGAGTTTAGAAGAATGATGCGACATAACTAAGAACAATTTAAAATAGATCATATCATTTAAGAGATCATAAATAGATCATATTAGAAAAATTAAATTCCTTTGGTTTCAGTCATCAATCCTTACAATGGTTTAGCAGCTTTTTAAAAAAACAACACACAAGTGAGAATAGGTTGTTTTAATCAAAATATAATTCATGTGACATCAGTAGTACCCCAAGGAGCTCACTGTTCACCCTTGTTATTTAATATGATTGTGAATGATACATCAGAGTGTTTAAGAAATTGTGATTTCTTGATGTTTGGAAATGATTTAAAATTATTTAAATCTGTAGATTCAAATGATGATATAAGTTTAATTCAAGAGGATTTAGACTGGTTGAGTATTTGGTGTGAGAATAATATTTTGCATTTAAATGTTGCTAAATGCTGTTATATAAGTTTTTTAATAGACATTTTAAAAAATATGACACTTCTTATACAATTAATGATAATGAAGTGTCAAAACAATAAAATACTTAATAGTCACATTTGATTAATAGTTGCGTTTTGTACAATATATAAATGATGCAACAGTTAATTCATTAAAATCTTTGGGCTTTTTCATTCACAACTCTCTGAGACTATCTGATTGGGCTTTAAAAATGGTTTATTATGCTTTGGTTGTATCTAAAGTGAAATATGCATCTATTGTATGGTCTCCACAATACCAAGTTCATTCTATTACATATAAATTAAACATACACATTATTAATCATGATTAAACATAGACTTTAAAAACACTCAACATGAATCTATTAAAAACCTGTAAAGATAACTAGTTTAGTATTATTTATTTCACTTAGTTTGTAAGCAATTAAAGAGATTGATTTTTACACTGTATGTTAACATATATTTTTTTGTAATGGGGGTATATTAATAAATAAAAAAAATATGCACTTGCAAAATACAATAAATATTTTTTGGATAAAATAAGTTAGTTTAGAATTTAATAGTTTTCCCACGTCAGACAGGCCTAAAAACATTTATTTAAGAACTTCAGTAATGAACTTTAGAACTTTCAATGTAACTCACTTGTATTGTTCCTTCTGATATATGTATAGGATCCTACCTAGACATAAACACAATTTTTTTTACAATTGTGTTTGCTGTCTTTTGCACAAAGTCAATTTTATTGTTTCCTTATCATTTTAAGTGGCAATTTTGTTCCACACAATTTTAAAATTTTATATTATAAACATAATTTTAAAAAATTAATAACAAACATGTGTTTAGAGCTCACCTAAAATTTCCTTAACCAGTAATTGCTTTCTATAATCAATTTCTAATGCATATGGTGGGCAATATGGATGCAACACTGTCCTTGTAAAATCAGAATCACAATATAAGTCTGCTAAAATGTTGTAAGTCACAATACGTAATCTACAAGAAAAAAAGTAAATAAATACATATTAAATGAGTAAAACAGGTTTAGTACAAGTATTGGGGAGATCATTTACCAGGGAGTAATTATTACATAGTAACCAATTATCAATTTATAACACAACATATTTGTCAATAAAATAAAATCTTATGTGATTTTAAATTGATATAAAATATAACACTACTTTATTTCCTATTTCCCATTATTTTTAACAATTTTAATTGTGGTTGCCTTGTTTGTACTTGGTTGAATAAAATAACTGCAAAAATATAGAAAAGAAGTTAGCCTACTGAAATGAATAGATCAAAAGAGTTGTAAACTTATACTACCGAAAAAAGTGTTTTTATAAAGAAAAACTCTACATTATGAGTAAAACATACAAGTAAAATTTTAAATTTGTTATCTTATATATCAGGTACAAAGGCTAAACCATGTATAATGTCATGAAATATCAAGAAATAACAAAATCTACTTGTTAACTAGTGATTTTTAAATTGCACCATAGAACTATAATGTGGAAGTTCTTTTGTGTTCTGTCTTTTTGATATATGAATGGTCCAAAAAATTACTCTCCTTTTTAAAAATAAGATTGCACTCTGGTACTCTCTTCACATTCAGCTTTAATTTTATTCAGGATCTGAGAATTCAAGACAGTTTAATGTATTTATGTCCAGTTTTTCCTGATTCTTGCTACTGAACACTATGAGCTAACCTATGCTTTTATATCAAAAAATAATTTATTGAATACAGAGTTAGAAAACTATTTTGTTTATTTATGAACACTGGAAAAACTGAAAAAAAAATAAACAATAAAGTTTTCACCTACTCATTTTCTTTTGTCCTTTGTTTTGTAAACTGGTGTCTTAATTCAAATGGACACTGGCCTGGATTTGCTTCAACTTTACACACTGACACACATTCTACAGTGGGTCCTTCAAACTGCTCATTTTTTGGTTTGCAGGTAAGCTTCAAGTAATGATTTATGTCTTCATTTGATGGTTCATAAATATAATCATTACCAACAATAGTCCAATTTTTCTCATCTATAGATTTAGACCAAATGAACTCAGAAATTTCTTTATTTGTAAATACAACTTCAAATTTGGATGGATATGTTGGAAAGCCAGCTAGCATGGACATGGGAAGGGAGAGGTTGTCTACCCAAGGTGAGTTTACAATAACATCATATTCCTTATCCATTACCTTTAATGTTATATTATTTCCGGATTGGAATATATTTTCACATGTCACATCTTTTGAGACTTCTACTTTATTTAACAGTAATGAAACGTCAATCTTTTTTTCAGATTGTTCCCCATCTAGATTTTTTCGTCTTTTAACTTTCTTATTTATTACCTTCTCTACATTTGTCGCAACCCTAGAAGTAAAAGATTCAACATTTTCTGTTAACTTCCTGCTGAAATTAAATTGTCTATTAACTTTTAGTTCGTCATTGCTATACTTTAAAGCAATTTGGAATTGATCTCCACTATCCAAATGACGTAAATATGCTTTTTCCATATTAAAAATGTATTTGTGTATCAATCTATAAAACGACAATTTGGAATCCACTTTTGTTAATCTGTTACATCTGAAAAACATTCCTTTCTTTATATTAATTGAAATAAATCATAAATCCCTTATTTTATTATGGTCAACAAGAGAGGTTAGGTTGGTGGGAAGACGTTTAAAACGTCAAAAATAAGTCTTCAGTCTTCTTTTTCATATGTCGAATGTAGACGTAGACAAATGAGTTAATTCCCTTTTATATTGAATTACGATAATAAGGGCCACTTGCACCGCACTAGTATTAATCCTCGATTAACAAAACCACGATTAACTTATTAAATCTTAGATTAACTATTTGACTTGCACCGTCGTTTAACAAAACTAGATTAATTTTAAGCCATATTTCTGGTGATTTTTCTATAGGTTGGCACTGTGACTATGTTCACATGTTTAAGTATAACCTTAAATTACTGAAAATTATTGTTTTTTGACTGTGCTGTGCGTGGTTTTTCTAGTAGTGCATCAGTGATATCTCTGTAGTGCATACTATCAAAATTTTTCGTTTTTAAAATGGCAGATAAGGGAAAAGTATCCAGAAATCGCTCACGCAATTTTACGTTGGAAGAAAAAACGTATTTATTTACACTTGTTGCAAATTATAAATCAATTTTAGAAAATAAGAAAACCGGGCATTTCGCAATTGCGGGCACTCTAACCTAACCAAATATATTTTCCTCAAGGCACTGCGTCACAGTGTTGCCGTATTTATTTTAGTAAAATATGTATATGAATGCTACAAATATAAATTTACTTTTACGAAATAATAATTTGTGTTATGAGAAGCTACAAATTTTAAATAAGTATAAAACTTGCCGTATTTTTTTTTGTAAAATGTATATGAAGGTTTAAAATATAAGTTACTTTTACGAAATTATAATTTGTATTATGAGAAGCTACAAGATTTAAATAAGTATAAAACAAATATTTTCTTTGTTTATAAAACAAATTTCTTATATAAAAAAAGTTTGTTTCTTATAAAACAAATATTTTGTAAAATCTTTGAATTTTTATATAATTTCAATGCATTTCTATTATATACGGTAATTTAATTATTACTATTAATTTTTTATATGATTTTAATCAATTTTATTGTATATGCATTTGATTATTATCTTTAATTTAACTAAAATCTATACTATTAATTTTTTATAACACTCAACATTTGTATAATATTATGTGAGAGTATGAAAAAACTGGAGACTTGGCAACTCTGACACCATTTAAGCGAACGTTAAATGTCATTATAAATGCTTGGTTAGGTTAGAGTGCCCGCAATTGCGAAATGCCCAGAAAACCCATGCAGTTACCAATCAAGAAAAATTGAAAACTTGGGAGAAGATAGCAAGAGAATTTAATTCAGTGTCTCTGGGAAATATTCAGAGACCAATGGAGGTGTTAAAGCGGTTTTACGAAAACCAAAAAAAGGAATTGCGGAAAAGATGTGCCAATAAAAAGATGCATATTAAAGGCACTGGTGGTGGCCCTCCACTTCCAGAAATAAATGATCCAACCGAAGATTTGCTCCTCTCCATAGTTAACGAGAAAACAGTCAGTGGCATAAATATACCATTTGGAGGCGACGTTAACAGTGAATCTGAGGATGAAGATGAAGTTCAAAATAGGTCAGTGAAAACTACCACAAATAATAAAATAGAAGTTGTGTATGACCAACCAAGCCAGCCTGATCAATCAATATTTTATGTAAGTTAATAAAATGCCACCATTCATAACTACTTTTTAAATTAAACTTGTTAATTTTATTTTATAGGATATGGAATTAGATCTTGTTGATACTCCTGAAATAGGAAATCAAGGACCTTGTACAAGTACAGAATTGTCACAAGACAATGTAAGTAATGTAACATTATTTTAACAGTGTACATACATAGGTACTATGTTGTATTTGTTGAAAATTTAGATTGAATTTAAAAAAATGTTTAGTTTTAAATACAAATATAACCAACAGATACATAGTTAAACATTTGCATTTTATTTATTTGTATTGATTTTAGATTCAGAAAAACAAGACTTGGGCGTCATACACACCTTCAGATTTAGCCAAAAAGATGAGCTCCCCACTGAAACGAAAAATTGCAAATGTTTTATTAAATTCTCAAGACGAAAATATCCCTGGTAAGAAAATTAAGCAAGTGTTTTGTAAAAAAAAATTAAAAATTTTAATTTAAGGGCCTTCAACAATCAATAAAGAAACACCAACAAAAAGCTCTCGAAGAAGACCTGCAGTAGTGGTGAAATCCCTAACTTCTTCAGATATAGCTGCAAAGTATAACAAATTATTGGACTACCGTTTAGAAATAGTTGCATATGAAAAAAAGGAATTGGAGCAAAGACTGCAACAGTATAGTACCAAACATGAAAAAGAAATGTTGCTCTTAGATGTTCAACTTGAAATCGAAAGAGAAAAGTTAAAAAGAATTAAGAGATCTGATGATCTGATAGAAAATAGTAAAAAATAGTAAAAGTAAATGTATTGTTTTTTTGAATAAAAGTGTATTTAGCTATATTGTATTTTTTTAACACTATATTATCAATTCATATCCTCACCTCCAAGAAGTGTGATATTGATCGCACGGGTGAACCTTGGTAAACCTGAGCAACCCTACTGGAGATTGGGTGACATCGTTATCATAACTAGGTCCACACAGTCTCTGACTGAAGCATTCCAGTCGTTGAGGGAATCTGCATTGAGAATGGAACTAAATATAAATGTTCAAAAGATCAAATATATGTGTTGCACCAGGTCAAACAACCCGACACCTACAAGAATAATAATTGATGATCTAGAACTGGAAGGTATTGACACCTTCATATACCTAGGCTTGCTGTTGACTAAAGATAACAACGTTAGCGAAGAAATTAAAAGAAGAATAGTGTTACTATGGCTTGAGAAGACAGATGGCCTCAAAGCTACCTAGAAAAATTAAAGTGACTGTCTATAAAACACTAATAAGACCAGTGTTAACTTAAGGATCAGAAACGTGGTCACTTACAAAGAATGAGCAAGAACTGTTTAAAACATTCGAGCGAAAAATTCTAAGAAGGATATATGGAGGAATCAAAGAGCAAGGTTTGTGGCACAGGCGTTACAACTTTAAGTTGTATAGAAGTTTTGGGGAACCTGACGTAAAATTCATTAAGGTAGTATGCCTTAGATGGACAGGACACATAATCAGGCGAGAGGAAGATGCCACAATCAGAAAAGTTTTTGACAGAAGAGGGCCAATAGGTCAACGAGCCAGAGGAAGACTGAGACTTGGGTATCTAGACAACCTAGAGGATGATATAAAATCCACTGGAGTTAGAAGATGGAGAAGAGTTGCCAGTGACAGGGGTGAATGGAGGATTGTTCTGAAGAAGGCTATGGCTCATAAAGAGCTCTGATGCCACTGATGATATATTATCTAATCAAATTAGTTAACACACTGTAAATATACATAAAAATATTGATATGTTTCAGAGAAAGTTCACAAGTATATACTAGGTATTAATTGGAAGAGCCATAACAACAAACAAAATTAAAAATAGCTGTTACAGATTTTTTATGAACATATCTTTATTTACAAATAGGTATGCCTAATTTATAAATAAAACTTAAATAAACGCACAATAAAATGGTATCACTGAATATTAAAGTAGTTCATAAAAGGTTACTATTCCTGTTAAAAATGGAAACTACATAGATCAAATCATATTCAAATAAATTGAAATAGTCCTAAACGCATTGCTATTTTAGCTATAAGTTAGCAAAATATCCATTAATTAGTTGGTGTCTGTAACCTTCATTTTCTACACCTTGTTCAGGAATGTCTTGCATTTGACCCATATTGATAAGGTAATTTAATTCCTCTTCATCTATATCAAATGGGTTTGGGGGATTGGGTTCATGCATATCTTTTGCAATGTTGTGTAAGACTGCTGTGGCAGGTATGATAGCAAAGATCGTGTTCATTTTTAATCGAATCCCATATGCCAACACAGGAAATCGACGTTTCCAGACTCCTATTGAACACTCTACTTTGTTCCGTGTTCGAATAAGAGACTCATTATATAGAGCCTGTGCTCTGTTTATGGGGTTCGCCAATGGGGTAAGAAAATAATTTCTTACTGCATATCCACTGTCACCTGAAATAAAATAAACAAAGTATAAATAAACAACATAGTTTTGTAAAACCATTTATAAATATAATAATAAAACAGGTATATCACTTGTACTGGTACAAAAATCAGAGAGGGAATGTGAGATTTCCATTGCAATATTGAACTTACCCAATAAAACACAATTTGGAAAAGACCCCTCTTCAAATTTACGTCGAATTCTGCAATTATTAAAAATAGTATTATCGTGGACCGAACCTGGCCATCTTCCAACAACATCCAAAAATTTTAGGGATGCATCACATATCACCTGAACGTTTATAGAAAAGTATCCTTTTCTATTCCTATAAACTTCAGCATCATCACCTCCTACAAATTTGATTATTTTAATCTTGAGTTACCAAAAATATTTTTTTGTGTGTAGAAAAAATGTACAGTAGTTTACCTGGAGATTGAAGTTTGACATGAGTGCCATCAACCACACCGATCACTCGAGGAAATGCTGCTCTCTCATAGAATTCTGTATGAATTTTAAGTCTTTCTTCAGGTGTTGGCATTTTTACAAAGTCTCTATAAAGTTGTGCCAATATTATAGAAACTCGTTCTATTATTCGACTAGTTGTGGATTCATGCATCCCCATAAAGTCTGCAACAGCAGCCAAGTGTCCCGAACTTGCATAGAATCTTAGGGTTGCTAGAAGCTGATTTATGGGTGAAACACTATTGTTCCTAAAAAAACAATTGTCAGTTTCTTTTTCTAAATTAAATATCATATTAAAGTCCCTTATTCAAATTTAATATTCACCAAAAAGTAATCGTTGTATGCTTAATACTTACAAGTCATGGGGGTATTCTAGTCGATCTTCCGTTATTTCCAAAAGCCGATGAACAGTTGCTTTCATTAGTCTGAACCTTTTAAAAAATGTTAATTCATCCATAACATGGAAATAATTTGACCTTTCATAAATTCGTCTTGGAAAGCCAAAATCTACTATTTCCAAAATATCTAAATCGTCTTCTATAAAAATCTCTTCTTCCAATTCCAAATCCATGATTTTATTAAAAATTACCACCGTGACACCACCACTTTAATTAGTGTAAACATACAAAAAGTATGGTTAGGTTTTTAAGATTAACATTAAACTCTATTTTAATCCACAGAATTTCCAGGATTTAATTTAACAGTTAGTTAAGGTAATTAAACCTGGTTTATGTGACGGTGCAAGATAATCATGTAACTAAAACTTAGTTTAGTACTTAAACCATTGTTTAGTATGACGGTGCAAGTGGCCCTAATACATTAAAAATTTAATGATGTTTTCTTTGATTTTATACCCTTTTTCAAACAGTCTTGTTTTATTCTCTATTACGACGTTTTATCGTAGGATTGGAAATATAAAAATTAGATAAAATAAAAAGATAACCTGAATAAGTTTGGTAGCAATGTTTGTCTTCTGTTAACTATGACACGGAATATTTTTAATATCTTTGAATCAGCCGTTTGTTTATATTTTTCGTCCAATCAGAACAAGACATGAAAGCGTAAAGTGATTGACTGACAATCCGAAGTTGACGCGTAAACTTTAAATTTCTCGTAGTTTAGGTTAGGTATATAAGTGAAATATAGAAAGCAGCTGTAACATAAAAATATTAATTTAAAATAATTGAACAAAGTAAATTATTTTATGAATATGCACAAAAACAACAAATTCTTCCTTTACGCCGCTGGAATATTCCTGTCATATTTTTATTTTGGAATAGTACAAGAAAAAATCACAAGAGGAAAGTATCCATATGAACTGACTAAGGAAGATGGTACAAAAGTTATAGAAAACGAAAAATATACATATGCGGTTACTTTAGTTCTAGTGCAATGTATAATAAATTATTTAATAGCTACAATAGCTTCTACTATGTGGCCTCAAGGAGAAGATACCACTCGTAAGTTGTATTATGCAAGTATGTCATTCACATATTTATTAGCTATGATCTGCTCAAATATGGCACTACAATGGGTGCCATACCCCACTCAAGTAATTGGAAAATCTGCTAAACCTATCCCTGTCATGATATTGGGAGTTTTAATTGGGAGAAAGACTTATACTGTAAAGAAATACATTTTTGTGTTTATGATAGTTTTCGGCATTGTGCTGTTTATGTTAAAGGATAATGTTAAATCACAATCTGATGAGGCTTCTACAGGTATAGGAGAATTACTGATAGTACTATCTCTAATATTGGATGGTCTTGTAGGAGCTATACAGGTAATAATTTATTACAAATAATATTGTCAGGTGTTGTAATGTGTGAAAGTAATTTGAGTTGGCTCCAAAACATATTGTTAACAGTAGATATTCAAATATAGATTTATTACATTCCATAACATTGTACAAAGATGTAATATAAAAGGAAGCTAGATGCCAATAGGAAGAATAATAAAACAGTAAAAATTAACTGATTACTGACTAATACTAATTTATACTAATTTTGTTGATTATTTTTATGTTGTGTTAATTATTTTCAAAAAAGTTTCTGTTAGGTTAAGCTATGTACACACTTTTGAACAACACAATGAGCATTTTTTCACCCTCTTTTGCTAGATCAGTATAGGGCAAGCTGAACAGATCCACACTGCTCAGCCAGAGCTGAGAGTTCTCAAGTTGCTCAGTGAGTACAGAGAAAAAATCAAGATGTCCAAATGGCGAAACAGCTGTCCCAAGTTAACAATATATGTGCAATTTAAACATATTTATTGCGTAATAAAAAAAAAACAGAAATGTTTCAAGAAAATTGTCTTTTACTTTTCTACCATTTCTGATGTTTTGAAAAGCTTTTGGATCCAAAACATAAATTTTCTTTTTAAAATTTATTTGATAAATTTTATTGTAACAACTTGAAAAAAGATGTTCATACGGGAGGTAACGAATAATTTGGAAAACAATAACTGCCAAAAAACTAAGTTATAATATCAGCTCACAATTTTTAAATAATCTTTTTTGAAAATGATTTCTGAATTGGAAATTAAAATGTCAAACAGCAATTATTTGCAGGTAATTACAAAATCAATTGTAATTTCTATTTGCCACAAGAAAAAAGTTTTAGAATATTAAGTATGTATTTGTTTTAGGATAGAATTCGAGCTGAATCTAAACCTACAGGAATTCAGATGATGCAAGTAGCCAATGCTTGGTCCACATTGTTCTTGACTGTGGCCATTGTAGTATCAAAAGAATATTTATGGTTCTATGAGTTTGCTTGCAGACACCCATCTGTAGTTTACAATCTTCTAATGCTAGGTATTACTTCTGCTGTAGGACAACTGTTTCTCTATTCAATGGTAAGTTTGTTTCATAGTAACAATAAAATATAGTAAAAAATAACAAAAAAGCAAAAGAAACCCAGCAGATTACATTGTAGTAACATTATCAATTTTAAAATAATTCTTACATGGGCAAAGAAAAATATCCTGCAAGGGTGGTGCTCTCTTTCATTATGACCAAAAACAACAGTCAATTTACTTTGACTTAAATTATTCATTTATTGCTAATTAGAATTGAAATGAGTACATAGTACATATTATACAGCATGGCAGTCAACAGAAACAGATAGAAAAAATTAAACCCCATTAGAATTGTTCTGTGAAGAACTAATCAATTTTTTCAGGCTTGTTCTGTTGAACAAGAAATTAAGAAAAATATATGAAAGATAAAGGCACTACTACCGCACCTGTACAGAGTGCTTAAAATTTACAATGAAAATGTTTGTTTAATAAGAATAGTTAGCTTAATTGATTTCCCTATACATGATGTCGCAAAAACAAGTAACAATTTTGCTAAATCCAACCATTCATTGGCCAGTTTGAAACTCTTAAGAGGGATACTATAAACTTTATCGAGAAAATAAATGATGTCACATTAAGACCTGATAATAACTTAATTTTGGATGGAGTTTTACTATTCAGCAGTTCTCTGAGAACATTACAGATATTTTCTGTTATTAAATAGGGTGGAATTGGAGAAAGCGAAGTTGTTGAACTCAGTTATTGCAACCTTGTTCATGGTGGTAGATAAAAACCTTTTATCCTGGTTTAGTTATCCCATGACACTTGGAAATAAAACCAACAGACACAGCCTTTATTTGGACAACAACTCAAATCAGGTGAACCTGGTTCTTGGGAGAAAAGCTGAAGAATCTATAAGAAGTGTAAGACAAAACAGTTATGTTTTGCTATACTTTCAAAAAGAGTTAATCATACTATTGACCAACAATTAGAATCAAGAGGTAAACATTTTGGAAACTTATTACAAAATAATTACAGAAAAGTGTTACAAATGGAATCTGTAAAAGTATGAGGTTTATCTTCAAATCAACAAAAAGTATACAAGATAGTCTAATTGTAAGATCGACCAATGATCCAAGAAAACTGTTTTCCAGGAATACTGCTACTGGAACACTTCTCGTTGTTGTCATTCAGTATATTTATATTGGAACAAAAAAGGTTGTATACATTATTGTCGTCTTAGTTACTGCCAAAAATCAGCTCTTGTATTCAATTGTATTCATTTGTGTTCAGAAGGACCAATAGAAATTCAGAGACAGAAATTTTTATGTCAAGGGATGTTGCATTAACACTAAGAAATACCAAGACTCCTAGTGTTTTCCAACGGAGCAACTGACAGATCCTAGGAAGTATGTGATAGCTAATAGCACATATACTTTAGGAAAAACATTAGTGAGTATTTATTAATGTTTGCTGCAGTTGCACTTGTAGTTAAAAATCAATCAACCTCGAAGGATGTCATTAGCAATTGCTCCCAAAAAACTGTTGTTTTACAAGTAAATATTAACAATTAAATTATAAAGTTATATCAAGATATGCATAATTAGTACAAGGTATATGAAGATCATCTTCCTTTTTTGAAAAAACAATTTGTTTGTTGTAAATTGCAATAACTGCAATGAAAAGTTTATAGCTTTAGTTTTTACTTCAACTTTTCAAACATAAACTTAAAGCAATTAGGACAAATTGATAGTGATAGATAAGTAATTACCATCTACCAGTGACGTGACTTATCTTTATTAAAGGGTTTATGGTTTTCATTCAGTTGAATATTCAATATTCAACAGCACCAATAAAAAGATCACCAATAAAAAGATGGCGTCCGATAAGGATGATCGCGAGAGTGAGAGCGAAAAAACCAAGTTTACTTGTTGCAAAACTAAAAAATAAGCACAATAATATGTGTGAAGTGTGGAAAAGCCTTCCATAAATCATGCACGGCACGGGATTGGGCCGGAAAACTTCAAATTTTAGATGAAACGTGTGTGATTTGTTGTGATTCTAATATAAACTTAAAAAGTGGAGATGGCATGGAAAATACAATCATTCATCTGCTAAATGAACTAAATTTGTGAATTAAGAAGTAAAAATCAAATCCTAGAGGAAAATAATAAGCTGCTATGGGAAAAAATAGAAAGCATAGAGAAAAAGTTAACAAAAAATTCCATGGAGGTAAAAAATGCTGCAAAAACTAAGAATATCAATAACAATCCATTAATTTTAAAAGAACAAAATGATTTGAAAGAGACTACAAGGTCAGTTGAAGCAGTCACAGAACAGCCACTTTGTTCTGTTGATTTGTCTGAGCTGCCACCTAAACCAAGAATATCAAGCAGTTCAATTGCACCCGTGACGCCTGTTAAAGATACCAACCGTCCACTGATTAAAGATGAAAATGATAAATGGGAAACCCAAAAAAAAGAGGTTTTTACAAAACACCTCGTCCAACACTTATTGAACGACCAGATCCACTCCAGGGAACCAATGAGAATGCTGGAAGTATCCTGCGTGTAGCCACAAAACATATGGCGATTTTCCTGTCAGGTTTCGATCCAAAAACGGAAGCTCAGGAAATACTTAACTATCTAAAAGAAAGAAAACTGGATGAAAATGTTATCTGCGAAAAAATGAAAACCAGACAGATAAGTACAAAAGTTCATTTAAAATTACTGTTCCAGAACTAAAAATACCTCATTTAATGCAGCAAGAATTATGGCTGAATGGTGTAATTTTTAACCATTTTCAGAATGTACAGAGGCACCCCAGTGTCAAATGACAGTCTACGGCACACACCAAAAGAAAATTATCAGTAATCCACTTAAATACGCAATCAATTAAAACAAGTATTGATGCCATTAATTTTATCCTAGAAGATCATGATGAATGCTTTGCTCTTTGTTTAACTGAGCACTGGAAAACAGAAGAACAACTGCGGGACTACAATGTGCGGAATTTTAAACTGATCTCTTCATATTGCAGAAGCAGTTCACAGGAGCATGGTGCCAGTGCGATATACATCAAAGACGCATTTATTGCAAAAGCCCGGGAAGATATTTCTAGTTTATCAGAAAGAACGGTGTTTGAGTGTTCCGCTGCAGAGGTGCGAATTAATAAGAAGAAGATTGTAATCCTATCCATCTACCGAACAGAAGACCCACAAGTTTTAATGAATAAATTAGACCAAATACTTTGTGATTTAGTTGACCAGGACTCCATCATTTTTTTGGCTGGTGATTTTAACTTAGATATGCTGCTTGAGGGTGCAAGGTGGCCAGACGCATTAAAATGTTTTTGACTTTATATAAAACCTTCCATCAAAGACTATACACGCATACAAGGTAACAAAAAATCCTGTATAGATAATATTTTTACAAATCTTGACATATTTGATTCCCTTGTATTCAATCCTCATACATCTGATCATACTGCTCAAAGGTAAAATTTGAATTAAATGAATTTGAGTCAAATATAATAAAAAACGAATATTTAGCAAGGAGAATAAAAGTTTTTTTAAATTCATGTTAGGTAATGTAGACTGGGTATCTGTTTTTGAGACATTAGAAGTAGATAATCAGTGGGATGCTTTTATGAGTATAGTTCAGAAAATTTTTATAGAATGTTTTTCACTCAAAGAGATAAATACAGCAAATAAAAAACAAATCACAAAAGTACTTTAAAATGATGATATAAAACGTTGTAAATCTAGGCTTGATGTTTTGTTTACACTGTCTACCAATAATGTTGATTATAAAAATATTTACAGGACAGAAAAACGCAAATACAGTTCTTTACTCACTCAATCTCGGAAAAATTGTTATAAAGAACGAATTGAAAATAGCGAGAATAAAACTAAAATGGCTTGGCAATTGGTAAAAGAGATTAAGGGTAATTCCAAAAATCAAGGTAATTTCTGTTTGGAGGGTGACCCTCAGGTGCTTTCTAACGAAATAAATCAATTTATGGTAAATGCAGCGCCAGAAGCTGTAAAGAAAATAAAGCATGTAAAAAATTTTCAAATTAATATCGAACAAACTAATCATTGCATGTTTTTAACTCCAGTTTCAGAGAAAGAAATAAGTCACATAATAAATAACGTAAAAAACAAGCATAGCTCTGGTTATGATGAAATATCAACCAACTTAATTAAATATGTTTTATCATAGATTTCTCTTCCTCTTTCTTTTATAGTTAATGCTTCTTTCAAACAAGCTAATTTTCCTCAAAAACTGACAATTGTCAAGCCACTTCATAAAAAAGGTGATGTTACTAAGATGGAGAACTATAGACCAATAAGCCTTCTTCCATCATTCTCAAAAATATTTGAAAAAGCAATATATTTCAGACTACAAAACTTTTTTACTACAAACAACTTATTTAGTAGTTCACAGCATGGTTTTCTCGCAGGGAGATCTGTTGAGATAGCTCTATGATTTTATATTAAAAATTTTAGAAAAACTGGAGGCAAAGCTGAAAACACTGGGTGCTTTTTTGGACTCAAATATGCTTTTCTGGGAAAAAACTTTAGAAACACTCCTCACAGTGGCAGAGCAAATTCTAAGCAAGGCTGAACAGTGATTCAGTGGAAATCGGTTGTTGCTTAATACTGATAAGACAGTTGTTGTCTACTTTAGAACCAGCCAGTCACGAGAACAGTTTCCAGATACAATTAATTTTCTATCAGAAAACACGGAACCTGCTAGATCAGTTAAATTTCTTGGTATTCATATTGACCAGAATCTGAATTGGGGGGGGGGGGGGGAGGGGAACAAATACAAAATACAACAAAAAAAACTGAATAGAGCCTGCTACTCATTAAGAGTGTTAAAGAGCTATCTAGACCAGGATGATTTTACTATCAGTATATTATGCAAACTTTTATTCTATTATGCGATATTGCGACATTATGGAGTAATCCATGATACTATGATAAGAAGATAAGATATTGCGCATAAGTCGTGATGTCATTGGAGAGTTGCACGTTCGAAATGTCAGTTTTTTGTATGTGTCAATAAATAATCTTTAATAAATAGTTTGGAGATATCCTTATGTGTACAATTATTGTAATTATTGAAGTTCTTAACTTATTTTCGTCTAGTAATTTCATCACAGAATGCATATGTATCATGGAGTAATCTTCTGGGGTGCTGAAGTAGATAGCTCACCTGTCTTTATAGTCCAAAAAAAAGGCAGTCCGGGTGATCTTAGGACTAAAGGCGGGACAATCCTGTAGAGGCCGATTCAAGTCACTCAATATGCTCACTTTCTCAGCCATAATTTTAAAATTTTTTTTTGTTTTATCACCTGCTTCCCAATCATGAATATAATACAAGAAGCCTTAATTTGAATTTGCACTTCACAGATTGTCTATAACAAAGAGAAGTCCTTTGTATGCGTGTGTTAAATTTTATAATAGTCTACCATCTGACATTAAACAGGAAACACAGTATAGAGCTTTTAAAAGAAAGGTTTTTCAACACCTAGTGTTGACATTGAGCCCTGTACTGTGGCGAAGTGCCTTGCCTATCCTTCTCCTTGATCAGCTTATTTAATTTGTAATGTTAATATATTTTAAATGTGTGATGTCAATATATATATATATATATATATATATATATATATATATATATATATATATATATATTTTTAATCTGTAATTAATAATGTGACGTTATTTGCTCAATTATGTTTAAAAATTTATGCAAATAAAAATTTACTCTACTCTACTTATAAACTTGTTTATTGTGTGTTATGTAGTGACATAAATATAACAGATAAACATGAAAATTTCGAGAATTTATATATATATATATATATATATATATATATATATATATATTTACATGCATAAATATCAACTATTAACCCTAAAATAATTTATTAATCTTTTTAGGTATCCGAATTTGGACCTCTTGTAGTATCAGTAGTCACAACAACCAGAAAATTCTTCACTGTTTTGGGTTCCGTCCTGATTTTCGGCAATCCCATATCTAGTAGACAATGGATAGGTGCTGTGATAGTATTTACTGCACTCTTTTTAGACGCCTTTTACTCCAAAGGTGCCGCAAAGAAAAAATAACCTTCAAATAAATCATTCCTAGTTCCTAGGCAATTTTAAGAGAAATGTTTTGTACTAATTTTGACATTGTTTTTATTTATAAAAATTAGGAAACAAAATATGTTTATATTTATTGTATTTATTTTAATACAAGTTTATTGTGTATTAACATGTATAATTGGTAAAAAAATGTGATCATACTTTTCCTTTAATTATCCGTTTTTCAAATTTTCATATTTTCTGGACTTACATGGTTAAACTAAGGTATAACGGAAATTTATTTTATTAGATTGCTTACATCCTTTTTCATTATTTATTTAGCATATTTCTTTAATCTTTTCAGATACCATTTGTGATAACTCAATATTAGTCAACTCATTCTACTTTTAAGAAATTAGCTGCGAGTTCTGAATTTCGTTTGTGATATTCTAATTTTGCATAAGTTTCAAATATTTTTAGCGGATTTTTCACTTATAAAAACAAGCTGGCCGACCCGCTGATGGCCCTCTTTACCTTCATCGAGCGAATGTCTTATTACGACTTAAATTCTACAGTATGATCCACTTATATTTGGACATAACCTGCGATCAGTACCGCTGTTAGAATTTATCTAACATTTTTAATATTTTTTTAGTACCTTTCTCGCGCCTCGTATATTTATTTTCGGCCAGCTATGCCCCACTAAATGATTTGTCTAGTCACTCCAATCCCATGTTTAATTTAGATTGAAATCAACAAGAATCTGTTCAGTGCGCTATGAAAGTTGTCAGTGAGGGATGTTAGTAAAATCTAACGCGGTACCAATTACGTAGTCATAAATTTTGAATAACCCTTTGGGAGGCTGTAGAAGACGATATGCAACAAGATGAAGTCGATCAATCGGACACAGATGTTTCAGAGGCCGCTTTCTCAAGTGACGAAATAGATAAAGAGAATGTACAAGACTCTGCCTCTACACAATCAAATTTAAAAAGATCTGAAAGAAGTTGTCCCTATTATACTGGTAAAGATGGTACTAAATGGTTAGTGCACCAAAATCAAAACAAAGTTGGAAAAAACCAGCCCTCAGAATATTGTTACACAGATACAAGGTGTAAAAGGTATTGCAAAAGAAGCCAAAACAATATTGGATTGTTGGAAACTGTTTTTCTCGGATGAAATCATTCAATATATTACAGATTGTACCAACGGGAAACTTTAAAAAATGAGACTCACCAGAAACGCAAAACATTACAGTCCTACAGATTTTGACGAACTGAGTGCATTTGTCGGGCTTTTACATCTGCTAGTGTAAAAAGAGCCCAACATTTAAATACTTCAGAACTTTGGAGCACGGACGGAACGGCCCCAGAATACTTTGCTGCTACTATGTCAGAACGCCGTTTTTACTCTATTACAAACTATTGGGTTTGATGATATTGAATCTAGAGTAGGGATGTGTAGTTCACCATCGAAATAGTTCAAATGAACGATTCTTTCAACTGAACTAATTGAACTAGTTCATTAATTTTCATAGAACTAGTTCGCTGCCATTTACCAAAGGTAGGTAGTGATGTAACAAATGTCATTTTTTAAACATTCGCGAATGCGAATATATGCCACCGACATTCGCGAATGCGAATATTCAGTTTTTTTTTAATTTGGCAATTTTAATTGTCTCCGGCACTGCCGGCAGTCTCATTTGCGCGAGGTGTGTAGGCAACTGGAAAAAGTCTGTCATTTTTAACTGCTTTAAATTGTCCAGTATCATTCTATCATATTTGCTAAAGTAAAGATGTGAAACAGTTGTATTTATTGTAAAGAAGTTTATTGTAGGCGGTTAAGTTTATTGAGGGGTCGTTTAAAAAGGTATTTATTTATAGTCACGTCCGGGCCAAAAACGTAGAAAGCACGTTTTTTCGATCTTATTTTCTCTTGTTTTAATCAAATTTGACTTGTTACAGAGAGAGAAAGTTATAGCAGAGAACTAAGTTCTCTGGTTATAGTTCCAATAAAAATTTCACGGGACACAAGTCACTCCACTTGCCCTGCTCTGCTCGTGCACAAATACAAGTGAATTTTTAGATAAAGTGTGATTAGCTATTTATTATTATGAGTAAATCAAATTATAGTGAAATATGGACTTATTTTTCACCACTTTTCGATACTGAACGAGCTAAATGCAAGCTGTGTAATATTCGCAAAACATTCGCACAAATTTTGCGAATATGCAAAAATATGCGAATATTCGCGAATGCGAATATTCGTGACATCACTATGGTAGAGGCACTCGAGAACACCTGCTGAATATAAGACAGATAATCGAGAAATCTAGGGAATTCAACATCCCACTATACATCTGTTTTATAGATTACCGTAAAGCGTTCGACAGGGTCAAGTGGAGACACTTATGGCGAATACTAAACGAAGTAGGCGTACCACAACATCTAATTACGCTTATAACTGAACTATATGAACACACTACTGGATCAGTTAAAGTACTTGACACACTTTCGAACGAGTTTCATCCAGAACGGGGTGTCAGACAAGGATGTATACTATCTCCACAATTATTCAACATATATGGAGAGTATATTATGCGAAGAGCACTTGAAGGATGGGGAAAGGGCATCTCAATAAATGATCATAAACTAAACAACCTACGTTTCGCAGATGACACAGCCCTTCTTGCAAATAGTCAAGCAGAGCTGATGGAACTTATACGACTGATCGAAAAAGAAAGTCAAATATTTGGTCTGCAATTAAACATATCAAAGACAAAGATCATGATAGTGGATAGACTACACAACAATCATCCACACATAACCACAATTGACCGGTTCGAGGTTGTGAGCTCATACTTATATCTGGGATCGTTAATCACAAACACAGGGTCATTGCAAGCACATTACAAGAAGATATTAAACGTAGATGTGATCTAGCAAAAGTTGCCACAGCAAAAATGACCAAAATATGGAAGGTATGTCAAATTTCAAGAGCGATAAAGATGAGGTTGATCAACTGCTTAATATTCCCAATACTGACTTACGGATGTGAATCTTGGACTCTGAGACAATCGGAGAGAAAAAAGATAGACGCCACTGAAATGTTCTGTTGGAGACGAATGTTACGAATTCCTTGGACCGACCGTAGAACAAATAATTCAATTTTAAGAGAGCTAAAAGTTAGCCAACGACTCTCTACTAAAGTCCATCTCTAACAATTAAAATATTTTGGGCATGTTATGAGAGCAAACACAGAAAACATGGAAAGACTCATAATACAAGGAAAGGTAGAAGGCCGAAGATCACGAGGAAGATCCCCAACAAGATGGATAGATCAAATTACAGGAATATGCCAAAGCATGCATGAATTAAAAGAAATGACCAGAGACAGAGATCTCTGGAGACGGACAATACACGACATCACGTCGACCACTACACTCCCCCTGGGGGGTCAGGATTGAAGAGAGAAAGTTCGCTGCGAACGATTTGCATGATAAATTGTGTCTCAAATTCTAAAGAAAAAAATAATGAATGAATGAATATTCTAACTCGATGGAATGAATATATATTTATTATTTTGTAAATGGATGGACTAACTAGTTTAAAAAAAAAAATGCCGATTAGCCTCAGATAACAGATTCATAATTCTTATGAATGTGACAATAACATATAGTCATCTTAATGTCATAATGGTTCGAATCTTATGCACATGTACTGGCTTGGATGTTGCCATGCTGTGTTCTTTCTTGTATTGTAATTTTGAAATAAAAATTTTAGTTGTGGTTAAAACGATTGAGGCATTTACATAAAATATAATGTTATGTAAAAATGAGAATGAAAATGTGTTATTTAATGTTTCTAGAAAATTCACTGATTTTTTGTAAAGGTTCTTTTAGAAATAACCTAATTATAAATACCTATGAGTTTAAATATACGTAAATATAAAAATAAATCATACGTAAACCATATTTATATTTAAAACGGTTAATAAAAAGCAAATCTTAATCATTTTTGCAAATAAAAACTAACTAATCATATAATAATTTAAAACATTTAAACCCTAACATACGATCGAAAGAAATAGTTCCGAACTACTTGTAGGGTAGTGAACTAGTGAAAACCGAAGAAAACGGGCGGCCGGCGCCGAGCTTGTGTGATGATTGAGACGAGACATCTGGCAACCAGTTATGTTAGGGTTGGATTTCGATTTCGGTCCTACAAATAGTTCTTTCGCGAACTAGTTTACTGAACTAGTTCATTTTTGTGAACTAGTCCGTCTAAAAGAACTAATAAGCACACCTCTAATCTAGAGTAAAAAGAGTTCAAGAAGATCATGTGGCGCCTGTGCGATACGTTCTGGATACCTTTGTTGGGAAGTCTTTATAACATTACTCGGGGGGTAGTTACATAACAGTGGATGAGATGCTTGAGGGTGTCAGAGGGAGATGCAAAACAAAAAGAAAAATCAAACGATTTCTACCTGGCGAAATCGAATTCAAATCTTGACCACTGTGTTTTCTAAACTTGCAAAGCAAATAGCTTGATAAATTACTCGGCAAGGGAATCTAAGATTGCATTCCACATGCCGTTTATAATGGTCAAAATTATATTTTATGGACAATTACTTTACATATGTATCTTTGGCTAATGACTTGGTACACAACTACCGTATAACGTTAGTTGGCACATTACGTAAGAACAAGCGAGAGGTTCCCCCAATTTTTTTAGATACTAACTTACAAAAAAATAGCAGCATGTTTGCTTAGGAAGTCGATCCCAATAAATGCGTTCCTACCTCATATGTACCAAAACCTAATAGAAATGTACTGATGCTGTCGACGTTTCACAAAGATGATGAAATTGATCCAGGTGGCGATGCAATGAAATCTTCAGTCATAGCATTCTATAATCTAACAAAAGGAGCTGTAGATGTAGTGGACAGGATGATGGTAGAATATTCGACTACAAGAGTGAGTAACCGTTGGCCTTTAACTGTTTTTTGTTCTTTACTCAATATTGCTGGCATAAATTCACAAATTGCTTACTACAGCAATACAGACACAAAGCTCAAACGAACAATATATCTGACAGATCTTGCTAAGCAACTTACGAAACCCCATATTGTTCGTCGATCAAGTATTACATCACTGTCAATTCCACTAAGGCAAAAAATTAGAAATATTCTAGGAAATAAAGCCATTCCAGTTGATGCTGCCGAACTAAATGATGCGAATGCGAAACTTCGTTGTTTCTTTTGCCTGAAGAGAAAAAACAGATTTACTCAGCAATGATGTCATACATGTTTGAAATCCGTATGTAAAGAGCATATTGCACAAACAGTTTTGACTTGCGCTGACTGTATTAACAGAGGAGAGGATTCCTAAATTAATAACTTGTTATTTTTTGTTAATTTTTTTGGATGTAAACAGTTTTTTAATAAAACCTTTAAGAAAATTGCATAAAGTTGTCATTTGCAACAGTTATACTAAATTATATTTTATCACACCAGTCGTTCAATTTTCCAATATTAAATACATAATTAAAATAAAAATATGCATAAGCTATGAAAAATACTGCCAAGTACCAAATACCTTAAAAAAAGGGAACAACATCATGTTAGATAAAACCTAACACGGTACCTACAGAGTTAACTGTTATATTCAGAATATGACAACCAGGAGAATTTTTCTATCCATTTCATTTGAAAGCTCAAATTTTGTTTTGTAGAAATGAGAAACTGTTTTCCAATCTTGTGGAGCTGAAGGCTCTTTTAAAATTTGGGCCTTTATATATTCATCCTCGATTATGTCTTGACACGCATGAAAACAAACATAAAATTTAGCAGAATGATAAGATGACGTAACAAGTGAGCTGATTCTGGTCAGTTCCAGGCTAAATGTAGGCTCAAAAGGGGTAGGCATCAAACAGGGCACCGGCGAAACTCTGACTTTGGATACTGCAAACTGTAAAATAATAAAAAAATACTATACCAATAAGCGAAGCAACGAAGCAATCAACCTAGCAAATTTTTGCAGTAGGATGGATCTCAATGAAACTTTTTGCATTCAATTCGTATGAGTGTTAGGAAATTTTGAAAATAAGCAAATATTATGGATATAAGGTATATTTTGAAGTTAAGTTAGAATAAAGTTAGAATAGTTTCAAAACCTCGTAAATACGCATACCCGAAAAAATAAATGGACCCTAAAAACATCATCATCATCATCATTGGCTTTTACAACTCTTCGTGAGTTTTTGCCGCGTTTACTATTGCCTTCCATTGATTCCGATCATGTGCTATTATTTCCATGGCCTTACTTCCATCTTCTCTAGGTCTTCCCTGACTGCGTCTTTCCACCTTTTTCTAGGCCTTCCTGTCGATCTTCTACCATCTGGGCTTTCCCAAAACACATTGCTAATCAGTCTGTCATGATCACTCCGTACCACGTGGCCTGCCCATCTTAATCTATTGGCTTTTATGTATCTTACGATGTTTCCTTTCCCGAAGAGAGTCTCTATTTCATTGTTGTATCTGCTCCTCCATTCATTTGTCACGCTGTCCCTGCAAGAACCATATATAATTCGCAGGATTTTGCGTTCCCATACTAATAGCTTATTGATTTCTTTCTTTCTCAATGTCCATGTTTCACTTCCATATGTCACTGCTGGTCGTATTATGGTTTTGTACATTTGGATTTTGGCACGCCTTGAGAGAAGCTTTTATAAAACCCTAAAAACATGCACAATTTTAATTTCATAGGAAATTAAAGGACAGAGTGCGATTTGCACGTGCTAATGACGTCAGTATTTCCAATAAACATGATATTATGTTTCTCTAATCTTAAACATTCCAATGAGTCATCGCAATTTTATTTTATCTCACATTGAAAGATATAATAATAATTTACGACTGCCTGTCTTCACTGCCGTTAAGAACTGCTGTGTAAAAATGTAAAATATTTACATTGCACTAGGCTTATAAATAAACCTTTTAAGAACTTTCTTCTTCTTCTTCAAGTTCCACTCCTATCGGAGATTGGAAATCATTCTGGCAATTATAATTTTACTGGTTACTCGCCTGAATAGTTCAATTGAACTGCATCCAAACCATTCACGGAGATTGCGTAGCCACGAGATTTTACGTCTTCCTACGCTTCTTCTACCTTTGATTTTACCCTGCATTATATTCCTTAGTAGTTCGTACTTTTCACCTCTTAAGAACTTTAAAAAAGGACAAATAAATAAATAAATCAATGTATGATAAATAAATAATAGGATTTTGGTTTTAAATTCAGCAAATTATGTTTATACCAGACGAAAACCTCGAATTCCTAGGGAAAAATATTTCCTTGAGATTTTTTGCATAATCACTTTCATAAAATACCACAGAATAATGTTCAAGAGGTCGCCCATACAAAAAGTGGTACTAATTTATTAAACAGTTTTGTATAAATCCATTTTTAGGTTGTGATAAGTTTGTCTTTATAGGCCGTTGTTGTAGCCGTCGTCGTCGCTATCAGACAGTTCTATTTCAGATGATTCGCTATCGTCATCTAAATTTATAATAATCTCATGCTCTTCATCCAGAATTAATTTTAGGCTGACGTACCCTTCTTCTGCTTTATCAACATGCCTGCAAGTATTTGCCTATATTTCTGGTGTGATTTCATTTAGTCTGATTTTTGCTAGTTCTAAAACGTCTGGTAATTTAAAAGTGGTGTTACTTGTTTTTATGTGTTACAACTTCATTTTTTAAAATGGCCCATATCTTTTCAATTGGGTTAAGTTCTAGATGATATGGTAATAAACGTAAAACCGAGTGTTAGTCTACACCATATACTGGGTTTTTAGGTTTAGCAATGAGTATCTTATTGTAGAGCTCCAATTTTGCTTCGCTTTCATCGAAAAATATATTTCTTTCTCTTTTTCATGTCTTTTTTTCGAAGCTGATGTAAGGCATTTTTCATATTACAAAAAAATGTACAAAATACAAAATGTACATTTCATGACAAGAGTCACATTATGATATGAGGCGCTGTATATTACTAAAACTGAATTGGAAGGTAAATTGGGAAGAAGTTTGTCTTTCATCCACTTCATATAATTCTGGTGATTCATATCATCATGATAATCACCAGTTTTTTGTCCGAATTAGAAAATGCGACCAAAATAACAATATTTTATCAAAATTGATGCCTGTTGATGGAAATCGGAGTTTGTCATATTTTTAATGTGGTACACTGGACTAAATCCAATGTTGCTGTGGTACAAAAAGGAAATTATCCATAACAGCTTTTAGACCAGACAAGAGATGAGACAATAATGAGGCCATTTTTAGTTCAAATTTTAAATGGTATTCAACAGGGCTGATAATTTATTATATTTGGGAAAAAATTGTATTTGTTTTTTTGGCAAGTTGGCAATTCTATTTAAATTCATTTATTCAAATTTAATAAACAACAGCATATAATGAGAGAATATAAAATAATTACATTCTATGTGATTGCAAGGTAAAGTCAAAGGCAAGCAAGGACCTGGTAGAAAGAGAATATCATG
>OU898277.1:40588889-40600244 GCA_918026665.1 Diabrotica balteata
GTCTCTGTCTTGTTTGCAGTACTTTAACCTAAGCGTTTACGTCTAAAGCATCCTTTCCTGTCTTTTTGTGTTTTAGATCGTCTACCGAGAGAATATAAATAAGATTCGGTATGCAAAATACTCTTTAATTGAAAGCTTACAATTGCTTGTAAATTAGGATACAAAAGACCAGTGTGAAGGCGCATTAGTTATTCAATTCCATTGAACGTGTTGGTTCAACCACCCACACCGTTGATCGCGCCAGATTTTTCCTATTTTAGAATGCACTGTACAGTTGCTGGCATCAAAATTTCATCACGTTAACGCGGATTAAATGTTTTCTCTACATTTACAAAAGAGAACCAATCGTCGATTTTTGTCGTTCTAACTGTGCAAATACTAGAAATAAATCTCCATATTTTCAAATACAGTAACTGATAAATCCATATCTTATCCATTTCTTCCCATTATCCATAAGAAACAATTTCCATATGCTTTGAAACATAGAAGACTAACGACTGCATAAACTAACGTCATTTGCTACAACTCGTCCAGGGTAGTAATAGGTAATAGGAATGCCACAATGTTAAGAAACCAGTTTCAAATTTATACGAAGCTACTGATCACTTGTATCGTATCATATTGAGAGTCTGTCTATATTTCTGTGTTTCTATTCAACGGTAGGCATTAGCGTGCTTCAGAATATTTTTGTAAGGTGTAAAATCATAGTGACATTCAATGCATACAATATTTTTGTAAGGTGTAAAATCATAGACATTCGTTCAGAAGAAAACTTTTCTTATAGCTTGCTACTGCCGCAACATATTTGCAATATATTTGCAGCAATTAATTGCAACGGTATTACTATGGTTAACTAATATGAGCATGGATATATGTTATTTACTGGTATGTTGGACAACTAAGACTTTCAAAAACCAACACACCTTTTGTTTTTAACCGTTACTTAATTATTAGAGCAATTATTCGATCTAAACCTTTCAGACACTAGTGAATTAATAACGGACGAAACTAATACATTTGCATTCATCTACGCAATATATATTAACTAAATTTTCTATTTTCTAGGTAGCTATAGGTAGCTCAGAATATATCCTCCTTTGGTGTTTATTGAAATGAGTTCAATTACCACTACAAAATTAAAAAGTATCACAAAAAAGAAGTAAATTACGTTAAACTCGTACGTGAAACTGTAGGCCCGAATATCCTGTGTACGCTTAACAATATCATCATCAATCAGCCAATCGCGTCCACTGCTGGACATAGGCCTCCCTCAGTTCTTTCCAGTGTTCTCTACACTGGGCCGCTTGTAGCCAGTTTCCCGCTACACGTGTTATATCATCGGTCCATCTAGTCGGTTGTGGTCCTCGGCTTCTTTTATAGTTTCTGGGTCTCCATTCCATAATACGTCTTGTCCACCGTCCATCTTGTGCTCTGGCTAAGTGCCCTGCCCAGTTCCACTTAAGCGACGTGGTTCTTTCGATGACGTCTTGAACTCCTGATCTTTGCCTAATTTGCTGGTTTGTTATGTGGTCTCGAAGGCTCACGTTCAGCATTGCACGTTCCATGGCTCGTTGTGTAACTCGTTTATTCGCAGATTTTTGCGTGAGTGTTAAAGTCTCTGCTCCATAAATTTGTACAGGTAAAACACATTGGTTATAAACCTTTCGCTTGAGACACATGGGAATTGAACTTTTTAGAATATAGCTTAATTTGCCAAATGCTGCCCAAGTTAGGCCTATTCGCCTCTGTATTTCATGTGTTTGATTGTCTCTGCTTATTTTGATTCCGTGTCCCAGATATTTGTAAGTGTCTGTTTGTTGTATGGTATTATTGTCAATAGTTATATTTCCACTCATTACGAGATTTGTTATAAGTTTAGTTTTCTCAAAGTTTATCTTTAGGCCTGCTATTTCAGACAGACTTTTAAGCGAATGCATCATAGAAACTGTATCTTGTAAATTATCTGCGATTAATACAACATCATCTGCAAATCTTAGGTGATTTAATCTTTCTCCATCTATATTGATGCCCATATCTTGCCATTGAGTGCTCTTAAATATTGACTCTAGAGCTGCCGTGAACAATTTTGGTGAAATATTGTCTCCTTGTTTAACTCCTCGACCTAAGCTGAATTTTTCTGTGTCTTCGTGTAGTCGTATACTTGATGTAGCGTTCTCAGATTAGGTCGAGGCCTAAGCTGAAAACGTAAAAGCCTTCTCGTAATCGACAAATGCAAGAACCAGTGGTATGTTGTACTCGATGCACTTTTCTATTAAGATCTTTATTTGTGCCATATCCTGCCCTGAAGCCTGCCTGTTCTTTGGGCTGAAATCAAGTTTAGGTGTTAGCCTCTTTGTTAAGATTTTCATAAAGAGTTTGTACATATGTGTCAAGAGGCTGATGGGTCTATAATTTTCTAATTTAGTAATATCGCCTTTTTTGTGTAACAAGACTATTACTGCATTGTTCCAGTCTTTTGGAATCGTACGCGCATGTAAGCATTTATTAAACAGTTCGCTTACTGATTTTAATAAAATTTCTCCTCCTGCTTTTATTGCCTCGATAACGAGTCCATCATCACCAGGCGATCGATGGTTCTTCATTTTTTTTTAAAACTGCTCTTATTTCTGACACAGTAATGGGTAAAAGTATTTCTGATTCCTGATTTATGAGAGTCTTTACTCGTGTCGGGAAATTGTCTTGTGGTCTTTGGCTGGTATAGAGGTCTTTATAAAACTCTCTGGTTATTTTCAGAATGTTTTGTTTATCTGTTGTTGCCTTTCCGTCTTTATCTCTCAGCTTGTATATTTCTTTTTTACTTTGTGTGAGTTTTCTTTTCATTATCTTTAAACCTTTGTTCTCTTCTACTGTTTGAGTAATTACATTAGTATTATATCTTCTTACATCTTTTCAATTTCCGCTGAAATTCTTTTATTTATTTTTCTATATTCTTCTTTGTTTCCCTTTTCGTTCTCGCTTAGGTTTCGTCGTATTTTCATGAGAGCTTTTGTATTTTTGCTAATCTTTTCACTTTTGGTGTCATTTTTTTTGCAAAATTTGATTTGTGCATTTCTAACCGAGTCTGTTATTAATTTATTGTGATCGTCGATACTTAGAGGTTTGGGATTATTACTCTGTAAAGTTTCGGCTTTATTTTTTATGTATGCTTCTGGATGCTTTATTGAATTCCAAACTATGCGTTTGCAACTGTGTATCATCTTTGCTCTTTCTTTTTGTAGATTTATCGTTACTCTAGCTCTTACTGGTCTGTGGTCGCTTCCTACTGATAGTTTATTGAGTGCAGTGACATCTTGAATAATTTGCTTTTTGTCTGTTATTATATAATCATATTCGCTCTTAGTTCTTCCGTCTGGACTAGCCCACGTCCATTTTCTATTCTGTTTCTTCTTAAAAAAGGTGTTCATTGCATACAGTTTGTGTTGTAGTAGGAAGTTGGTAAGCATTTCGCCTCTTTCGTTTCTTACCCGGATTCCAAAATCTCCGATTGCCACTTCTTGTTCGTCCTTTTTTATTCCAAGTTTTCCGTTAAAATCTCCCATTATCACATTGTAATGAGCCGGTTAGCCGGTTCCTGCTTTTTTGCTCTTTCGATTTCCTCATAGAAGGCTTCGACAATTTCCTCTTCGTAATCGCTGGTGGGGGCGTATACCTGGATTAGTTTCAGATTGTATCTCTTGTATAATAACAATATACTATACAAATTTATGCCAACGAGATGTCTACGTTCTAAATTGGGTATGGCACATTAAGAAGCTAAATATTTTTGGAAAAATGAGCTAATTTCTAAGGCCGGTCCAGATAATTTCACTCTGAATCTTAATATCCGGGGATTACTTTCTTTGTTAAGACATATTCTAATAAACTATGAAAATAGTGAAATAATAAAGAGAAGTTTTTAAGCTTATAAACATTTACAATAACTCTTTATCTTTACAATGACTTTACAATAACTTTTTAACAAAATTCTTAGTAAACAAAATTATTAATCATTGTCTAAACAGGAGTGTTATAAACAAAGAGTGCCTACTTTGCGTTCCGACTAAAGTACTTAAAGTTTACTTAGACTAGAAAAAATCATAAAATAATTTATATAACAAAATAGAAATAATCATATTTCTGACGGATATTCTCAAGTTAAAGTTGATTTCATGTAATCGAATGAACTATCTTACAAGTAAAGTCGTTCCAGGAACGCAACTCAACAATCTTGGCAATATCATTTTAAAGTGGTCTACTTTAAAATGTATAATGTATGTCTGAATTGTCAATATAAATGATTCAGATAAAATTAAATTATTAGAAGAATTTTTCACTAAGTAACGAGAAAGCAAAATTTGTTTAATTTACTCATGTTTGTAGTTTGGGAACGATTTCCGAAGTAGAAATTGAAACGTCAATAAACTTACTTTATCCTTTAATTGTGGCTTATTTCCATTTAAATAGTAATTACTTTACAATGCCACAAGAAACTAGCTTCAGGACAATATAGAGTCAGTATCATTTGCTCTACCTAGTTGTTTCCTATTCATCAAGTAAGATTGGAAGCAATTCAAAGAAATACCGAGAATTCCGTAGAAATTTAGTTTTTTCAAATTTTAGATCAAAATGTCGTTATTAACACAATCAAAAGCTTTTACATGGCAAAAAACAGTCGAAGTGCAAAGATTATTGTTTAGTGCTTAATTATACCTGATGCAGTACAGAAAACAGCATCACTGGTACATTTTGGAGATTTAAGAAAATTTTTATGGATAGTCCATCAGTACTACAGGAAGATTTGCTTTTGATCCTACTGATTGTTTGAATCAGTTCAGATTTATCAACTGGTTTTATAAAGAATGAATTCGAGACCTTTTTTGAATTGATGAGATAGGAAATATGATCTTTTTGTAGCACAATAGTTGATGTTATATTAATTTTTACTCACATTAACGAAGTATTCATTTAGGTTTTCAAGTTTTGAAAGAGAAAATGTTTGAGCTGAGTTAGTTTTATTTCGAAGATCGTTTATTATGGACCAAGTTTCTTTTGCAACATTTTTAGAGCTTCCCAGATGATTTTGATAGTACATTTTTTTAACTGTTTTAATAAGTTTAACAAGTGAAGATCATGCGAGGAGTAAGGCAAGGATGTGTGCTATCGCCGACTCTTTTCAATATATACTCTGAGGAGATTTTTGATGAAGCCCTCACAAACCGAGACATGGCAATCCGAGTGAACGGTGAATACATCAATAATATCCGCTACGCCGATGACACTGTGTTACTAGCAACCAGCCTAACGATCTGCAGGCCTTACTAGACCGAGTGCGAACTGTGAGCGTAACATACGGACTGAACCTCAGAACCTCAATATTAAGAAAACTAAATTCATGGTTGTCAGCCGTACAAATTTAGATCCCGGGGCACTAATGGCAGGTAGCGAAGAGATCCAGAGAGTCGACAGATTCACTTACCTCAGAACTACCCTCAACGTACAATGGGACTACGCTCAAGAGATTAGATCCAGAATTGAAATGGCACGGTCTACATTTATTAAGTTGAGATCCTTGCTGCCCTGCAGTGATCTCAGTTTGGGAACCAAGAAGCGGATAGTGAGGTGCTACGTTCTTCCAGTGTTACTATTTGGAGTTGAAGCCTGGACACTGACGCAAGCCACTGAAAAACGAATCGAAGCCTTCGAGATGTGGATATACAGAAGGATACTAAAAATATCTTATGTGAACCATGTCACCAACGTTGAGGTCCTACAGCGCATGACAAAAGAAAAAGAAGTGCTTAATTTAATTAAACAACGTAAGCTTGAATATTTCGAGGATATTTTTGAATGTCTCGAAATATTTTCGAGGATCATATATGGTCGCCTAAGTAAGTACATATTCAGAGGAACTTGTCGGGGAATATCAAAGTGGCTTTAGGCCTGGTCGATCAATAACAGATCAGATCTTTGTGCTAAGGCAAATACTGGAAAAAACCAATGAATTCAATATCGATACATACCATCTTTTTGTAGACTTCAAATCTGCCTATGATAGTGTCCTAAGAAATAAATTGTATGAAGCAAGGAATGAATTATACATCCCCGATAAACTGATAAGATTGGTTAAGGCTACAATGCGTAATGTGGTTTGCAAAGTCGAAATACAGGGCGAACAATCACAGGCGTTCGGAACGCATGTTGGGCTGCGACAGGGAGACGCGCTCTCCTTTTCAACATAGCACTGGAAAAGGCGATCAGAGATGCCCGAATAGACAACAGAGGAAATATTTTTAATAAATCATCCCAAATTTTGGCATATGCAGATGATGTGGACCTAGTTGCCCGCACAACACGCAAGCTAGAAGAAATGTATACCACCTTCTCAAATGCCTCAAAATCTATGGGCCTCAATTGTAGAGCTTACATCAAGGGGTGCGAACTCTGAGACAATAGAATCAATTATGGTAGATGTTGTTTTAGTAATTCTTGTAGAAGAATTAACGTGCATTGTGAAACCATGCGATTTGAATATATTGACCAAAGATAATTGGGTAGCACAAGCAACAGCGTGATTAATATTCAAGTCACCACATAGAATCTTTCTGCTTTTATTGAGCAGATCGTCTAACAAATTTAACAGATTCTGAAAAAATAAATCCGTGGAAGAATCAGGTGATATATAAATGCAAAGAATGTATAGATTAAGATTCTTGTTATAAACCTATGAAAACTCAAAAAAGGCTTCATTCAACAGAAAGTCATATTTTGTTATAGGAGAGAAATCATTATTTGTAGAAATAATTACCATAAGCTAAACCTGAACGATCATACCTAGAAATTGTGATATATTTTTCTACAAAAAAAGACTCGTTGAATTCAAGCCAGTGCTCGGTAACAGCAACTATAGGAGGAAATTCTAATTCCTCTAGAAACAAAAATAATTCACCTATTTTTAGACGAATTCAACGAATATTAATCAGAACCACGCTGAAGTTTTTGTTCATCACTAAAATAATTTGAAGTTTCTAGTTACATATAACACGTCGTATTATTTAACGATAAATTAACATTTATCATATTTTCATTGCAAAATTTGTAGCATTTCTATTTCCCATGGTATATGTTAAAACACCGAAAAATATTCTCAATATTTTTGCGTCGCTGACGCAAAGAGAGAGATTGATAATATAAATATTTCAAGTAATATAAACAGGCAGTTGTTTTGATGTTGACCTAAACCTGTTTGAACCTAAAACACGTTGTAATCCTGAATGCCTTTACAAAGTGCTTCCAAAAAGTTAGTGAGAAAAAGAGAGGAAGTTTTTGAATGAATCTGTTTAGAAGATGAATAATCAAAGTTGATTCCGCCTATTAAAGATTTTGCGCATCAAATAAACAGAAATATTTTATGCTTTGTTTATACGGGGTTGGGTGAATGATGTTACTCTACGGTGGAACGCCAAAAGTTTGGTTTCATTGTTTAGTCCGGATTTTCTTCAAATTAGTTGTGTTGTTCGTTATTCGTTTTTATCATGAAAATATGTAGTGTAAAGTGGTAGTAGCAGTTAAGAGTTAGTTAGAGAGAAGATTTAGATTCGGAAGAGATAGCTTTCGGCGTGTAGTCTTCCAAGCCGGAAATTTTTTTTAAGTTGTGAGGTGAATTTGGGTTCAATATGCTATTTAGTAGTTTTTGTTGAGTTAATCACCGATTTGTTGTGCAGTGCCCTATGTAAGAGATTTGTAAGACGGCGTTTCCAACCATTTGAGAGGTCCACATAGTTTTAAGAAGGAATTGAATGGCCGAGTTTTGAAGATTGCAGTATGTTGTCATCCAGGATAATCCGAAGTACGAGTCAGTGTTCTAACTTCCCAAGAATTGTTTATTTTGTGTTTCATGATCGTCCCAGACTATTTACAGTTTGTGTGGGAACATTGACGTTTTTATTGTTAATTTAAAAACAGTTCCAATAAAAACTTGGCATCACCGAAAATACGGACAAGATTTGGTTGCTAGAATGTTAAAACTCTGTACGAGATTTCTAAACTAGATCAGACAGTAAAAGAATTAAATAAGTCATGAATGTGTTGCTTGTGTGAGGCCATATCAAATAGGTAAAGAAATAATAATAAGACTTACTCACAATCAATTTAATTTAACAATCAGACGACCGGTTTCGCTTTCTACAATTTGCAAAACATCTTCAGGTCTAGATACAAAGTTAAACTAATGCTGCAATAAAATAAACCCAATTAGGGTGGTGTCTAATAAAGATAAAATAAACAAATAAGTTAGTTCATACAAATTATAGTAATTATGCCAATATTACATGTCTGTGGTTTTCAAAATGAATAAATTTGAATATATAAAAGGTATTAACAGACAAGGTAAGACCCTTGTTGGACCCTGGTTGGGGGATCGGTTTTCTGCGGTTTCCCGATCCCACTTGCAAATGATACCTGTCTATTTTGAGGATACAGCCGCAGCTGCCCTCTCGCGTCGCGTTTAACACATTTACTAATTATAACATATTAATGCATGTATTTATACATATATTAATATCTCATTTTGTACATATACTAATTTAATAATCACTAATTACTCACTAATATTTTAGAAATCAATTCTGAAAAGAACCGACCACTGCCTTTCTCCGCTGATTGTCCTGGCTAAACCCCACCAGTGGACCATGAAGAAAGAAAAACCAGAAGCCAAACACCAAAAAAGACAAAAACCACATCCTGAAGAGGCAAAAGCCTAAAACAGGATGACAAAACCCCAACAAAAGAAGCACATCAAACCAAAGACATAAACCAACGCAACAGTGAAGTGAGGTAAGACCCACAATTGGTATAAAGTAGTAATATTATATTGTAATAAATTAATAAATGAGCAGATAAATAAAACAAAACAAACCAAACAAAACAAACATTACTTGCATGCCGGTACTCTATTAATTGATGGATTTACCTAATTGTAAGTAAGTTGAAGTAAGATGGTTCTTACGAACGTCCGAACAATCGGTTGAATGGAACACGCCCCTATACATGGTTTTTGTTGACTTCGAGCGTGCCTTTGACAGCTTATCTCATGCTGCGTGATGGAAAATTTTAGAGCTAAGAAACATCCCGCATAAAATAATTTACATTATAAAGTCACTGTACACTGAGGCGAAATGCAGCGTGACACACAATGGAATCAACAGCGATTAATTTGACATAGTTACTAGTCAGACAGGGATGCGTGCTTTCTCCGTTTCTTTTTAACATAGCAGTAGACTATGTTCTCTCCAAACTAGACTCCGACTCAAGACGGATACAATAGACGTTAATCACACGCCTAAGCGATCTGGAATACGCCGACGATATCTGCCTGTTAGGACAAAGGTTCCAACATATGGCCGATCAATTGGAAACACTTTCCACTGAAGCCAATAAAGTAGGTTTGAAAATCAATATTAGTAAAACCAAATCCATGAGAGTAAATGCAAGAAACAACACGATATTTACTATTAACAACATGCAGATTGACAACGTGGAAAACTTTACGTATCTTGGAAATGTCATAACAGAAAGCGGAGGTACAGAGGACGATATTCGTATGAGGATACGAAAAGCTCAACAAGCATTCAGCATGCTCAACTCTGTTTGGAGATCCCGCGAGTATACTACAAGGACAAAGATCCGCATATTTCAGTCAAATGTCATGTCTGTTCTACTCTCCGGATGTGAAACCTGAAAAGTGACAAAAACCCTTACAGATAAGTTGTAGATCTTTATTAATAAATGTATACGACGAATTGTTCGTATTTTCTGGGCTAACATCATCAGAAACGAAGATCTACTACACCTGGCCGAACAAAAAAGGGTAGAACATCAAATAAAGTCCAGAAAGTGGGATTGGACTCAGAAAAAATAATTCCAGTATTGCAAAGATTGCCCTAGAGTGGAATCCCCAAGGAAGAAGAAAAAGAGGTCGCCCAGTACAAACTTGGAGGAGATCCATCATGGACGAGATAAAAGGTCAAAAAAAGTCTTGGAATGAGGTGAAGGCCTTAGCGCAAAATAGAACCTGATACAATAAGAACTTGAATGATTGAATCCCTAGATGAGAGTCTCATACTACACATTTCAACTGTCAAGTCTGTACAGCTGGTTACTAACTTAATTGGTTCATAAGATATCTCTTGAGTAATAATTTTATAATCTTCAAAAACCTCCATCCAATAACTACTTGAAAATAATTTTTAATGCCACGTTCTGTACGCCAACATCAAAAATATTCTTAGCACATGAAGTATGTAAGTATACATTAATGATGTAGAATAAAAGCTGATAAATTTACACGGTAAACCAATTAATGTCGATATGGTTTTGTCTCCTGTTTTACATAAAAACATTTGATAAAACGTCTATATCGTATTTTATGATCGACTATAAAACCAGGTGACAAATATATGGCGCGAACTAATTGACTGGTTTTATCTAAAAATGTATAGAATGTAGATATATTTAATCCGATGATATAAAGGTTCTCGTGTTAGTACTGAGAAATACCAGAAATAAGTTTGAAAAATAATAACATAATTTAAAATAAAACAACATAATCAAATACATTTCACACCAATATAAAATCAAAAAACTTCTCATTGGCTCTATTATAGTCGCGTCCATAGATATCAGTAAATAGATGGAAAATAAGGGCCTACTCATATTGATGATGAGGAGAAGAAATGAGATAGAGGAAATATACAGAAAACAAAAAGATGATAAGTAAATCACAGGAAATCATAAATTCCAACATATTCAAAAATAGTAGATCAAGGGAATAGACATTGCCTGATACACAATAGATAGAAGAAGTATTGACAACGATACCACCTTTCGTAACCAACATCAGACGGACACGGAACTAAGTATAATGATTTCAGAAATAGAAAAAGCTCTAAAGGTGTTAAAAACAGCAAAAGTGAGCGCAAAAAGGTGTTGAAACGAATAAAATGTGTGAATTGACAAAGTTCAGAAGAACTGAAAGAGAAGTGATGAAGAAAAAAAAAATACTAAAAATAGGGCTAAGCTCAGAGGAACAAATTTAAATGGCCAAAGAGACACTAAATCTCAAGTGAGTGTTCGGGCTAGCTTCAATGCACTGGATTGTGGCTTTAAAGATTTAAACAGATAGCAAGGATACTGAGCTAATGAGACAAGAAACGAAATGAGACCTGGTAATATCAAACGTGATACAACTAAAGAAGGTCACTGGGAATAAATTTATAGAAAGAGAACAATAAGAAGAGAAAAGAAGGGCGCCAACTCAACGATAGTTGAGATTTTGAAGTAACAAATGAATCTGGAGGT
>OU898277.1:40600744-40736372 GCA_918026665.1 Diabrotica balteata
GTACTTATCATAGTTATATCAAATAATATGCAAATTATTTCGGTAGTTTTATGCTATGTCCCACTTAACATCTTTGATTCAAATAAAAATATTTTATTTAAGTGGCATTTTCTGTAAGTTTTTTATGTAAGTGGCAAATATCAAACTTTTCTTTTCGTTGTTTTGTACTTATCATAATTATTCATGAGCATTTGGTCGTATTCACGGACGTGTCGATTGCATTGTATTAGTGTTAAGGTCTATCGATTGCTAGTTAGTTACACTTAGTCAGTAAGTCAGTATTAAAGTCAGTTTGTCTAAATCTTTCGAAGGCGAATGACGCAATAAATGTGATCGGTAATTTCGTAAACTTGGCTTATAATACAAGTTTTCGTATTACAAAACTAATTGAGATGTGTTTAGTAGAAAATGAACAGTCGTCTGCTAATAATGTAAGTATTAAGGTTGATAGTGTAGAACTGACTGATGTTGAATCAGCTTTATAACCAGTCCCCTCTGGAAGTAAAGAAAGCAATTTGAACGTTTTAAAACCAGCACTATCTTCGCCAGTAAATCTTAAAGAAAATACTAATCTGCTGAATTTATTAGCTTCTGAAGTAACTTCTGGTGATAATTTAAGTTCTGGATCTATCACCTGAAACCATCAGATTTTGAACGTGAATATGGAAAAGCTGATTCCGAAGACCCTCAAAACGAGTATACAATGCTCTTACCTTTAGCAATACAATATTGCTAAAGGTAAGAGCATTTCCGTTCAAGTTTCAATACCTGTGTCCACAAACTTTTAAGCAAAATGTCATGAAAAGACTGCCTCTGTTGATCTAAAGCAAATTTTTAGAGACTACAGAAACTTGTTAACTATGGATACACAGAAACGTTATTTGACTAGTTTAATAACAGTAAAACCTAAAGTAAGAACACGGCGTGGTTACTCATTCAAAAATAGGTAATTTACAGTTCTTTATAAGTTGGAGAATATGGATGGTAATATCTGTATATGTTGCTTTTTGAAAGTATTTGGCAAAACCAGAAGTTTCTTAGATGACGTTGTTAAAAAAAGAAAGCATCTTCTACTTCTATCTTAAGTTTAAGAAGCCATCTAATGACACTTGCAAAATCTGTAATTTATTGTTTCTGAAGATAAAAAGCTGTGCCTCTGAAGAAAAAAAACAAAGATTAGAAAATTAAAGCCAACAATACCAGAATAATGCTTCCTTTCATTATACAACAAAACAAGACGACAAAGAAGAAAGTATGCGGAGCTTAGACAAGCTTGTAGTAGTTGCATTTGATTTGCAGAAGTATTTCACTACACCTAATTTGACATATAGTGTGGCTTTCTATAAAAGAAAGTTATGGACTTTTAATTTGACGATCCGCAATATCATCACAAAACGGACATCGTGTTATATGTGGCATGAAATTGTAGCTCAACGAGGAGCTGATGAGATCGCATCTTGCTTATTTCAGTTTATTAGAGACTTGCCAGAACAGGTAGAAAAAAGTAGTCCTTTATTCTGATACATGCCCCGGTCAAAACCGAAATAATATATTACCGATTATGTTTTTAAAAGCACTTGAAGGAAAGGAAACTCTAAAAGAAATTCATCATAAGTTCCTAGTTCCTGATCATACTCATTTAGAATGTGATACAGACTATGCTACCATGGAGAGATTTGTGAAAAAAGAAACGCCACAATTTCAGTTCCACAGGACTGAACACATTACAAAAAGGATAGTTATATAGGCTTCAAATACAAATTAGATCCCAACGAACCGTTTCGTTCAATGTCCATGCTAAGAAAAGCCAGGTCAACTTCCATGTCTAATATTCAGATACTTCCAGCTTATAGTGATCCTCTACCCATAGATTATTTGAAATATAAAGATATTCTCGACTTACTATCCTTTATAGATCCAATCTATCATGGATTTTACCATTCGCTTAAACACACTCAAACCAGTACCACACAATATACAAGCGACAGTGATGAAAATTTCGACGCTTAAGTTTTAATTAGGTGAAAATAAAGCCATATACTTTCACAGCACTGTTTTCCAATACAAAGAAATTGACCAATAACAGTTTAAGTTCTTTCCTATTTGACCGTTATCTCCATTAAAATACTTTTTAAATCTCTATATTTTTGATACAAATATGATATGTGCCAATATATCAAAAACAGAAATGTTAAAACATATTTTGTTTGTTACATCTGTTTTAGCACTTAATAAAGTATTTAATTAAATATATTTGGTTTTTAATTTGGTTTCCTTCGATTTAAGAAACCTTCTGGAATGTTAAAATTGCTCTACTGAAAAACATACATTTTGGAGTTAACATATGTCTCCCAAACACCACAGATATATATATATATATATATATATATATATATATACAGGGTGAGTCATGAGGAACTTTACATACTTCTACCATATGTAGAGTCCCTCAGGGAGCATATCATGTGGCCACTAAAAAATGTCAACTCCTCTTCTTTATTAATTAACAGGGTGATTTGTGTAATTGACCATTTATTTCATTTTACTGTAGTGTTTATAAGGCTCGTTTGGTTTATTTAATTTTTGCATGATACAGTACACTACTATCAAGCATTCGACTGGTATTAGCTAAACTAAAAAATTCCAGGACTAGCTTTGAAAAAATTAATTTAGGGATTCGTATTAAATATTACACCCTGTATATATATATATATATTTTTTTTAATGCAATAAGTGATTTTCAAACTACATAAATAGCCAATGAAAACGACATATGCGACAATGTTGTCGCACTTTTATTAAATTTTTTAGTGACCGATCAAATCTTACCAAAAATAGAACAACCATAATGAAGTATCAAGTTATAAGGTATTTAATTTAAACAAATGTTATAAATTTCAAACATTTTAATTAAAATGAGTTCCTACAACATAATCTAATACGTAGAAATTAACATCTTTACTGTCACTTTGTATTATCTCTACGGTAGAATCAATTGTTTTTTAATTTTAAATTTTTACTCATAGATCTCGTATTGGGGCATTAGTTTCGATAAATAATAAATTAAATTGATTAAAAAGTCAAACCTCTTGTATGTGTTAGTTTTTGATGATTGTAAATGATTAAAATTTTATGTCAAATAATAATACTTTGCATTAACTGTACTACATAAAAATAAATCTAAAAAAGTTTAAAATGAAGGTTGGCGTTGACCGTTTGACGTTTCTTGATATTTTATACCCATTGTCATTATTGTCATTATCAATTGTTATTTATGTGTACAAGAATACATATTTCGTCTGTCATATCTACGTTAAGTACATTGTGTTAGTTTTGGTAGAGCTTTTGTTACTTTCGTTCAAAATGCCACATCAGTTTTCGACCACAGAATATGCAGACATAATATTTGTTTATGGATTCTGTAATGGGAATGGTAGGGCTGCTAGTAGAGAATATCGCAGGAGATTTCCTAATCGTCGAACTCCCAGTCATCCATTGGGTCAGTTTTTAATTATTTGCGAGAAAATGGCACTTTTCCTAGTGGAACAACAGAGCGACATGTAGATGAAGCGCAGGAAGATGACATTATGGACGCCGTTACTATGAACTCTACAATAAGCACTAGACAAGTAAGTCGAGAACTCAATGTTACTCAATCAAAAGTAAGTAGAGTCTTACAAAAAAATAATCTATACCCATATCACATTCAAATGGTTCAGCGACTACATGCTGGAGATGAGATCGATAGGTTGGAATTTTGTAGATGTATTAACAATAATCGACCAACGGGATACAATTTACCAGAGACGGGATAAATAATTCACGAAATTCACATGTGTGGGCAGAAGAAAATCTCCATGCTATTCGAGAACGTCGTTCTCAGTTAAGGTTTTCGGTTAAAGTGTGGATTGGTGTCATAAATAACCAATTAGTAGGTCCTCACCTTTTTATGGTCCTTTAACAGGGCAGGTCTATTTGAACTTTCTACAAAATATTTTGCCGAATTTGCTTGCCAACGCGAACGTTGCTATCCGAGGGTTGTATTTTCAGCATGATGGGGCACCCCCACACTTTTTACTGGCAGTGAGACAACATCTCAATAATGTTTATGGCAACAGGTGGATAGGACGTGCAGGTCCTATTTCGTGGCCTCAAGATCCCCTGATTTCAATTCCGTTGATTACCATATTTGGGGACGATTGAAGCAACTAGTTAACGCAGTGAATATTAATAACCGACAACAATTAATTGATAGAATTACACATTGTTGTAATACTATTAGAAACGATCCCCAGAGTATCCATAATTCAATACGTCAATTAACAATTCGGCAACAAAAATGTGTACAGGCTGCAGGGTTCCATTTCGAAAATCTATTTTGAATTATTTTTATTTTGTTACCATTATTGTATCTTTTCCAGTTCTAATTTATGGGTTTATCATAACTATGTACATATTTTTAGTTTTTTTTTTTAATTGTTCTTCGTTATTGTTAGTAGTTACTGTTTTTTGTTGTGCAGTGACTCAGTTTATCATCTTAATTAAAATGTTTGAAATTTATAACATTTGTTTAAATTAATTACCTTATAATTTGATACTTCATTATGGTTGTTCTATTTTTGGTAAGATTTGATCGTTCACTAAAAATTTAATAAAAGTGCGACAACATTGTCGCATATGTCGTTTTCATTGGCTATTTATGTAGTTTGAAAATCACTTATTGCATTTTAAAAAAATATATATACAGGGTGTAATATTTAATACGAATGCCTAAATGAATTTTTCCAAAGCCAGTCCTGGAATTTTTTAGTTTAGCTAATACCAGTCGAATGCTTGATAGTAGTGTACTGTATCATGCAAAAATTAAAAAATCAAATGAGCCGTATAAACACTACAGTAAAATGAAATAAAAGGTCAATTACACAAATCACCCTGTTAATTAATAAAGAAGAGGAGTGGACATTTTTTAGTGGCCACATGATATGCTCCCTGAGGGACTCTACATATGGTAGAAGTATGTAAAGTTCCTCATGACTCACCCTGTATATATATATATATATATATATATATATATATATGTATGTATATGCAAAACTCAAATATTTGGGTGTGCAGCTGAAGATAGGACAAAGAAGTACTCTTTTTAGTCTACCAAGCTTTCGCAAATATTTATTTGCATCATCAGGGTGCTATAATAACAAAATTAGTACAAATTACAGAATAAGAATTATTTTGCATCTTACACTAATTGAGGTTAGTTGTCGTGATGTTTATCAAATGAAATGGGCAACTCATTTGACCTCTACAAATGATGGCGAAAACTATCCAAAATTGATTTTAAAAAACATTATTTAACAAACACATATCTAAAACACTTTAAAACACATAAACATTTAAAAAATATATATGTTAAAATAATTACAAAACATGTACTTAGTCACAATATAAAATTTAGGTTATAAATATTCTTAACAGAAACAAAAGAATTGGTTGTGAATTATTTACTACCAACTTAAAACGACAGAGCGTTAGATCTTAAAATAATAACAATGTAAATGTAATAGTATACCTAATAGTTGCTAAACTTCTTGAAAAAGAAAAGGCAAAAAGACTTATTTTAGAAGTAATAGAGATATTGTATCTCTCATATATTATAATGTAACTTATGTTGTTGACGATTAATTGTCTGTATTAGTAGAGTCGTGTTTATCTAAAGTTAACAATAATGAATATAAGTTGCTTAAATTATTGGTATCTGTCTTTTTGTTAATGGTTTCTTTTTCTTGAAAAATGAAAGCCATCTCGAGAAACAATCTTTTTGAATAATTGCTTTCCGTGGATAGGATTTTTACATTTGCAACATCGATAGAGTGCCCTGTTGTGTTAGCATGTGTGGCTAGAGAACATATATCAGGGTGTAACCTAATATCACTCTTGTGAAGAGTCAAACGGCTGGAAACTTTTTGGGAGGTGTGACCTATATAAGAACCTTCACAGCCTAAACAATTAAGTTTGTGGACAATGACTTGTACAAAGAACCCACAACTAGAGTGCTTTCATAAGCCATTTTTACATTTGGTAGGTATTGAGCCAAAATTCTGGTCAATTTTGGAGAGACGTCCTTAATAAATGGAAGTGATACAAAAGATATATTAGGAATATTGTTAGTCAGTGAGTGGAAATCAGAGATAACTTTCATAGCACCTGTATTTTGGGGAGGGTTTACTTGTGTGTTGAGTATAACAGAGAATGTGTTAAATATGATGTTCCTAAGTAAGGATTCGGGGTAGGAATTATCTAGGAACAACTGTAAAATGATGTTGAGATTCTTCTTTCCAAAAAGAGGGTCAGCTAGTTTACAAACTCTTGTGCTCATTTGTTTTACTAGATTAATTTTCATGCTTAATTTGTGGTAACAGTGGTAGTTCAACCAAATATTTGAGTTTTGTATTCTATTTGATCAGCGTTGATTACAAGTGTTTATCGCTTTTTCAGTATATATATATATATATATATATATATATATATATATATATATATATATATATATATATATATATGTATAGAAAGCGATATTAATTAAAAAAAAGTCAAATGAGTGAAGCGCTGGAGTGGTGTTAATTTCTTGTAGCAGTTTATTTACTTTTATTACCTTATCTTTGTAGGTGTCTAGTTGATTGAATATATAAGAAGCAGTTTACCAAGCAGATATTCAAGATACATATTTATCTTTATCTTTAGATACTCGCTCATCCTAAATATTTCCCTATTGAACTTGCAGCTGCTGAAAAGAATGCCATAATTTCTACTTGGGTGAGCAATGCATTAAAATTGGATTAGTGTTGTAAATAATGATCGGTATTAAAATTTCTTGCCTTAGATATACCTTAGATGCTATGTCGGTTAATTCAGTTTACGACGCAAATGACACATTTTATATTATTTCTTCTGTTTCTCGTTTCTCTCTATTTTTGTAGAGAGAAAGTTTTAAATTTACAAAAAATTGTAGCAAATTACATTCTAAAGCTTCGTTGTTATTAATTATAAATAATATATAGTAAAAATCTTATCTGTGACATACAGTATAGGTAAAAGTTTATGGCCGGTATGGAGCTTACGTGAGATGGAGTGAGAAACACCTGTTTAAAAGGGAGAGGTATATTAGGTTCGCTCTTTATATCGCCAAAAATGAATGAGTTGATATAATAAAAAATGGGAAATTCAACGTTGCCAAACTTGTTGGTTTTATTTGACCTGTTGTCTTTTTAGCTTTTAAACAATGTTCTAAGATAATCAAATTTGGGCGAAATGGATTTAAATGGCAGCTTACTGCCGTTTTATATAAATAAATCGTTTTATGTAAATAAAATTTATTAACGTTTCATATTTTAGGTAAGATTTCCGAATTAAAAATCTAAACATCAAAATAAGCTTATTTTAAAGTCACATTGTGCCTTATTCCCAATAAAAATATTAAACTGTATATGATGCCACAATATAAAATCTTCATACAAAATTATTTTGCGACGTCTCCGTCTCGTGTGGACAGAGGTAACGATTAGAGGTGAGTCGTTGACGTTTTTATCGTAAACCGATTTTCGTAACAGGTTTCTATTATTGTTTAACAGTAGTTTCAGAGAGTAACTACATAAACAAACATAATGGCTATTATCGGTTATGTGTATATTTATTAAAGTGAAGGAAACTAATGAAGGATATATTTAATATAACTTTTATTTAAAATTAAACCAGACTTTGAACATGCGTTCACATTTACAATATTTTATGAATATAGTGGTTAAGTTAGGATATACATGGCGATGGTTTTTTCACCATTGTAATGGACTCTCGATACAGGTCTACGTTTAGATGAGTCATGTTCAATTAATTGATCAAAAATACACCATGGACTTAAGTCATCTTTATCGGTTTCTTTTACTTGTACTGGTTGATTTTCAATACTATAATCTTCTTGTTCTTTAATTATAGAAGTAACCAGCTTCTTAAATCTTTCTTTTGTTTTTTAGCTTCATTTTTATCAGAAAACCCCTGCACTTTAAATCGTAAATCCATAAATGTACATAATAACAATGTGCCACTCTGTTCTATCCCTCTAAATCTTTTGCTAAACCCGATATTAGTAATTGTACTACGTCGGATACTATGAATGTAAGGTTACCGTTTGCTAAAATTTTATTGCAAAATTCTTGTAGGCAGCGTACCATAACAATCACTGAACTACCCTTCAAGTATTTTTGGCCACTCATTGTACTTGTTATTTCTTTAAAAGGCCGTAAAATTTGGGAAAGTTGAGAACAAATAATCCAGTCTTCATTATTTAGATTTGGTCTAAGTCTAAGTCTGTATTAACTAATACCAATGTGGAACGGATTGCATCTTCTAACTTGGTCATTCTTTTTAACAAGTAATAGGTGAAGTTTTACCTAGTTTCCACGTCTTGAATTGGTCGTTTGGGAACTTTGTTATGTTGTAACTGATACTTTAAAAGGCTTTCTGAAGATAAGGTACTTTTTTGAAATGTGTTTTTTGCCGAATTGTCGAAAAGAAGACTTTTTATTTTATCTATTTGTACACGACAGCATTTAAGTGCGTCCTCCACCAATAAATTTAACGTATGAGCAAAACAATTTAAATGCTTTCATTCCAAAACATTTTTCTTGAGGCATTATCAGTTACTGCAAAATTTACTTTTCGTTTTAGACCCCACTGATTAATAATTTCACTAATTTCAAAAGCGATGTTTTCCGAATTATGGTTTCCAGAAAAATGGCAGCGTTTTAAATTGTAAATTTTCGGTTAAATATTGTCCGGTTAATGCGATGTAACTCTCAGTTACTCCAGATGTTTAGAGGTCAGTAGTAATACAGATATTTTCTACTTCTTTCTTTCTGAAGTAATGAACCTGACAAAGTTTTTCTTGTTGGCGGTTTATATCCAGGAATCCACTCTGCAAACTTTGTAAAAGCTCGTTCTTCAACTATGGAAAACGGATGAAACGAGTCTTTGCATAGGTTTAGTAAATCCATATCTATTTGTTTCTTTGTTTCTTTTGTTGTAAACTAATATTTTTATTAATGGAAGTATCCATCACCTTTTGACGCTTGGGTGGAGTGGCAGTATGTCAATACTTGTAGTAGAAGTAGTCGAAACAGTTAGAAATGTGTCAGGAGAAGTTTTAATCATTGCAATATTCAGAAAGTGGACCATAAAAGCTGGACTAAAAAACATTCGTGAATGAACTCAGATACCAAATGCAGGACAATTATTCCATATTGCAGAAGATCGAGAAGCCTTCGCAATGGTGATCGCCAACGTCGGATAATTCAGTACGCGAAGAAGAAGAATAGTAAAAAACTGCATTGCTGATTGCCGATTTTTAGGAGCTACCACATAAATGCGGAATGAACGGAATGAGCGGAATGAACGATGGCCACATACAAGATGAAAAAAACAACGGGTTATAAACAAGCGGAAAGGTGACTAATCATCAGCAATCAGCAAAATCATAATAGTTTTGATTTTGAAAACAATTTTGGAAACTCATACTACCATTGAAAAAATTACATTACTCTTTCCTGGTCATAGTTTTTGACCCAATTATAGTGATTTTGGAGATATTGAATGTTTATATACCGTTGATGATTACCTAAACGTGATAAACAATTCCCGTAAAAAGAACCCACTAGTAGTTCACAGAATGAAAAAAAAATTCGTTGGAAGAAAGAATTTGAAAACTATGATTACAAACCGTAAATCAGACATAGAAAACAGTAAGGTAATCTTGTTTAAAACAAGAGAAAATAAATTAAGAAAGAATAAACCACTGAGTATTTTTATGACAACTAATTTTAACACTAGGGAAGTTGAAGTAGATCTTCGCAAGAAACTTCAAAAAGGACAGCCCGTTACAATGCAATCCCTAAGTAACTATTTGATTCCTCTTTGGCCCACAGGCAAGCCACTTTCTGTGCCTAAGCTTAACGATTTAAGATCTTTAATGCACCTAATACCAAATGATGCAAAACCCTCTGTATTGCTCCCTTTTCCGTAACAATACAGTTGAAGATGACATTGACGGATTTGATGGAATCTTAGACTTTGGCATACATGATATGTAATGTTTATTTACTATTTTCATAATATTCAGAAAATTGTACTTACTGTTAACACTGAGTTTAAGTTTTTTTTCTATTTTTGGTTAAATTCTTACGTAATATAAAATATTCACAACAACGAGTTTTATTGTCATACCCAAAAAGAAAAACTAGCTTGTGGCCTACTAATCATTCACTAAAAGTGATATTTAAGTTATGCATCACTAGACCAAACGACTTCCGTGTCGCTTGGTATATTGATGTATAACACAATTACACAATGTGGCAAAAATCATAAGTCGACCAAAAGCCTTTTTATCTTTTTTTTGTTCGTTTTTCTTCAACATTCGCAAGTTACTATTTCGCACATAGAGAGAATATAAAAAACTGTCTTCGAAAACAAAAAATTACGATTATTGTAACATTAACGAATTTTAATAGAGTGAAAACTTTGAAGTCAAATACCTCAAAATCAATTTTTGGCGCTTGGCCTAGTGATGCATAACGCCTTTCAATTTACATCTACGTTTTAAGTGTAAGTGCATAAAGATATTTATTTGTTAATATAAAAATGATCACCCCCCGTACAGAATAAAACACTTATCCGCATATCCACCGTGGAGCGACATTCGATACTAAAGCCTTAAAAGTTGAAACATAATTTTATTTATGGAGTGGAAAACGGCGGGAGACGTAAATATTGGAGGTATTAATTTAATAATTTTGACACCCTTAACGAGTTCGCTTGCGATATGTGCATGGAACATCTCTGTGGGAACCGTGGGGCCACGAAGCCAATATATTCCATCGAAGGGTGTCATATTTCTTTATGAATTCTTCATTTAAAGCGTTTAATCCATTAAGTCCTTAAAGAGATATTAAATGAATTATAACTATGCTTAAAATTAATCTAGAATTAAAAATATAATCGTAAATTATATTTTATAATACAAACGACACTGGAGAGTAAAAATTTAAAAACGCTGAAATGATTATTTTTCAAATATTCTGTTTATTATATGATACTCTCAGGCTCATAGACCTGAAATTATTTCTTCCTGACATTTCAGCAACTCAACAACTTAATACTTTTTTTACACGTGTTCTATAGCAAGCAGCTTTTTCAGTTACAGGCAGTTCTTGGAGCTGATGTTTGTCTTCGGGCACGTCGCTCATTCTCATCAAAGACATTTTGGACAGATGGAGACCCATACTGAATGCTGGCCGAAACGGCTGAAACGGTTGTGGTAGCCTTGCATCAAATGAATGCTAAGAAGAGCTAGGTAGATTTTCGGAACAAAATAGTGATCCATGTCATCGGGGCCAATGGCAATGAAAAAACTGATGAATTTGCCATAACCAAATCAGCTACAATATTCTTCGGCTAAGAGGTCCAGAGCCCCAGAAAAAAGCCTGGATCAGAACACAATATAACTCTCTGAGAAGGTCTACTCGAATTGTATATTGGATGTGAAGCATGTTTAAAATTTCTTTAAATTATTCCCTTTAAAAAATTACTTTCACGCCGCCTATGTCTATATATTTTGCTAGGAGCTTTAAATAACCCAAAAGCACCGAGCAATTTCTCATGCCTTTTTTTAACAACGAAGTAGTTCCCCAAATGTTCTCTGCTCTTTTTATCTATCATTTCTTAAATATAAACCCTTCCTAGTAACAAAGGAATCAGTGCCTATTGTCGAATACCCGGTCTTCCTTCTCAGAAAAGCAGAGATGTTGATTTTCGCTGAAATAATATATATTGCCAAGAGAAAGTGTTTAGGTTACAAATACGACCACACTAGCCTTGCCATTTAAGTATCATTTTTGCGTGGCACTCTACTACCAATACTCCCTCTCGTTCATCCTCAGCGTTCCTGTGGCAAGTGGTTTGTTTTTCATTATACGGCGGTAAGTGTATTTTCAATTCACCTTTATCTATATATCTTCACATAGTGCTTCCTATGTTAACCTATATTAACTATTTTCTCTTTTGTCAAACAGACGTCTTCCAATCCGAAGAAACAAAGTCACTTCTGTTTGCCGTTCGTCTCTACATTCATCTCTACCGTTCGTCTCTACTGTTCGTCTCGTACCATTCGTCTGTACTATTCTTCTCTGATATTCGTCTCTGCTATTTACTACTGTCTGTACTGCTGTTTCTTTTTCTTCCTTTTCGTCTGCCTAAATCAATTTGAGAGATTGCGGATTGAAGATCGTAATTCGTTACCGTACCTGCAGTCCCAAGTACCTGTGACAGGGGCCACACGTCCAGTACTTTTGAGAGCATTCTATAAAAGAACGTCATTACCTGTGCCCACCTGTTGCCTGCTATATTGTGAGTACCTATATTTTTATTGACTAAAGCCCATCTTCGCTACCTAAATCGTAAGAAGTTGATTTACAACTTCAGTTTAGTGACTTTGCTATTTATGGTTAAACGGAATGAACTATTTGTTGCAGTTTCGCAACTGTGTCTAAACATTTGTAATGTATTAACAGACTTTGTGATAGTTTCGATTCTCCCCGTATATTTAAACTGAGATTTGGCTATACGAAAAATACAGCTGTTTTAAGAACTACTTTAAAAGAACGAGATATAGGATACCTGCATTACTCGGCATCGGTCCTGTGACCGAGAAAGACGTTACTAAGAATGTGCATTATCAACTTTGTGGTTCCAGAGTGTCACTGAAGACATAATTTGCGGCAGCGTTGGTGCTATCTTTACATTGGGTAAGGAACAATACATTATTAATCTATGTTGCTGCATATATCAAGTACGTGCACTTGGTATATGTATTTGATATTTGTTTGGAACTTTATCGCATTTGTGTCGCGATCGCGATTGATCGTTGTCAATTGGACATTTTGCATTTGTTTCGGTTTATTTATTGTATCGTATAGCTTTTGTATTTTGTTAACACCGATTTTATTTCTTGTATGTTTTGTAGTAATAATGGTATTAATTTTAATTATTTGTATTCACCGCATTCTTGTTTTTACAACGTTAACATATGTATCCGTAATTAGGTTGTATTTTTTTGTAAGACTATTAAATTTGTCTTTTATCTTTTTATGTATAGGTAGTATGTTTGCGGCTATGATATGTTTGTCTTTTGTTTTGTCAGTGTTCTATCCCTTAAATGGTTATCTTTTTGCTGTCGTTTTCATATTAACTAATATTTAAGTTTGTATAAACTCTTGTTTACTTATAATTGGGTATTTGGTTATGTATATTTATGTTTAATTTCAGTGCTTTTTAAATAGAGTTTTATATAGTCCGCTGGCTTTCATTTCTTTTATTTCAATATACATACCCAATGCGAAAGGGGAAACCAGCGAGTTCTGGATTGAACAGAATATCTTCTCTCACTTTCAGATCATCCTAATTGTTATATTGAGGTCATCGTATGTGCAGAACGCAACACTATTATGAGTATAAACTTACGATATAATATATACGTATAAATTACGAAAAATTTGTTTTATATTAATGTAGGTTATATTTATGATAAATTTTATGCATAGATTTGAGGTGATCACGTTCAAAAATTTAGTAAAGGTTTACGTATTCTCAAGGCATAAAAATCATTTATTTGACGAATATTGACTTGGATACAATCATAATAGGCCTTGTTTTTTTTTCTATTCTTGAGAATACTACATTATTCATAACTATTTTTCAAAATAATTATGTATTAATTGTTTGTTATATTCAATAATAAATGTGCAATAACTTATCTCGTGCTAACTGTTTAGTAAAAATTGTTATAGTGCATTTACTTTAACTACTATACCTCAATATATCTTTGTTATGATATACATTTATATTTTGTGCATGGTGTATCTGTTTCAGGCATTATTATTGATTTATATTACTATTTGATTTATCATATAAACAGTGTATATGTGTGTACCGCACAATCATAATAACTTTTCTCTCACGGTTTATGTTATTCTCACGTGATTATCTTAACTGTACCTTTATCTTCTAACTTCTCGTCCCTTTATCATCAGTACTTCTCTAATTGATTTTTTATATTTGAGCTGTAATAAGAGCCCTGACCAAGAAACCTCTACCAGACTGAAGCCAGAGCCTAGTAGCGTTATTTGTGTAACCTTTACTCCGTAATGAAAGAGGGTACAGATGAATTTGTGGTAATAGGGCTGAATCAATGCGGAAACCAAGCAGATGTTAGCTAGAATAACAGACTACCACAAAGTGTGATGCTCTAGTGTTAAATCATTCTTTATGAATATTTGTATTATCTTATGTGTTTTAGTTTATTTTTGCTCCGCCTTGCTGTTCGTTTATTGCGGTTATTCTTCAGTTTAATCAAGTATGTTTTGTTTAATAGCTTTATTGCTTTTATCTATGTTATCAATTGTTTATTAAGAATATTTTTAAAGTAATACCGATTGGCACTCATTACATTATATTGTTTGACTTTTCTTCTCTTTCTAATCTCTTTAGCCTAATTTGTGTATCATAAAACTGATTTTTCATTTATGTTCTCTAAGGTTGAAAGCGGTCTCTCGTCTATGGTACTTATGTTGTGCAACACAGACGAGCCGTCATTCGTCAGCTCATTGCGTCGGCCGCCGCGCGGCCTATGCTGAATACCATGCCCCGTCGGCGGTTTTATGACTTCTGGCGGCTCATCAGTAATTGATATCTCGTGCTTCAACACAGACGTGTGACTGTTTTGCAGCGGTTTAATTTGGTTACTTTTGTGAGTGTTTGCCAAATTTTGTATATAATATGGAAGTTGTAGACACCGATAAATTAAATACCGAAATTCACACACGGCCAGCAATTTGGGATATGCGCTCAAATGAATATTCGAATAAGATAAAGAAAAAACATGCTTGGGAAGAGGTTACCCACAGTTTTACTTCGGAAGATAATTTTCTGGACCATCTTTAATTTCGTTAACTAACGTGTAAAACATTCCTTTATTTTTTCATTCTTTAACTATAGGATGCATCCAATACCCGCGTTTCTTCCTCTTCTTTGATCTTATATGAAGTAAACTTCCACTTATTATGAAAAACAAATCGTCATCACTTTCGCTAGATGATTTTAGAGACATCATCATACCATTTTACGTCCAAAACTCGACTAAATTTGACAACAACGAATACAGTGGCAAAACTGCTGCCACTGTTAAACCGATTCATGTGTTTTAAGTCGCGCGGCAGCCTACGAGGTGCAGACGCGGCGCAAACCGCCCTGTTTGTGTTTAACCTAAGGGTGCGTTCATTACGGAGACCATCGCATCGTATTCTCGCTTAGAGCATAGCACTGACAGTGAACTCTCGCATTTAAAAATGCACTTATTTTACCTAAAATCGATAATATAATACCATCCTATGGTGGGACCGAGGGTCGGCGCCTCATTATGAACACACACTTACAGATTTCTTAAGGACTACACAGTGGTTTAACAAAATATATTTTACATAATATTGATATTCTTTACTGTAAACTCTATATCATATCTCTGTAGGTACCTACTATTGCAAACTTTTGCTACCGTGTTAATGATCAAAGATGTCGAGACATCAAAAATTGTTTTAGGGCATAACATATGTGGAATAAAAATTCTGCATACGCATCAAAATATCGCATCAGGATGACTTATCCCAAGTATACATTAAATTGTCAATTTTTTTATGTAGTTAATGCAGTTTCAGTTGTGCAGTTACCCTAAAACTTTTCTTGGTATAGATATGTTGTAGGAACTACAAAAATAAGGTATAAACGAATTTTATTAGTATACCTATACATGTTTTGTATACACGAAAAGCCGTAAACTACGAATTTTATGATAAAACAACAGACAGATTAAACTTCCTCGTTTTATCTAACGATTTCGAGGAAGCACAAACCGAGTAACAAAAAACAGAGCCTTATAAAAATGAACCTCTTGTGATTCATAAACAATAGCAGCGTCTATTCTCAATCCCCGTGGGTATTATAAGCTTCCTGTATACCGAAGGGAATCAAAAATATGTGGAAAAAGCGGTTCATTCACGAGGTAGCACCCCGCAGAGAAGTCCACAAAGCATCAAAGAATCCACCTTTTCGCCTCACCTGTATATAGAGTCGCAGGCGCAGGTGCAAAACAAACATAATATTAACAAACCAGTCTACTAACCATCGTGTATTTTATCTCCACAATGTATATACATAAGAGTACATCTGAAATTCAAATTCGTCGTACAGGATGCTTGCGATAATTTGTTTTGTGTTTAACACAAAACAAATACGGGATCAAACACTGCTGCAAACACTTGCATGGGGCATTATTAATGCTTGTATATACAAATCGAATTATTTTAAAACGATGATAATATTTAAACTTAAAAAAAAAGAGATCAGATATAAACGCAGAATCCAAGAAAAAAAAAACTATATTTACATGTTTCGTAGATAAAGAAAAAGCACTCTACAGAGGAAAACAAACATACAAAATGTACTAAGAGAGAATTAGTAAAAAAATTAAAGTGCGAATCGAAGCTGGAAAAAACTTATAAATATTCATAAACGTTGGTCACTAGGTTGTGTCTTGCCGCCTAAAATATTTAATTTATATTTCAGAAACGTTTTTACAACAGATATGAAGGGAGAATCAAAACTCGGTTTTTCCATCCATGGCCAAAATTGAGATGTTTGTATTTTCTGAATTTGCTTGTTAAACCCCACATGAATACAGAACTAGTTTGACTTAAAATTAGATTTATCCAATATAAATTAAATGTTAAAAGAAGCATTTTAAATCAAATCTGTCTTTCTCCTATGCCAGTTCTGCTTAAAACACGTCTTTTTCCAACCGACCAATAGGAGCTTGTAAAGTGGCTGGTGGGGATTCACTCAGGTGTAGTCATTCTATTGGTCTGATGCAATGCCAGGGTTTGATTACTTTATTCAGCTATCAATTTTTAATAATTATTTGCATAGTTCTTTTCTTGTAAAATAAGCAGTATTACAGTAATATTTTTCGTCCATTGGTAGTGAATGTTTACGTGACTCCTGTAGGAATTGGGAAAAAGGCAAGGAAAAGAACAGGCACTCGAAGTCCTGCTTAACTACAAACAATTTAACTGCTTATACTTGGACAGAAACTGAGTTCGCAAAGATGTGAACGAAATTTCGTCTTGTGTATTACATTATTTAAATTTACTAGATTTGGTATCTTCCAAGTACACCACCGTAAGGCTCATGTGTGATGGCTGTGGTGGGCAGAACATTTTAATGAGTGTAGTCGCATACTGGTTTTATAAGTCAGATTGCAACAGGAATAGAAGCAATAGGAAGGAATAATGAAAAGGTTGCTGGTGTGCCCACATATTCATTAATGTTAGGGAAAATATATACTCGCAATCCGTAATAGTCAATTATATAAAAATATAAAAGGTGGTCAGCAAATATAAAATATCAACTAACATAAAAGTGGTATAAAAGTCTAAAAATAGTATAAAATTAATATAAGAAATACAATGGGAGAAAGAGCTTGAGTAGAAGATCGAGATTTTCTAATCTCCTGTTTAATATCAAATCCAGGTTAGTTTTGGAGCAACTCCAATATAGTAAGACATATCTTGCTAATGAAAAAATCCTAATTTTACCAGAATTTAACATAAGAGCAAAAAGAGGAAGCAACTAGAATACGACACTACCATGCAACGGTTCTTCGCTTGCTTCTACTACTTTACCCTGTAATCTGTGTAGATCGTTAATGTTTTCTGCAATGAACGCGGTATCATCAGCTTATCGGATGTTATAAATGGGATAACCAATGATCCTTATTCCGGCTGTTTCGTTTTCAAGGACTTTTTTAATTACTTTTTCCGAGTAGACATTGAACAACGTTGGAGACGTTGCCCACGGCCCCACAAGAATACACATCCCTGTCGAACACTTCTTTTGATCTTTATTTTATCTGATATAGATATATTTTAAAGTAATTGCATCAATGGCTTATGCAGTACTATATCAAGTACGTTGTAAAAAACAAACAAATATTTCTTGGTTGACAAAGCATTATTATCTTGAGGCATTAAAAGCAAATACTTCTCTTGTTCCTAGTCCGATTCTAAAGCCAAATTGTGTGTATCCGATGTCAGCTTCTAATTTTTGGTATATTCTCCGATAAATGATTTTTAATGCTGGTCTGATGTTCCGAGCATTGTCTACAACCACCTACTAGTAAGAAAAAAGAGCTTAACGAAGTTATATGAAAATCAAATTACATCAGAGTTAATAAAAGCTGTCTATTGACGAAACGCGAAAAAACACGAAGATAATAAACAAAGATTTAGATGCAGGGATGATATAGACAAGGATACCAGAAAATTGATGTGGCCAACTGACATTAAGCTGGTAAAATGCTTCGAGCATTTATACTAGCTAGAAGCAACCTTCCAATCACTTTCAATGCTAGAAGCGCGAAATGTATACCAACAAAGAGAGCGAATAAAACTACATGCTATTGATCTGGTACCTCATAGCCAGCGGTTTGGCCTTTGTAAAGAAAAGTAGAGGGGTTTGAAACCAATCAATCAGAGCGAGGTTAGAGAGAGATTCATCATCATCATCATTCAGCCCATACTCGTCCACTGCTGAACATAGGCCTCCCGTAGTTCATCCCACAAATTTCTGTCCTGAGCCGCCTGCATCCAATTTTGATGTGTCCGTTTCAGGTCATCCGTCCATCTTGTTGGTGGTCGTCCTCTATTTCTAAAGGCATCTTGTCTGGGTCTCCACTCAAGAATGCGTTTTGTCCATCTGCCGTCCTTCGTTCTCGCGACGTGCCCTGCCCAGTTTCCATTTTAAGGTTGATATTCTTTTGATTGCGTCGGTTACTCCCGATCTACGGCGCAATTCTGTGTTGGGTATTCGGTCTCTCAGGGTTAATCCCAACATGGACCGTTCCATTGCCCTCTGTGTTGTTCGAATTTTGTTTGCGGACGTCTTAGTAAGTGTTAGCGTCTCCGCACCATAGGTTAGAACTGGCAGCACACATTGATCGAAGACTTTTCTCTTTAAGCAGATGGGAAGGGCTGATTGGAAAACATCTCTTAGCTTTCCATAAGCTGCCCATGTCAACCCTATTCTACGTAATAGTTCATTGGTCTGGTTATCTCTACTTAAGCGAATTTCGTGTCCCAGATATTTGTATGCTGATGTTTGTTCTATACTTGTTCCAGCTATGTTGATGTTCTCACTCAGAACAAGGTTTGTCATCACTTGTGTTTTTGAGTTATTGATCTTTAAACCCACTTGTGTAGAGGCATGGTAGAGTCTTTCGCACATTTCGATGGCATGATCTATGCGGTCTGTTATCAGGACTATATCGTCCGCGAACCTGAGGTGACTAAGCTGCTCTCCATTTATGTTTATGCCCTTTTCGTCTAGGTTTGCACGCTTACACATGTATTCCAATAATGTTGTAAACAGTTTTGGCGAAATGGTGTCGCCCTGGCGAACTCCGCGATGAATTTTGAACTTGTGGGTATCTTCATGAAGTCTGACGCATGCCGTGGCATTATCATAGATATTTTTGATGACAGTGGTGTAGCGGTGATCTATTCGGCACTCTTTTAAAGCTTCTAGCATTTTCTGGTGGTTTACTGTGTCGAATGCTTTCTCATAATCCACAAAAATTAGGACGAGGGGTTTATTGTACTCTATACATTTTTCGATGAGGCTTTTAATAACTTGTAGATGGTCGTTTGTGCCGAAGCCTGACCTGAATCCTGCCTGTTCGCATGATTGATAAAAGTCCATTTTGTTCGAAAGTCTGTTTGTTATGACTTTTGTAAAAAGCTTGTATATGTGTGAGATGAGGCTGATTGGTCTATAGTTTACGAGATTTGTTAAATCTCCTTTCTTAAACATTAGAATGATCACTGCATTTTGCCATTGTGATGGTGTTGTTCCTCTTTCAAGGCATTCTGTGAAAAGTATGGAAAGCATTTGTATCAGTTTCTCGCCTCCTAATTTTATGGCTTCGGCAACGACCCCGTCGTCGCCAGGTGACTTGTTATTTTTCATTTGTAGGAGAGCTTTTTTGATTTCATCAACAGTAACATCTGGTATGTCTTCCGAGCCCTGGTTTAGAACCTTTGGTATGTTGTCAGTTGGAACATTTTCTTCTGTTTTGCTGTAGAGTTCGCTGTAAAATTGTCCGACAGTTTGTAGAATTTCCTGTTTATCTGTTATTATTTCGCCCTTTGTGTTTTTCAGTTTGTAAATATTTTTCTTTCCTATTTGCTGTTTCCTTCTGAAGACTTTTAAGCTTTTGTTCTCTTCTATGACTTTTGATATCTCTTTGGTGTTGTAGTCTCTTATATCTTTTCTGATGTTCTTAGTGATTTGTTTGTTTAGTTGTCTCATTTTTGTTAGATTGGTTCTGTATTTATCTGTTAGTTGTCTTCTTTCCTCTAATAGAGTTTTCGTGCTTAGACTTAGTTTTTCTTCGTCTTTTTGGTTTTTTGGGCAACATTTTTCTTGTGCTTGTTTCAGAGCTTTGACTATTTTCTGATTTAGTTGTTCGATGTTTATGTTTTCTGTTTCTTCGTTTTGTAATTTTTCTTCGACCGTACGTTCAAACAGTTTTGCATTTTCAGGTGGTACCCATCTTCTAACATTTGGTTTAGGAACAAGCTTCATTCTTTCTTTTAGAGAGAGATTACATCAGAGTTAATAAAAGCTGCCTCGAAGTACGAAGTCTATTGACGAAACGCGAAAAACACGAAGATAATAAACAAAGATTTAGATGCAGGGATGATATAGACAAGGATACCAGAAAATTGATGTGGCCAACTGACATTAAGCTGGTAAAATGCTTCGAGCATTTATACTAGCTAGAAGCAACCTTCCAATCACTTTCAATGCTAGAAGCGCGAAATGTGTACCAACAAAGAGAGCGAATAAAACTACATGCTATTGATCTGGTACCTCATAGCCAGCGGTTTGGCCTTTGTAAAGAAAAGTAGAGGGGTTTGAAACCAATCAATCAGAGCGAGGTTAGAGAGAGATTACATCAGAGTTAATAAAAGCTACCTCGAAGTACGAAGTCTATTGACGAAACGCGAAAAACACGAAGATAATAAACAAAGATTTAGATGCAGGGATGATATAGACAAGGATACCAGAAAATTGATGTGAGAACTGACATTAAGCCGGTAAAATGCTTCGAGCATTTATACTAGCTAGAGGCAACCTTCCAATCACTTTCAATGCTAGAAGCGCAAAATGTGTACCAACAAAGAGAGCGAATAAAACTACATGCTATTGATCTGGTACCTCATAGCCAGCGGTTTGGCCTTTGTAAAGAAAAGTAGAGGGGTTTGAAACCAATCAATCAGAGCGAGGTTAGAGAGAGATTACATCAGAGTAATAAAAGATGCCTCGAAGTACGAAGTCTATTGACGAAATGCGAAAAACACGAAGATAATAAACAAAGATTTAGATGCAGGGATGATATAGACAAGGATACCAGAAAATTGATGTGGCCAACTGACATTAAGCTGGTAAAATGCTTCGAGCATTTATACTAGCTAGAAGCAACCTTCCAATCACTTTCAATGCTAGAAGCGCGAAATGTGTACCAACAAAGAGAGCGAATAAAACTACATGCTATTGATCTGGTACCTCATAGTGTAGCGTTTACGCTACTGATTAATCAAGTGTCCAATTTAAAATCGTGGTCACTAAACCCCTCAAGAAATTTCTTTTGACCCGCCAGCGTTCGATTTTACATCGACCTTTCTCTACTCACGCGCTGGAGTGGCTTTGAAAGTGGGGACCGATGGATTTTGCAAAGGTGCCGGCAGTTATGGTCAAAACTCAGACGTGATAATACGCCAGTCAATCCAAGTGACGGAATTGGAACAAATAAAAATAATCTAGGAAGAATAAAATAATATTCAATTAAGTAATAATAATATCTCAGTAAATGTATAAAAATAATTAATTTAAAAAAAAAAAAGCAAAATGATTTAAGAGTTCCAATTAAAAAAGGAAGATTTTTTTGGCGTGTCACGTTCTCCAGTAAGTATATTATTTCATACTTATTACCTCTTTATCATCCACTAAAATTCATGGCAGTCATTGCAGTGTAGTATTTCCTAGAGATTTATTTTTAAGTTCCGAAATAATTTAAATATAAAATTTCCTTGATTTACTTGCCAAGAACAGAAGGTCATTTTTTTTATATAGTCAAACTTAAATTCTGTTTTAGTCCACGTCGTTATCATTAAGTTTTTTGGTTCAATTTTTATTTAACTTTTTTTGGTGAAATATAATAGGTCCTACAATTATTGGACAGCCTTCTATATTTTTGCGCATGTTCATTGCCTGTCATGCCATGGAAATAACTTCATGAATTTTGACATGTTGTTGACCTAACCTAATGTTTAATGTTGTGCTTTGGTAAAGTTGAATCCATGCTGCTACAGCTATTGAATCACATTTATTAAACTAATTAATCCTTTTAGATTCCGTCACTTAAATATTCAATATAAAATATATATATACACTTCAAAGTATGGTTAGCAGGTTGCTTATGTGAATCCGTGGATTTTGCAGTAACCCCAAAATATGGGACTTGTCACCATGATGAACTAGTTTTGATGTGCCCAGCTGAGTTTGGAGGGACCTATTGTTATTAAAGATAAGTTGTTGTGACCATTTGCTATTGTATATTTAATTCACTGTGAGCTATTCATATGCATATGAGTGGTTAATATCTTTGATAATTTAATTAATATAAAATATTCGGGGAGGAAAAAGGACATTTTTATAGGTTATTAGGTTAACTAAAGAATTTAGTGAGTCTGACCATAACTCATTTTCTTGGATTTCATGTTATAATACAATACATACTTTGATGTAATAATATTAAAATATTTTGGGGAGGGAAATAAATTTTATGTGGACTTTAAAATAAATAGATAAGGAGTATTGAAAACTCACTTTTAAGATAATTGTAACAGAGTTATCACTGTTGATACCTGTACAATACGTTGATTAGTTTATCAGTTTAGTAGAACTATTTAAATTTAGATTACTAACCTTAGTGTTAAGACTTCGGCTACCCTAACGGACTATTCTTGTTAATACTAATATTTACATTTTATTTGGCCAGTGGTAGTGACTATTTGCTTGTGGAGGGGCTATTAGGTCCCATTTTATCTTTATACCCACTACCACTGTATATTTAGCTTTGCATTATATGTAAATTGGTTATACACATGTATCTATATACATTCTTTTTATAAATATATTTGTTGTTACTATTTTGAGTTTTATTTCAGTTCTACTAACCAGTATATAACATAGCAAAATAAGATTATTATTTAGTTTTTTTTTGTATTTCAGGTTACTATCTCCAGATTTATTTGTTACTTCAAAATCTCAACTATCGTTGAGTTGGCGCCCTTCTTTTCTCTTCTTAGTGTTCTCTTTCTATAAATTTATTCCCAGTGACCTTCTTTAGTTATATCACGTTTGACATTGTCAGGTCTCATTTCGTTTCTTGTCTCATTAGCTCATTATCCTTGTTATCTGTTGTATCTTTAAAGCCGCAATCCAGTGCATCGAAGCTAGCCCGAACACTCACTTGAGATTTAGTGTCTCTTTGGCCGTTTAACTTTGTTCCTCTGAGCTTAGCCATATTTTTAATATTTTCCTTCCTTCTCTTTCAGTTCTTCTGAACTTTGTCAATTCACATATTTTTATTCGTTTCAATTGGCGCCCAACGTGGGGCTTCTTTTCCACTTCTGCCTTAAAAAAAAATATATATATGTGTGTATATATATGTATATATATATATATATGTGTATATATATATCTCCTTTAACTTTTGGTTTTGATCTTGGGTTGTTGTGGTTTTCACTGGTTGTGCTTTTAGATTTTCATTTTAACTTTTAGTTTTGTTTTTCAATTTTTTTTTGGACATTACCTTATATCTATATCTTAAATTGACTTGTTTTGCTATATACTGTGTAGACTGAATAAATTGCTTTGTTTAGATTTGTTAAATAACTATTTTAGATTAATAATAAATTAATTAAAAATTTAAATAACTTAAAATTAACCATTTCACATATTTTTACAAGTCCGGAGTAGCCAATAAGTTGAGTCACTACTTCAAAATAACAATTTTGAAATTTTAGGTTCCTTAGGGTGTTGTAGCAGTATATTTCAGTGGATTTCATAGCTGGACCAAAGCAATTAAACATTACTGGTATAGGTATCCCTTCAGAATATTAATTTGAGGACAGAGAGTAAGTTAAACTTTACCTACTTTTACTCATTCTCTTGTATATTTCTGTTGTGTAATATGTCTGCGTTCAAGGTAGAGCATCTGTTAGCTCCTGAATTAGAGTATGAGTTGAGAGTCCGTCACTTAAACGATCCATCTTTGACAACGGTGGAAAGGAAAAGGGTAGTGTTGCGTGGTGCATTGAAGCAAACTTCATCCAATCGGAGTTTCGCTGTTCTGTCAGCTTCCCATCTTAATTTTAAGGATGAGATTGCTGAAATAGAGGTTACTCTTGCAGATCTGGTGGTCAAAATTAATTCTTTTGTTGGTTCTTCTAGTGATACTGCCTATGCTCGTTATACTTCTCGGTTAGGTCATGTTGCAGCTAGAATCCATCTGTTAGAAGCTACAACAGAGGAAGAGGAGGAAGTGAAGAGGTCTCTTAATTTCAGAGTTTTGATTCTGGAAGGTGAACTTGATTGTAAAGTGATTCCCCAGGCACAGTCAACTCCTCATAATGCTAGTGTTCCAGTCAACTCGTTTCCTTTTGTTAAGTCTGCTCCTATTCATAAATGGGGTGTGCATTTTTCAGGTCAAGATAATGAGAACGTTGTTAGTTTCTTAGAGAAGGTAGAATGTATGCGTATAGCTCGTGGTAACAGTGAGGAAGAGTGTTACTCTTCTGCTGCAGATTTATTTAAAGATTCAGCTTTTACTTGGTACCTCAATAACCGAGGTAGTTTTGCTTCTTGGCAAGAGTTAGTTGCCAAACTCAGATCAGATTTTCTTCCATATAACTATGAGGATAATCTCCTTGACGAAATCAAGTCTCGTAAACAAGCTCCACAGGAGAAAGTTACAATTTTTATTAATGAGATTGTTAGTATGTGTAAACGTCTGGAGACTCCTCTTTCTGAACCTCATATTGTCAGGATTATTAAGAAAAACTTGTTGCCATCGTACCATTCTAGTCTGGCACTTACAGATATTCCCTCGATTGCTGATCTTACAGAAAAGTGTAAGAAGTTAGAGGAAGTTTTGTCATGGTCTTCTGACAGCGTGTCTAGAGCCCCTATCCATCAGAATTTCAGAAATAACGACTCATCCTATTCTGGTAGGCCTAATTATTCTCGGTCTGGTAATGTCTCTTCTTTTAATTCGAAGCTTACCTGTTGGAATTGTCGTCAGTCAGGACATGGTTACTACGAATGTTCTGAACCTAGAATTCGGTTTTGTTATGGATGTGGACGTCAAGGTGTCCGCAAATTTGAATGCCAATTCTGTTCGGGAAACGACAGAAGGGGTGGGTTGGCCCTGGCTCCTACTCCTCGTCAAAATACAGGGAATACAAACACTGTCCAAACTCCTCAAAACCAAGGAACCAGTTTCTCGAGTCTGGATGCCCAAGCTTCCACAAGCCAAACATCTCACCCTCCACCGAAAGACAAAAGACCACAGAACGGCAAATACCAACCGAAGAGAGGACAACGTTAGTTGAGCACGAGCACCGTAATTCTTCTGTAGTTTCTTCCTGTAATCCCTTGTCTTCGTTTGTTGATTTAGATATAAACTCATTGTTGGTTCGAAAAAACAAGGATAATCGTCCATATCTTGAAATATCTATCTTAGGACATTCTTGTTTAGCTTTACTGGACACAGGTTCCAATATCTCTATTTTAGGTTCTCTCGGTATGGAATTTCTCCAGAATTCCAATGTAAATATAGGAATAGATCAAAGTTTGCAAGTGACTACAGCTGATGGTCAAGTTCAACCAATTTTAGGTCAATTCACTACTGAGATTTGTGTTAGTTTCTGTAAAAGAATGGTTACATTCTTTGTCATTCCGTCAGTTAAGAATTCAGTCATCCTAGGTATGGATTTTCTGAAAACTTTTAATAGTGAGTTAAATTTTACTGAATTTTCCTTATCTGTGTCTTCATTTAATATCTCTTGTGTCAATGCTGTTAAAGATATGAGTCGACTTAATGTTCAGGAATTAGAGCAGTTAAATAGTGTTATCAAATCATTCTCTTCTATATCTTCGAAAAATAAGTTGGGTAGAACTCATCTCATCGAACATCACATTGATGTGGGTTCGTCCAAGCCTTTCAGGCAATATCAATATCCCTTGCCTCAAGCCTGGCATGAAAGCCTAGTAAAGGAAGTAGATGAAATGCTTAAGTTAGGTATTATTGAGCCCAGTACTTCTTCTTTTTGTAGCCCTCTGTGGCTGACAAAAAAGAAAGATGGGACTTTTCGTGTCTGTTTTGACGGACGTAAACTTAACAGTATAACCATGAACAGAGATGCGTATCCTATACCTCGTATAGATATCATCCTGAGTAAGTTACAGAATGCTAAATTCATTTCATCTATCGACTTGAAGAAAGCATTTTTACAGATTCCACTCAGCGAAGAGAGTAAAAAGCTCACTGCCTTTGCGGTAAATGGAAAAGGATTGTATCAATTCACTACAATGCCTTTTGGTCTTGTGTCTGCTCCGCAGACGATGTGTCGGTTGATGGATTTGGTAATTGGTCCTGCTTTAGATCCATTTTGTCAATATTATCTTGATGACATTCTTGTCATTACTCCTGATTTTGAAACTCATATCTCTGTATTGCAGCAGTTGTTTCAGCGTTTAAAAGACGCAAATTTGACTATTAACTTAGATAAAAGTAGCTTTTGTCGTGAGTCTATTAAGTTTTTAGGATATGTTGTAGATTCTCAGGGTCTTCGTACTGATCCCGATAAGGTATCAGCTATTCGTGATTTTCCTGTGCCTAAAAATACCACTCAGGTCCGTCGATTGTTAGGAATGGTGGGTTATTATAAAAAATTTGTTAAGTCTTATTCGACCTTGTTGTCTCCTATCACAGATTTACTTCAAAATCGGAAAAAGGGACAAAATATTGTGTGGACTCCTGAGGCTAATGAAGCTTTCATTAAAATCAAGGAGGCTCTCACAAATTCTCCTGTTATGGTAGCCCCAGATTTTACTAAGCCTTTCTATTTGATGACTGATTGTTCAAACACAGCATCTGGTGGGGTACTCTATCAAATTGTTGATGGAGAAGAACACCCTATAGCCTACACCAGCAAGAAGTTAAATAAGGCCCAGAAAAACTATACTACAACTGAAAAAGAGTTGTTGGCTATAATTACAGGTATTGAACATTTTAGATATTTTCTTGAAGGTCGTTCTTTCACAGTCATAACTGACCATAGTAGTTTGGTGTGGTTACAAAGCATGAAGAACCCATCTCCTCGTTTGGCTAGGTGGATTTTAAAATTGGCACAATACGATTATAAAATTGTTCATCGTAAAGCTTCAGGTGTAGTAGTCGCTGATGCACTCTCCAGAACTTTTGATATTAATTTGTTAGATTTATCTTCCTTGCAACCAGATGACTGGTGTCGAAAAATGTTGTATGATGTACAGAATGTACCAGGTAAATTTCCTGATTTTAAAGTTGAACATGGTGTTTTGTATAAACATGTCTTAAGTTCCATGGATGCACTTACTGGAATGTCGGATTGGAAGATAGTCGTTCCAACTCCTAATCGAGCAGAGGTTTTGGCCACTTTTCATGACCATCCTACTGCAGCTCATTTTGGTTTCTACAAAACCTTCCGTCGTATATCGGAACTCTATTACTGGCCGAAGATGCGTCAAACTGTACGTAGCTATATCGCTAAATGCAAAATCTGTGCTACATGCAAACCGACAAATCTTCCCCAACCAGGTTTAATGGGTAATTATCGACGGATTGATTTTCCATTTCAACTTATATCTTTAGATCTCATTGGTCCTTATCCTAGGTCTTATAAAGGTTCTCAGTATGCCTTAGTAGTTGTTGATTATTTCACTAAATTTCCTTTGGTTCATACTATGTCTAAGGCAACTACTTCATCCATTATCAAATATCTTGAGAATGAGGTTTTCTTAATTTATGGTGTTCCCCAGATCGTGTCTTGCGATAATGGACCACAGTTCACGGCTAAGGCTTTCCGCGATCTCATGGCTAAATACAATGTCCAAAAGATCTGGTACAATGCGAACTATCATCCACAAGTCAACCATACCGAAAGAGTGAACAAATCAATCGTGACCGCTTTAAGATCTTATTCTTTTCCTGATCAGAGAGCTTGGGATACTCATATCCACTCTATAGTACAAGCGATCAGGACTTCTTCTCACGAAATAACCAAATGTCCTCCATCTTATTTGATGTTTGGTCGTCATGTCCCTCTTTCTGGTGATTATTTTGGTAAGATTTCCGAGAATGCCAATAACTTTCCTACAATATCAGATAAGTTACATCGCCTAGACGATATTCAGCATCTTCCTGATATTTATGTAGATGTTCGCAAACGGTTGAAGGCATCTTATGCTAGAAATAAATGCCAGTATGACCTGAGAAAGCGAGCCTTATCTTTCAGAGTTGGAGACTCCGTTTTAAAGAGGAACTTTGTCAAATCTGATAAAGTTAACTTTCAATCGGCCAAGTTATGTCAGAAGTACATACCTTGCACAGTTATTAAGGTGATTTCTCCTTTGATTTATGAGTTGAAGGAAACTTCCACTGGCAGGAAACTAGGAAGGTTTCATGTCAAAGACTTACTGGAAGATAAGACAGTAGGTCCACATAACTTGTCAGATAATTTTGATTCTTCATCTTCAGATGAAGATTAACTGGTCCCTTATCACTTCTGTATCAGTTTGGTTGCTTAAGATCTGTTTATCTATTTTGTTTACCTAGCAAAATAATTAGATGTTGTGCTATTTTGCCTTCTATTTTTTTTTTATCTTATCTTAATGTTAGTTATTATCTTAGTTTATGGATTTGTTAATTTTGTTGTTTGTTTTCTCTTAAAAGTCCAACTGCATATCATAGGAGTACAGGATGGATATATGGGAATTTCCCCATCTTGAGTTCTGAGTTGAATAGATATTTACAGGAATAATTCGGAAAACATTACAAATATTTTCTTAAATAGTATTGTATGGTTTTGTGGACCATGGCCATAAAGCTTATGCATTCATATTTACTTACTGGGTCGGTGTTTTAGCGTGGGTTCAGGATTGATCACCCTGGATGTGTGCCCTCACTTGACTCAGAAATAATATCAATACATATTAGTTGTTCTTTGAGTGTCTCTTAGGTTGAAATTAGAATGTGTCATTTAGAATTGGATCGTTCCGATATTCAGCAGTGAGTAAGTCTGTTTAACTTGGAGGTAATCTCCTATGCTATTATCTTCGAAAGTATTTGAGTTTTAACATATCTTATTATATACAAGTTGGTTTACCTGTCTCTCTACTAGTCATATGGATTGGTAGATGTGAGTTACCTTTATCTGCACCTAAATTGAGTTTATCTGTACCTTGATGGAGTTTATCTCATACCTGTAGTAGAGTTTATCTCGTACCTTTACCTTGAGTTTATCTCGTACCTTGACTGAGTTTATCTCGTATCTTTACCTTGAGCGTATCTTTATCTTTACCTTAATTGAGTTTATCTCGTACCTTTACCTTAATTGGTTTATCTCATATCTTTACCTTAAATTAGTTACCTTTACCTGGATAAGTTTATTTCTTATCTATATCTTATGAATATATATCCTATCTTTATCCTGATTATAGAGTCCTAAAAATCTGTCCTTTACTGTTCTTGTCGTGAGTAAAGAATTGGACCACGTCAATAGTACAGTTTGGGTATTACAGTTAGGATCTCTTTTATCTTTCCTTCTACCAAGTGTATAGTTGGTAGAAGTGAGTTTTGTGCATATCCTCTACCATGAGTAGATCTGGACTTGCAATTATCTTTTACCTTTAGTGCATATCCTTTACTATGAGTTGGGATTGCAGTTATCTTACTTACCTTTTTTTAGCATACCCTATACCATGAGTATAGTGGGCTTGCTAGTATCTAGGCTTACTTGTGCCTTTACCGATTGTGTGTTTTCCTACCGCTGCTAAAGCAAGTAGGTGTATTGAATTATCTTTTACCTTGAATTTTCAATATGATGTTGATATCCCGAACCATATATATGTTTAGGTTTGTAGTTTCAACTAGTCCTGAATAATTAGGCCCTCATTGAACTCTATGGTGACGAATAGAATCTGGTCGCTCTAGTGTCAACGCTGGGTAAAGTTCATAGGACTTTGTTTGAATTTCGTTGTTATGAATGGTTCTTGGGAATATTTTGTTAGGGGTTGTTAATACACACTTATAATGTAGTTTTAACGATAGTTGTTTTTACTAATACTTGAGAATGTAGATAAGTAGTGTTAAAAGTTAACTTAATCTGTAAGGTTATAGAATTAAACTTAAAATGTATACCTTTTTCCTTAACCTTTGGGTTTTATTAAATTAAAATACACTATCTCATTAAAAAGGAAAAAAAAAATGTATGACTTCGTCTCAGATTCTTCGTTCCATTTTTTTTTATTTCGTCCTTGATGTTGTTCCAATTCCTGAGCAAATGGTTGACTGTTGAGGAAAATGTTTAATTTTAACGTATCAACGTTCATTGTTGATCCAGCGCTAGATCGTTCTGCCACAAGGAAGAAGAAGAAAAAAAAAAAAAAAAAAAAAAAAGTTCTTTTTTTTTTTTTTTGCTGGAGATGAGGGAGAATGTAGCGTTTACGCTACTGATTAATCAAGTGTCCAATTTAAAATCGTGGTCACTAAACCCCTCAAGAAATTTCTTTTGACCCGCCAGCGTTCGATTTTACATCGACCTTTCTCTACTCACGCGCTGGAGTGGCTTTGAAAGTGGGGACCGATGGATTTTGCAAAGGTGCCGGCAGTTATGGTCAAAACTCAGACGTGATAATACGCCAGTCAATCCAAGTGACGGAATTGGAACAAATAAAAATAATCTAGGAAGAATAAAATAATATTCAATTAAGTAATAATAATATCTCAGTAAATGTATAAAAATAATTAATTTAAAAAAAAAAAAGCAAAATGATTTAAGAGTTCCAATTAAAAAAGGAAGATTTTTTTGGCGTGTCACGTTCTCCAGTAAGTATATTATTTCATACTTATTACCTCTTTATCATCCACTAAAATTCATGGCAGTCATTGCAGTGTAGTATTTCCTAGAGATTTATTTTTAAGTTCCGAAATAATTTAAATATAAAATTTCCTTGATTTACTTGCCAAGAACAGAAGGTCATTTTTTTTTATATAGTCAAACTTAAATTCTGTTTTAGTCCACGTCGTTATCATTAAGTTTTTTGGTTCAATTTTTATTTAACTTTTTTTGGTGAAATATAATAGGTCCTACAATTATTGGACAGCCTTCTATATTTTTGCGCATGTTCATTGCCTGTCATGCCATGGAAATAACTTCATGAATTTTGACATGTTGTTGACCTAACCTAATGTTTAATGTTGTGCTTTGGTAAAGTTGAATCCATGCTGCTACAGCTATTGAATCACATTTATTAAACTAATTAATCCTTTTAGATTCCGTCACTTAAATATTCAATATAAAATATATATATATACACTTCAAAGTATGGTTAGCAGGTTGCTTATGTGAATCCGTGGATTTTGCAGTAACCCCAAAATATGGGACTTGTCACCATGATGAACTAGTTTTGATGTGCCCAGCTGAGTTTGGAGGGACCTATTGTTATTAAAGATAAGTTGTTGTGACCATTTGCTATTGTATATTTAATTCACTGTGAGCTATTCATATGCATATGAGTGGTTAATATCTTTGATAATTTAATTAATATAAAATATTCGGGGAGGAAAAAGGACATTTTTATAGGTTATTAGGTTAACTAAAGAATTTAGTGAGTCTGACCATAACTCATTTTCTTGGATTTCATGTTATAATACAATACATACTTTGATGTAATAATATTAAAATATTTTGGGGAGGGAAATAAATTTTATGTGGACTTTAAAATAAATAGATAGGAGTATTGAAAACTCACTTTTAAGATAATTGTAACAGAGTTATCACTGTTGATACCTGTACAATACGTTGATTAGTTTATCAGTTTAGTAGAACTATTTAAATTTAGATTACTAACCTTAGTGTTAAGACTTCGGCTACCCTAACGGACTATTCTTGTTAATACTAATATTTACATTTTATTTGGCCAGTGGTAGTGACTATTTGCTTGTGGAGGGGCTATTAGGTCCCATTTTATCTTTATACCCACTACCACTGTATATTTAGCTTTGCATTATATGTAAATTGGTTATACACATGTATCTATATACATTCTTTTTATAAATATATTTGTTGTTACTATTTTGAGTTTTATTTCAGTTCTACTAACCAGTATATAACATAGCAAAATAAGATTATTATTTAGTTTTTTTTGTATTTCAGGTTACTATCTCCAGATTTATTTGTTACTTCAAAATCTCAACTATCGTTGAGTTGGCGCCCTTCTTTTCTCTTCTTAGTGTTCTCTTTCTATAAATTTATTCCCAGTGACCTTCTTTAGTTATATCACGTTTGACATTGTCAGGTCTCATTTCGTTTCTTGTCTCATTAGCTCATTATCCTTGTTATCTGTTGTATCTTTAAAGCCGCAATCCAGTGCATCGAAGCTAGCCCGAACACTCACTTGAGATTTAGTGTCTCTTTGGCCGTTTAACTTTGTTCCTCTGAGCTTAGCCATATTTTTAATATTTTCCTTCCTTCTCTTTCAGTTCTTCTGAACTTTGTCAATTCACATATTTTTATTCGTTTCAATAGCCAGCGGTTTGGCCTTTGTAAAGAAAAGTAGAGGGTTTGAAACCAATCAATCAGAGCGAGGTTAGAGAGAGATTACATCAGAGTTAATAAAAGCTACCTCGAAGTACGAAGTCTATTGACGAAACGCGAAAAACACGAAGATAATAAACAAAGATTTAGATGCAGGATGATATAGACAAGGATACCAGAAAATTGATGTGAGAACTGACATTAAGCCGGTAAAATGCTTCGAGCATTTATACTAGCTAGAGGCAACCTTCCAATCACTTTCAATGCTAGAAGCGCAAAATGTGTACCAACAAAGAGAGCGAATAAAACTACATGCTATTGATCTGGTACCTCATAGCCAGCGGTTTGGCCTTTGTAAAGAAAAGTAGAGGGTTTGAAACCAATCAATCAGAGCGAGGTTAGAGAGAGATTACATCAGAGTTAATAAAAGCTGCCTCGAAGTACGAAGTCTATTGACGAAACGCGAAAAACACGAAGATAATAAACAAAGATTTAGATGCAGGGATGATATAGACAAGGATACCAGAAAATTGATGTGGCCAACTGACATTAAGCTGGTAAAATGCTTCGAGCATTTATACTAGCTAGAAGCAACCTTCCAATCACTTTCAATGCTAGAAGCGCGAAATGTGTACCAACAAAGAGAGCGAATAAAACTACATGCTATTGATCTGGTACCTCATAGCCAGCGGTTTGGCCTTTGTAAAGAAAAGTAGAGGGGTTTGAAACCAATCAATCAGAGCGAGGTTAGAGAGAGATTACATCAGAGTTAATAAAAGCTACCTCGAAGTACGAAGTCTATTGACGAAACGCGAAAAACACGAAGATAATAAACAAAGATTTAGATGCAGGATGATATAGACAAGGATACCAGAAAATTGATGTGAGAACTGACATTAAGCCGGTAAAATGCTTCGAGCATTTATACTAGCTAGAAGCAACCTTCCAATCACTTTCAATGCTAGAAGCGCGAAATGTGTACCAACAAAGAGAGCGAATAAAACTACATGCTATTGATCTGGTACCTCATAGCCAGCGGTTTGGCCTTTGTAAAGAAAAGTAGAGGGGTTTGAAACCAATCAATCAGAGCGAGGTTAGAGAGAGATTACATCAGAGTTAATAAAAGCTGCCTCGAAGTACGAAGTCTATTGACGAAACGCGAAAAACACAAAGATAATAAACAAAGATTTAGATGCAGGGATGATATAGACAAGGATACCAGAAAATTGATGTGAAACTGACATTAAGCCGGTAAAATGCTTCGAGCATTTATACTAGCTAGAGGCAACCTTCCAATCACTTTCAATGCTAGAAGCGCAAAATGTGTACCAACAAAGAGAGCGAATAAAACTACATGCTATTGATCTGGTACCTCATAGCCAGCGGTTTGGCCTTTGTAAAGAAAAGTAGAGGGGTTTGAAACCAATCAATCAGAGCGAGGTTAGAGAGAGATTACATCAGAGTTAATAAAAGCTGCCTCGAAGTACGAAGTCTATTGACGAAACGCGAAAAACACGAAGATAATAAACAAAGATTTAGATGCAGGGATGATATAGACAAGGATACCAGAAAATTGATGTGGCCAACTGACATTAAGCTGGTAAAATGCTTCGAGCATTTATACTAGCTAGAAGCAACCTTCCAATCACTTTCAATGCTAGAAGCGCGAAATGTGTACCAACAAAGAGAGCGAATAAAACTACATGCTATTGATCTGGTACCTCATAGCCAGCGGTTTGGCCTTTGTAAAGAAAAGTAGAGGGTTTGAAACCAATCAATCAGAGCGAGGTTAGAGAGAGATTACATCAGAGTTAATAAAAGCTACCTCGAAGTACGAAGTCTATTGACGAAACGCGAAAAACACGAAGATAATAAACAAAGATTTAGATGCAGGGATGATATAGACAAGGATACCAGAAAATTGATGTGAGAACTGACATTAAGCCGGTAAAATGCTTCGAGCATTTATACTAGCTAGAAGCAACCTTCCAATCACTTTCAATGCTAGAAGCGCGAAATGTGTACCAACAAAGAGAGCGAATAAAACTACATGCTATTGATCTGGTACCTCATAGCCAGCGGTTTGGCCTTTGTAAAGAAAAGTAGAGGGGTTTGAAACCAATCAATCAGAGCGAGGTTAGAGAGAGATTACATCAGAGTTAATAAAAGCTGCCTCGAAGTACGAAGTCTATTGACGAAACGCGAAAAACACAAAGATAATAAACAAAGATTTAGATGCAGGGATGATATAGACAAGGATACCAGAAAATTGATGTGAGAACTGACATTAAGCCGGTAAAATGCTTCGAGCATTTATACTAGCTAGAGGCAACCTTCCAATCACTTTCAATGCTAGAAGCGCAAAATGTGTACCAACAAAGAGAGCGAATAAAACTACATGCTATTGATCTGGTACCTCATAGCCAGCGGTTTGGCCTTTGTAAAGAAAAGTAGAGGGGTTTGAAACCAATCAATCAGAGCGAGGTTAGAGAGAGATTACATCAGAGTTAATAAAAGCTGCCTCGAAGTACGAAGTCTATTGACGAAACGCGAAAAAACACAAAGATAATAAACAAAGATTTAGATGCAGGGATGATATAGACAAGGATACCAGAAAATTGATGTGAGAACTGACATTAAGCCGGTAAAATGCTTCGAGCATTTATACTAGCTAGAAGCAACCTTCCAATCACTTTCAATGCTAGAAGCGCGAAATGTGTACCAACAAAGAGAGCGAATAAAACTACATGCTATCGATCTGGTACCTCATAGCCAGCGTTTTGGCCTTTGTAAAGAAAAGTAGAGGGGTTTGAAACCAATCAATCAGAGCGAGGTTAGAGAGAGATATAATGTAGTTTTTGCCTCTCACTCTCCCCCCTCTCTCTATCACCACTCTCTCTCTCTCTCTCTCTCTCTCTCTCTCTCTCTCTCTCTCTCTCTCTCTCTCTCTCTCTCTCTCTCTCTCAATGCGGGTCTCGCGCTCAGAGCATGAAAGCTGCCTCGATTTATAGATTCGAAGGTGAAATGGAACCGAATTGAAAAATAAGCTTAGGAAGGTGGAGGCTAACTACAGCTTTAGCCAAATGATGGCAAGTATGAGATTCTATAAACGTTTGCTATTTGGTTTTAAAGTAAACCATTTCCATTCTTTTTTTGTATGTCTTTTTATGCGTAATTATTACTTTACGCAGTTTTATTTATATTTATCAAAATATAGAAGTATTATTTTCCAAATTCAATTCAATTCAAAATGCACTAAACCTACCAAGATCAATCGATGGGAAACTTTTTCCATTCGATTCAGGAAAGTTTCTGAAAAAAATTTATGGTGGTAAAAATCAACAAGATTGAGTTTAATTTTATTACTCAGGTGTTTTCGAAGTCGCTGAACACGAATAGGGAAACGACGATGCTCCTCGAACTATCTGGTGCCCAGGGTGGATCTCATCTACTGAAGTATATTAATTACATTCTAAATCAGTTGACAATGATCAGTCGATGGTGATGCTCGTCTCATAGAGTTTTATGTTATTTTCATTCGAAATCAGTCCAAAGTCATTACTTAGGGGTTTTCGGGATCGCTGAATAAGAATATTATGACGGCAATGACCTTCGAGCTACCCGGTGCCCATGGTAAACCTCATCCCCTAGAGTTTTATGTTATTTTTATTCTAACTCAGTCAAAAGATATAATATTCGTATTCTGCGACCTCGAAAGTCCTGAGTAATGACTTTCGACTGATTTCGAATGAAAATAACATAAAACTCTTGGAGACGCGGTCCACTCTAAGCACCAGGTAGCTCGAGGACCATCGTAGTTATTATATTCGTGTTCGGTGACCTTAAAAACTTCCAAGTAACGACTGTCCTAAAGAATTTAGAATGTAATTAACATACTCCAGAAGACGAGGTTTATCTCCTGGTTACCAGGAAACTCGAGGACCATCGTCGTTATCATATCAACAATTTTTGTCAATAATAACATCAAGAATAATAACGTTGAGAATATTATCATTCCTGTCGATATTTTCTGAGTTGCAATTTTTTTATTTTCTATGTACTTTGGAAATGAATTTTCCTTATGCTAAAAATATTTTACCACCATGAATTTTGTTCACAAACTTTCCTGATACTTTCCCGAATCGAATGCAAAAAGTTGGACAGTGATTCATCTTGCTGCGGAAAATTGGTATATTTAGTGCTTTTAGTGTTTTATTTTCCCGCCTAAAAACAACAAACACAAAACAACCTCCTATGCCGCCAGTGTCTAAATACGAAACCATTAATGTAAAACCCATTTCTCGTGACTTTTTTATATGTTTACAATTACTACAAACGCTTCGTTTTATTGTTAAACGCTTTTTTCGGTGGCAATTCAAATTACATCTTCCAAGTATGTTTTAAGAGTATTGACATCTAATAAATATTTGGTCTCTTATTACTTAAACAAACATCTTCAGATTTTACAAGTCCCAGAGTCAAAGTACCTAATTTTAGTTCAACAACCTTTGGTAGTTTAACAAAATCGATCAAGAACGTTTTCATCGATGACTTCAGCTTAAAAACTTGGTAGATAATGCCGAAGAAAATAGCTAGATATATGATATAACTATAAATATAAAAAAAAACAAGAAATATGTTTGTATAAGAAATAATAATTATAGTATTTATTACAGTTCTTTATTATTTTCCAACTCTTCCTGTTTTTGGTTAATTCTTTATCGCTATAAGCAATTCTGCTTGTTGATTGCCGGATTGATACTCTCCATGTAAGATTGGCCATCTTTTGCGCGATCCTCCGATTCTTGTTCCAATTAGTGATTTATCTCGTGCACCAAGGATCTCCCTTATTCTGCTTATGTGTAATTTTTTTTCTTATGTTAAATCTGTGGATTAGTCTTTGCAGACTATCTTCATCTTCGGCTATCAATATTACATCGTCTGTGTAACAGAGTATTTTTACTTCGTTGTTTCCCATTCTGTACTTTCTTCCTTTATTGAAACTTTAGATGATTTCATCTATAATTAAATTAAAGAGCATTGGGCTCAATTACTCCCTATTTTATTCCGCTGCCTATGTTTACACGTCTGTAAAATGTCCATCTATTCTGACTTCCATTTTGTTGTTTTGGTAGATGTTTTCGATATTTTTTATAACTGATGTTCTTCTTGTAATCCAAACAGAGAGGTCTTAAGTAATTTAATTAAGAACAAAAAGTTGGAAGATGTTAAATTACTTTTAAGCAAGCTAGGTATTTTCTAACAGCTATATCATTTTGGTAATGCTAGTAATGGTAACAAGTAATGCTCTTGAAAACTCTATTTCTAACGACGATGATGATTGAATAACTTTTAAAAGCTGTTTTTCTAACATGATTTATCGTGAACTAAGAATAAATCCACAGTTTTCATTAATTATCCAATATTGAAGTTTATTAATTAAAATTTACCCGATATTGATCATATTAAATACCTTGTTATTCCCAAAACGTCATATGATTTTCCAGGTCATATGATTTTAATTTTAGTACTTCCAAAGGCTTAAGATTTTTGTACATCTGTGTAAAGATTTACAATATACTTAATTTGTAAAGCATGAGACCTTTTCCTAAAGTTGTATCTTTATTAGTTTTCGTTAAATAAAAATCTGCGATTTCTGAGTTTGATCATTTCATGGATTTAAGATATTTTGGAAATAAGCTCTTTAATTACTCTTTTACATTCTTCAGTATAATATCTCCATTTTTGGTAGTTTTGGCCTGTCCAGTGGCAGCACTAACTAATCTCTTTCTTGTCTTTTTATTTTAGTTGTTACTTTCTGCTTTCTACATATTTTTCCTCTGCTTTTTCTTGCTTATTAGTTTCCTTCTAGATTTTCTCTAAATTTGTTTTAATTTTTTTATTTTGCACTAATAGCACTAACTTTACATTTCATTGTTCTGTTTGTTTAAATTTGACTTTGACCAAGAAGTTTACTGAATTTTTATCCGCCTATATACTTAGACTTTGGCTATCGATAATGAATTTACTATGCTTAGCTTCTATTAATATATGGTCTATCTAATTAATTATCTACCATATGGGTATATCCAGGTGTATTGGTGAATATATTTATAATGGAAATATCTATCTACCAATTATTCAAGTTTTTAAGAAAATTTAAATTCAATTGAATGGCATTGTAATTACCTATACAAATTACGGGTAGCTAATATATGGCTCAATTAATAGAATTGCATTAAAATCCTAGTCAATTTTAAACATTACATAAAATCATATTGAACTCAGTTAATACATTTGATTCTGAATGAAATGCCAACGGCATGGAGTGGTTGAAATTTGTAATTAAAAACGACCATTTCCATTAATATAAATGCATTCTGCAACTTGCTTTACTTGCATAATCATTTAGATTAGAACCAGTTTTGATTAGTACAAATACATTCCGCGTATATATATTAAAGATAATAATTAATATGGTCAGCAATAATTGAAACTTATAAATGTCAGATGTCGAACCTAAAGATAGTAATTATTAGATATATTCTAAATATTGCCTTAAAAGTGGTACATTTGTATGCCTTTTAAGACACATATTTTATAGAAAGGAGATCAGGGTCACTTTAATCAAGCAGAAATGATATTTTAGCTCATACAAAACGTTCTAGCTCTTCTTCTATGGAAATAACCCCAAACTGTCATCGATAATGTGCTGTTCGAAACAAAAAATAGTTCTTACATTAAATATATATCTAGATGAGATAATAGTAAATATTCCTTTATATATTTTACCTTTATGCATGACCATGAGGAAGTAATCAACAGAAAGTTGCAGTTTTAATGTGCAAAGTGTCTCAAAAAGACTGTGCTCACTCTACAGCATAAAATGTAAAATAGTCAATGGCGGCTCGTGATATTTGAGCTTGGAAGTTTGATATTTGAATCCCATATTTTAGAAACCCCATTTAAGTAACAGTTTAACGGAAATTTAGGTTATGACGAGTATGAGTTGTAAAAGCCGCATTTCATCAGAGTAATACAGAAACCCAGTCGTTTTTCGACTATTTAGTATATTTAGACAATATTATATTTACCCGTGTAATGCAGAAATCTCGTAAGTACCGGATTTGAGGGGTTTCTGTACTACATGGTGCAAAACGCGAATTGTACGCAGTGGCAAGACTCCTTAGAAAATACAAAATTTCTTATTAGTGTTCTCCACGCAGTGCAAGTTCAAAGTAAAAAAAAAAAACAGCATACACAAATTATAAAGGAAATTTAGTTCCCAAAAGACACAGGGGGGTATCTTGAAGGTTTGATTTATTATCATTATCATTCCGTATGTGTTTTAATAATAGTTGCTGTTTTTAGATGCAATATGAAATGTTTTGACAAATAGCCTTAGGTGATCAAGATGAACTTCTATTTAAATTTTGGCAGTTTGAAACCAAAAATAAACAAGATGCGTTTCTTCAAAGTTAATTCGTGTTCTGTGACGAATTTGCAACAATTAGTTCTGGTGTTACAAATGTTTGTAAAAAGGCGTTTATAGCATTCTTTGTTATTTCTTATGACCGAGTCATAACGACTTTGTGATTTACTTGTGGCGGGATAGAGGACCACATAAACTCATTCCCTGTACGTGAAGCGCATTACACAGGACGTACGTACAAAAATATTTCTGAAAAGCTAGATATAAAAACAATGCAGATGCTGTTTACTCAAAAATATCCCGATGTAGCTTGCAACTACTAAAAATCTTTAAAGAAAGATTTAACTTAGCATTTGGAAGGCCACAAGTAAATACGTGTTGCTTCTGCGAATCTTTAGACGTGAAAATTCAGAGTAAATTTCTAAATGAAGCTGCGAAAGATTCTTCTCACGGAGCAATCTGTATGGATTTTATGCAAAATTTAACGCTTCCCATTACTCCAGTTCAAAGGGTATTTAATCTTCATCAACTGAGTATTACAGAAATAGTGCAAAATGTAAAGGATAAACACTTAAAGACAGGTATATTAATGAAGAAAAAACCATGGATGACAGATGAGATCCTGAAACTAATGGACGAGAGAAGGGAAGCCAAAAATGATCCAGACAAATATAAAACCATACATATATTAATAAGAACGAAAATCAGAGAAGCGAAAGAAAAAGAAGCAAGGGAAAGATGCGAAGAAATTGAGACACTGCAGTCAAAGTAAAATAGTCACAATGTACATAGGAAAGTTAAAGAACTCACTGATTCTTTCAAATCAAATATAACTGATTCTGACGGAAACATCATCTTGGACAAACAGAGTAAAATAAGAACGTGGAAAGAATATCTGAAAAACTATTTGAAGACCAAAGAGATAACACCTTTAAGCTAGAAGAAGAGGTAAATGATGGACCAAGAATATTACAGTAGGAAGTTTTATCCGCAATAACACAGTTAAAGGATGGCAAAGCGGCAGGCCCTGATAATATACAAGTAGAACTACTCAAACTAATCGACAACGAATCAATAGCCATAATCACAAAGATATTCAACAACATATACAACTCTGGAGAAATACCAACACAACGGCTGAAAACGGCACTTCCAAAAAAACCAGGAGCCAACAAATGCAAAGATTACCGTACTTTAAGCCTCATGAGTCATCTCCTAAAATTGTTCCTAAAAATAATTCATAAGAGAATATACAAGCTGTGTGAAAGTCAAATTTCCCCCAACCAGTTGGGGTTCACAAATGCTGTTGGTACTAGAGAGGCTTTGTTCTTAGTACAAGTCTTGTTTCAGATATGCATATACGTCAACTGTGACGTATAAGCATATGTGGTTGATTACGAGAAAGAGTTTGATCGAGTAAAGCACGCCAAAATGATGCAAATACTAAAAGAACAAGAATTAACAACCAAGATCTGAAAAGAATTAGAAATCTTTACTGGAATCAGACAGCAAATCTCAGAGTTCAAGATGAACACACTGACTATGTGAAAATCATGCGTGGAGTGAGGCAAGGCTGTATTTTGTCTCCTCTAATCTTCAATCTGTACTCTGACAGAATACTTATCGAAGCTTTACACAGAACAAAAATAGGTATTCTACTAAATATTTACCGGCTAAACAGTAACAGATATGCAGATGACACCATAGTATTTGAGGACAACTTAGAAGACCTACAAGTTCTTATGAACAAAATCACGTATTACAGTCAATAATATGGACTCAATATAAACGTTAAGAAGAGAAAGCTGATTAGAAAGAAATGGATTAACAGAAGGTCAACTCTACGTCAACCAATCCCCTGTAGAAAGAAAGACGCACTACACCTAACTCGGTACCATAATAAATGAAGAATGGACCAACAACCAGGAGATTAGAGGATGCATCGGAATAGCTAGATCCACCTTCAATCGGATGGGAGCCTCCTTCAAGCGTCACAACCTCTCTCTTGATACAAAAGTAAGAATGTCCTTTTTAAGTCCTTTTTTGTGGTATTAAGTCGTCGACCTTGAACGAAGATGTGTATAGAAAACTAGAAGCATTTGAGATGTGGCTATATAGGAGAATGTTTAAGATCTCGTGGACTGACCGAGTCACAAATGAGGAGGTCCTCAGAAGAATGAATAAGAACCGCGAGGTACTTACCATCACCAAATCTCGAAGGTTACAGTTCTTCGGACAATTCAGATATGCTCTCCTTCAAGCCATTCTGCAAGGAAAAATATTTGGAAAACAAGGTCCAGGAAGAAGAAGAACTCTTGGTTAAAGAACCTCAAAATCTGGTTCAATACAACATCTGTGCAGCTTTTCCGCGCTTCTGCAGATAAAATAAAGATTGCCATGATGATCGCCAACATTCGTAACGGATAGGCACATCAAGAAGAAGAAGAAACTGACTATTAACGTATTTTAAATTCATGATCTCCACATGGGCACTGCAATGTTTTACGTAAATCATGAAGGCATTGCAAAAAAGATTGCAATGATGTATGCACGGCACATATTTTCGGACGAACGTGACAGGACAGAATAAAAACCATACAATGGTTCCAATGTGTGCCGCCTTGGTATCTACAGAACGTTTTGAGACAATTAATCAATATTTTCCCATTACAAGTCACAGTTTTCTTCCATGTGATGGGAATTTTCATGTGCATAGTCAAACGAAAAATGAAGAAAATTTCAATAAATTTCTTCATTGCTAATTTTTCATATATCTAAGAATTTCAGAAGACAAAGAAGAATAACCGCGAAAAGAGTATATTCTCGTTTTCATGTGTTATAGTGTATTTTTATTAGTGATGTAACAAAATGTCATTTTTTAAACATTCGCGAATGCGAATGCGAATGCGAATATATGCCACCGACATTCGCGAATGCGAATGCGAATATTCAGTTTTTTTTTAATTCGGCAATTTTAATTGTCTCCGGCACTGCCGGCAGTCTCATTTGCGCGAGGTGTGTAGGAAATTGGAAAAAGTCTGTCATTTTTAACTGCTTTAAATTGTCCAGTATCATTCTATCATATTTGCTAAAGTAAAGATGTGAAACAGTGTATTTATTGTAAAGAAGTTTATTGTAGGCGGTTAAGTTTATTGAGGGGCCGTTTAAAAAGGTATTTATTTATAGTCAGTAGTCACGTCCGGCCAAAAACGTAGAAAGCACGTTTTTCGATCTTATTTTCTCTTGTTATAATCAAAATTTGACTTGTTATAGAGAGAAAGTTATAGCAGAGAACTAAGTTCTCTGGTTATAGTTCCAATAAAAATTTCACGGGACACAAGTCATTCCACTTGCCCTGCTCTGCTCGTGCACAAATACAAGTGAATTTTTAGTTAAAGTGTGATTAGCGATTTATTACTATGAGTAAATCAAATTATAGTGAAATATGGACTTATTTTTCACCACTTTTCGATACTGAACGAGCTAAATGCAAGCTGTGTAATATTCGCAAAACATTCGCACAAATTTTGCGAATGCGAATGCAAATGCAAATATGCAAAAATATGCGAATATTCGCGAATGGGAATATTCGTTACATCACTAATTTTTATGTATGAGAGAGTAATAAAACAATAAATTATGTATGCAGATCCCTAAACTGTTGATACGGGTGACTCAATGAAAAAGAGATATTTGTCAACAAGTTTACAGAAGTATATAGGAAAACAATTTTAAATTGAGTATGACCACCAGGTATAAAGGTTGGAGCAGAATAGAATACAATAGTTGTGAGGGTTACTAATCCCTAAATAAGGTTGCCAGTGTCGGAGTTATGGAGGTTAACAGGTACTAATGAATTTGCAAGAAATGTAAGATGTTTATTTTATTGGTTATATATAACCAATAAAAGTTTAATAAGTACCTACCTATTTGCAAAATAAAGTTTAATTATTTAGATAAAATAAAACGTTTTATTTTATCTGAAATGAGTGCATTCCACGAAGTAAGGGTTTCAACAATCAAACATTTAATTCTTTAATTCCAGGAATCTACGACAGTAATTGACTAGATAATTACCTTCTAAACTTATTCCACAGAAAATGTGATAGTGGGTTTTTCCATTTTGTAGGAAGGTCCAAGTGGCGTATTCAAAATTCTTAACAGTTCACTAAAAGTAGGTATTTCAGTTGCAAGGTGCAGTTTATTGTGTATACTAGTGTTATGGAAAATTTGGAAGTGCCGTGTAAACGCCGAAAAATTGGTCCTTTAACAGTTAATGAAAAAACATTAATATTTAATTGTTTTAAATCATTTACAGACAAACGTTTATGTGAAAGTGTTGATGAGACCGTTGAGTTAGTTAGAAGTACACTTGGTGTTGGGAAATCTACGATTACAGAGTTATTAAAGAAGAGAATGTGGTAGTTTTCAAATGCCACGTAATGCTCCAGGGAAACCAAAATTTCAAATAGAATATCATTTTAAAGAAGGACTTCGACGGAAAGTGCATGAATTCTTCTTTAGACAAGAATTTCCAACATTGGATAAAGTTCTTGTCTGAAATCTTGGTTCTGAAGTTCATCTTCTGAATCTGATTTGGATTTGTAACAAGTAGCTGTAAGTTTTATATTAATATTTTTATTCATCTATTTAACATACCTTAGACGGTTTTTAAAATCTCTTTTTCTCTTTTGTAATTTTTAAAAATTAAAAAAAATGTGAATTTTTTAAAACCCTTTTTAATGTAGGCCAGTCAGTTCTAATATAGTGTGTGATAAAAGAGGTCACTTTTGTTTACATACACATAACACTTTATAACACGAAATAATTCATTTATTTTTTACAATTATTGAAAGTAATTTTTCAATTAATCTTGAGCACGCCCATGGAGTGATCGGAGGTAAAGTTTCTACGATGTCAGTTGGACAAGTCATAAAAACAAAATTCGACACTCAAGTGTCGGCGTCTTTGTAAAACATAGGCGGCGCAATAGAAATTAAATAATAAACTTTTATTTTTAAATTAAGGTGTAATATTTTGTTAAACAGTAATAATATTGTTAATTATTCACATTTATTTATGAACTTGACACCAAAGATGATTAAAAGTTAATACACAATATAGTCCATTCACTAACGGTAAAATATTGTAAAAACCTCTAAATTTTAAAGAACCACTGGGATTGATATGAAATTTGTCATACACATATAGCTAACGTGTCAAAGAAAAAAAAGTGATATTGTGCCGATGTGTATTTTGCCCTGGGGGTGAGTACTGCACCTTCTTGGGGGGTGAAAAGATATACATCCAAAATAAGTCCGGAAGTGGATAAACTGACTAATTCTAGGTAACTTTTGTTCTATAGAGGTTTTACTAAATCAATACTTTTCGAGTTATTTGCGAGTGAATATATTCATTTTTCATTAAAAAACACCACGTTTTTGGACGATTTCTCGCAAATAACTCAAAAGGTAAATATTTTATGGAAAAAATGTTGGTAGCAAAAATACAGTTTATAAAAAAGTGAAAACAATGGTATATGTATGAAGTCTGTATACCCAGCAAAAGCAGAGTTATAGCTAATGAAAAATAGATTCTTACCTATTCGTCAAATTCCATATCGAATAATTCAACGTGAAATAATCAAAAAAAAATGTTTTTTTACTTTTTTTTTAATTGATTAGACAAATCTTTATTTTTGATTTTTAAAAAAGTTTCTAGCATCAAACGTAAGCAAGTTACGCTCAAAACAAAGTTGATCCCTTTTTTGGTAAAAAATAATCATGAATATGATCTGTAAGTTTCATCGGTTTAAAGAGCTTATTTTTGAAAGATACTTACATGAAATCGGCCAATTCGTCTTACAGTCGAATTGTCTCTTAGGTTATAGATTAATCGAGAGATCACATTTACTTCGATATACAGAACATTTTTTTTGACAAGTTGTGGAAGTCTTTGTAGAAATATTCAACAATTAAACACTATCACTATCCGTGTGTCCAGAACTTGAGTCGTCGTTTGTGTTTATAACTACCGGTTCAATTGGTGGTAAAGTAGGATATTCTTTTTCTTTTACTTGAACATGCGCTACACAATTTTTCCAAATGTCAGTTTTGTTAAGTTCTTCTATCACTGTTCTTATATTTTGGACAACAACGTCACTTAATTGGGGAGATTGATTCATTTTCCGCAATTTCTTTTTTACATTGGCCCATATCATTTCATTTTCAATTGGGTTGAATACTCAATGTTTATCTATTACATATTCTTTTTGAAAATTTTGTTGCTTAATTAATTGCAACAATTCCTTTTTGGTACATTTACTAGGTGTTGCCATGCATTTGTTCTCCATAAATTCTATGATATCTTCCTTCTTGGAGCTAGTATTTAGAATTTTGGTGTAGAGTCTAGAATGGTATGACGCATTATCCATTACTATCACGGAATTTGTTTTAATATTCGGTAACAGCTGTTCCGTTGCCAAGTTCAGCCGTCATATCCTCATGATAATCAGCTGATGACACTGTTTAATGTTTTTGGCCGATAATAACAAGGCATTAGGTACAAACCCGCTCTTAGTTCCAGCATGTAGAATTATAATTATTTTTCCTCTCGAACAAGGAGTATTCAAGCAGCACTTTTTGCTATCATTCATCCAGCATATTGAACTATATCATGGGTGTCAAACCACGTTTCATCAAGATACACAATGTCTCTATTGTCATCTCGATATTCTTTAATGTATTTACAACTTATTTTCTACTGTCTTAACTCAAACTTAACTAAAACACAACACTACTGTTTGCACAAAAATATTAAAAATATACGTGAACTTGCTATCGTACACGACGATACTGAATATATCGTTTAGTATGAGAAACCTGAGAAGGCATTTTTGACCAGATAACGATCAAGTTTGAGCGTAATAACTTCCGAAGAATTTGACTAATTATACTTCAGTAGTGCCCGATAAGATACGTAGAAAGTAATAAACCACAGCTGCAATATGGACAATACCGTTAGTGATCAATTACAAATAATGTTTATATTTCTGAATTATTTGGGACTGGACCTAAAAAATTCCTTAACTTTTATTGAAATTTAAAATTGATGATTAAAAGTATATACATACATAATGCAAATGAAATGTAATGTGCTTATTAATTTGAGAACTAAAAAATGAGTTTGCAATTTTACTATAAAAATAAAATAATTTATATAATAAGTTTAAAATAAAATAAAATTAATTTATCACGACGACACTGTTATTGTGTTTACTTAAATGCTTGCCGCCTTTGAAACATGGGAAGCAATTTTTACCTGCTAACGGCAAAGCCAGATTTGGTTATAGTGTATGCACTTCCGAAAAATTTGACCAATTACATTTCAGTATTACCCAATAAGATACGTTCAAATTAATAAGCCACACCTTATCCATGTGGACTAATACCAGGAGTAATCAATAATTAGAATTACAAAGATTTATCTTTATTTCTATGTTCGCCGTAGAATTACTGACCGGACCCCAAAAATTGTTCTTTCCCAATTCATATCGTAACAACTTTACCAGTTAAAATTATGCTAATTACTCTCTCGTTCATAAAAATAAACTATATAAGATTCATAAGATTTTTATGTTTTATGACATTAAACAAAGTACAATAATACTTTACAAACTGGTAGTCTATAGCTTACATCCAAGAAGGTAGTTGTATTTAGTTGTGTTAGCGTAGGATCACACCACATTATCGAACACTCAACGCTCTAATCAAGCGACATGGCAATCAACGAAAGAGAGACTAATTCGAGAAGTGTGTACGTGCGTGTCGTTGTTATCAAATTAGAAACACGAACAATCATTCAAAATAATTGCCATATAACCGGCCACAAAACATTATTACCTGACGGTGGACGAATACTTCATCATAATACAACTAGAGTCAGTAACGGTGGTTTTCATACGACCATTTCGGATTTTTATAAGCCCCAGGGTTCCACTTCGTAGGTAGGAGGACCTTCGTATCTAGTTTATGTGCAGGTAGAATTTTTAATCTGTTTCAGATCCAAGTGCTCATTACAGACGGATGACTACTTATTGAAATAGGTGTATAATCTAGTACCATTATGTATACAGTTACTTTTCTCCTCTTATTTTCCGATTTTATATGTCAACCATTGCAATTCTTGAGCTGACATTGTAACTATGTTAGACGCATAGAGATAAATTATTGAATTGTATTAATGTTGTCTAAAATATGTAAACCGATGCATGACAAAAAACAAGCGACTGAGAAGAGTAAATACCTGTTATCAAAGTCCTTAGGTTTATTTTCGAAAATTTATTTAAGTTTTTTTAATATTAATCCGAATTTAAGTTAATACAGAGAAGATCTATCTATCTCTCTCTATATCTCTCTTCAAGTCTTGACCTCTCAGAATCAGAAGAAGTGTAGTCGTGAAGTCATGTATGGTTCATTTCCAAAATTTTCTGTCTCTGGCCATTTCTATTAATTCATTCATTGGTTTTTTTGCAAATAACTGTGAACTGATCAATCCATTTTTTTTGTGTTTCCCGTGATACTCGTTTTCTACCTTCCTTCATTCATATCATTATTTTCCAGCAAAATATTTCAGTTGCGTCTCTGTCTCCTTTCCGATTATCCCGGTGTCCAAGGTTCAGTATTATTGGAAATATTAAACAGTTACCAATCTCATGTAAAACGTTTTTGAAATTTGGGGGGGAAAATTTCCATATTTTGCTCATATCCAATGTAAATCATTTACTATAGTTTATTTTTATAAACGAGAGAGTAATTAGCATAATTTTAACTGGTACCTCTGACCACTCCATGGGCGTGCTCAAGATTAATTGAAAAAATTACTTTGAATATAATTGGACGTAGTTAAGCAGAAAACGTCCAACCCACAAATTGTTAAAATGAGTTCTTTACACCAGCGAGCATATAATTTCTTGCTTTATAATATGCAGAAACCGTCCAAGTGAAAACATTACATACTCTTTTAATAATCGTCAAAGTTCTAACCCACAAACTAGGTTAACTGAGATTTTCATTGATAATAAAAAATCCAAGTGGGTTGAATTTTTTCTAAAAAATGTATGTCGATCTAAGTAATCGTGTTAAAAGAGTGGTTTAAAACAGGCTAAGTGGGTTGGATCACTTTAACGCTCCATGCGATAACAAAACTACTGTGCATTTTTTTGTGTTAAAAACATCCAAGTGAATTGGATGTTTTCTACTTATAAATTTCGGTATACTTGTTAAAAATAAGAGTATAATCAGAAATCGTCCAAACCACTTGGTATCATTTTACGTTTACTATTTCATTAATATGTTAAAAGTAGTTTGAATCTTCAATTTCGGTCGATAATAAAATTTTATTACGGGAATGTGCCCTATTAATGTTTAAAACGTGCCTTGTGCGTATAAACCCTGGAACTTGGTCGATAAAAATTAATTTATTATAGGTACTCATCTTAAGCATAGTAATCACTTTCCTTTAGTTTTAAGTAAATGTGCCTATGTATTGATAAACATTTCTTTTTATTCAGTTGTGTCTGATTTTTCTGACTGTTCGGGTTTAAAATACTTATTTAATAATAATTATGTCGAAAAGAAGCAAATACATGTGTGAGCTAGCAAAACTTATGGAAAACCAAACAAATAGTGTAATGTCTAGCGTGGAATTTGATTCAAATATTACCAATGTTGAGGTAAGTCGGAAATTTTTTATTAAAAAATAACTATATGTTGTTTACTGATTATTTTTTCGTGGTTTTCGGCCAGATTGAAGAAATAACACAAAACTCTCTTTTTTTTTACGACGTTTCAATTTATTTTGTTACTAAATCTTAAAAAAAAATAAGAAAATAGAAGAAAATAGAGTTTTGTGGTATTTCTTTAATCTGGCCGAAAATCACGAAAAAATAATCAGTTTATAAGACACGGCTTCTAAAAGTTTATGTTGTTTACTAAATTTTTAAATAAATGCATTTTATACATCATTACATAATTTAAATATATTGTAGAATATGGATGATACCAATGTGACAGAATTCTACCGTCACAGCGAACCATCGTCATCCAATAGTCGTATTCGTGAAATGGTTTTAAACGAGAAAACTGGATGTTTTGAATCAGCTTCTACCATAGATTCTGTTGATGATTATGATGTAAGTATTAAATCTTTGTACCTATACTGTTTAGTAAAATGCTTTATAATGCTATTCGCTATATTATTTCTATTTAATGAAAACTAAACTTTGATGTACCTATTGTTACAATCTAAAAGAAAAAATACAACTTCCTTAGGTACACACAATTTTGTAAACACATATGTATTAATCTTATTATACCAATGTTAAATTGATACCTATTATTATCATCAATTATTATTGATTAAAGTAATTATACAATAATGTAAAGCATATGAAAATTATTTTTCGATGAGTACCTATAGTAAACTTTATGAAAAAGATTAATTTGAATGAATTGAATTTGTTTTATTTTTTGGTACCTGGTAATTGATTAAAAGTTAACTTCTTTAATTAAAATAGACGCTTTCTATAATTTTTGAAATTTTTATTTAAAATATTATCTAATAATACCTACCTTTTTATTCTTACAGAATATGTCAATAAGTGATGTCTTTAGTAGCGGTTCCTCTGATATGTTTATACCATCGTCACATGAAGAGAGTTCCGATAACAATGAAAGTTGTGATGATAATCCATTTTTAGCCAGTACATCAGGTCGTCCAAAGAAGGGTAGAAAAAAGAAATTTGCAATGACGCGAGCAACATCAAAGATTAATAGGAACAAAAATGAATCTTACATTGACTACAAAGGAAAATTGAAAGCTGCTAAAGAATTTCAATATGACTACAATTGTAACTGCCCGATGAAATGTTCTGAGTTGATTTCTACAGAGTCACGAAAACAAGAATTTGATCGTTTTTGGAGTCTTGGGTCTTATAATGCCCAAACTATCTTTATTGCCAATAATATCACGACGAAATGCCGAAAAAAAGAATGTATGGAAGAAACACTGAAAGACGTCTGTATTCCAGACAATATTCCTTACTTATAGGCAAATGTTTATCAATAGTCTTAGAATAACTCCGTCAAGAGTAACAACAGCTCTGAGAAAGGTAAACAATCGTGCTCCAATTCTTGATCAAAGAGGTAGAAAACAAGGTGGTTTAAACAAAGTCCCTGAAAATAAAATTCAGGAAATAATCAACCAGATCAATAAACTGCCTAAGTACATATCGCACTACTGTCGTGAAAACACGTCTGCATTATTTTTACGGCACATCTCTCATTATTAAAGATTTATGATCTATACAAATCTGAAGTTCAAAACCCTGTGAAATTTGGTATTTATAAGAGGATTTTTTACGAAAAATTTAATTTGAGATTTAATGTTCCCAAGAAGGACACATGCCAGGTATGTGATTCATTTAAAATAAAACTACAAATGAAACGGATGATCATAAAAAGCAACTTTTACAAATTGAACTCGACACTCATCAGGATTTGGCCCAAAAATCACGAGAAACATTAAAGGCAGATTTAAAACGAGCTAAAGATGAGGATAATGTAGAGTGTTTAACATACGATCTTCAAAAAACTCTACCTTTACCCAAAATTCCAACCAATGTAATATATTATAAGAGGCAAGTTTGCTTGTATAATTCGGTGTATTTTCAGGCAAACGTAATAAGAGTTATTCCTATGTATGGCTTGAAGGAACTGCTGGAAGAGGAGCTCAGGAGGTTGGTTCCTGTATTGTAAAATATTTAGAAAACATAGAAAGTACTGTTGAACATCTTATATTGTGGTCTGATTCTTGTGGAGGCCAGAACCGTAATATTAAAATAACACTCCTCATGGCCAGTCTTCTTCAAACCAGCCATAATATAAAAACTATAACATTTAAATTCCTGATTTCCGGCCATAGTTTTTACCAAATGATAAAGATTTTGGGGATATAGAATGTCAACTCAAACGTCAAGAACGAATATATACACCTTTAGACTATATAAATATAATAAATTCATGTCGTAAAAAGTCTCCAATAACAGCTGCACAAATGAAAAAAGGACAAAAGGACAAAACAAATTATATAACAAAAGAAAATCCTTACCACATCTTTATGAAACCTAGTTATTTTGGCGATGAAAGTGTATGTTTGGATATTGAGCGACGAGGACGATTAAATACAGAGAGCTTTTCGGCGCTGCTTATGCAACTCTGGCCCAATGGTAAACCCCTGTCAGAGGATAAAATTAACGATATTAAAAGCTATTTACATCTAATTCCTTCAGACGCTAAACCGTTTTATGAAAATTTTACAAGTGCTAATGTAGTCGAAGACGTTGATGGATTTAATGTTCCAGTTCTAGATTTTGAGGTAGATACCCACAATAATTAAAACTTTTTTTAAATTTACATTTAATAAGAAAATCATTGTATTTTTGTTTCTTTGGATCATTAAAATTTTTATAAAAATATGACATTATTTATTTATCTGAAAGATTCCAACCCACTATAAGTATGTTTTATCGAAATTTTTTTCGGATTTTTGTTTTTTGTTAAAAACGTCCAACCTAAAATTTTCAAAATAACTTCATTGAAACTTACATTTAAAAGAAATTACAAACGAGGTGCCTACGAGATGAATATCATTATCTTAAAATCATTGCCAGGCGAATAAATTTGCATAGTTTAGCTAGGGCACACTAAAATCTTTTAAACTCAATTTCCCAACAATCACTTTTTTTGGGTTGGACGTTTTCTGCTTAACTACGTCCAATTGTAAAAAATTAATGAATTATTTCAGTGTTATAAAGTGTTATGTGTATGTAAACAAAAGTGACTTCTTTTATTACACACTATATTAGAACTGACTGGCCTACATTAAAAAGGGTTTAAAAAATTCACATTTTTTTTAATTTTTAAAAATTACAAAAGAGAAAAAGAGATTTTAAACCGTCTAAGGTATGTTAAATAGATGAATAAAAATATTAATATAAAACTTACAGCTACTTGTTACAAATCCAAATCAGATTCAGAAGATGAACTTCAGAACCAAGATTTATATTAAATGGCTCGATCATTTTATCAGTAATATTGTCCAGCTTCCATATTTTTTTCTCTTCTTTAATAGTGTGATTTACTGCCTTTTCCCAGTTTTCAGGTTTTACATTATTTACGGCCTCCAAAAACAACTGTTTAACATCATGAATTTTAAAAGTGGTATTTTTTCTTGAAACTTCACTCTTTATCTGTGCCCATACCAGTTCAATCGGGTTTAATTCACAATGATATGGTGGGGATCTAAGTACTGTCATTCCACGATTTTTGGCAATTTCATCAATTTCGTATTTTTTAAATGTTTCTTTATGAAGGGCACACAACGAATAAAGTTCCTTTCTTATAGATCGGGATGGTACGTAATATTTTTTGAACTCAGCCAATTCTGCAAGTCTTTTTTTAATCACTTGGTTGCGGGCAGTCATTCTATAAGTCTGGAGTGATAACTTGCATTAATCCATTACTATTACACAGTTCTTAGGAAGAAGATCTATCATTTGTTCGAACCATCTTGAAAGACATCAGCGTTCATGTCTTCATGGTAGTCACCAGTACGAGTTGATTCAAAAGTTAATAAACCACCTACAACAAAACCGTCTGAACTGCCAATGTGTACTATTATCAGCCTGCGAACCTTTCCTGATGGTGGGTTTAAACCAGTAGATAAGTTATTTACAAAAGCGTGCCTTTGACTTGTAACAGTTTCATCCTGCCAAAATTTATTTGTGTATGACCTCGTTGATCCATGTTTCATCAAGATAAAATATTTTTCTTTTTTGGTTTCTCATTTCGTTTATGGTTCTTAGAAAATGTCTTCTCCATATGACAATATCGCTTCTTTCTAATAAAATAGACTTTCTGGGATTCTTTTTCCACCGGAAGCCTATTTCTTTTAAAGTTTCCATAACGTACTTCGACTCATTTCTGGGTAATCCTTATCATCTCGAACTGAGACAAGAACTTTATCCAATGTTGGAAATTCTTGTCTAAAGAAGAATAAATGCACTTTCCGTCGAAGTCCTTCTTTAAAATGATATTCTATTTGAAATTTTGGTTTCCCTGGAGCATTACGTGGCATTTGAAAACTACCACATTTCTCTTCTTTAATAACTCTGTAAATCGTAGATTTCCCAACACCAAGTGTACTGCTAACTAACTCAACGGTCTCATCAACACTTTCACATAAACGTTTGTCTGTAAATGATTTAAAACAATTAAATATTAATGTTTTTTCATTAACTGTTGAAGGACCAATTTTTCGCGTTTACACGGCACTTCCAAATTTTCCATAACACTAGTATACACAATAAACTGCACCTTGCAACTGAAGTACGTACTTTTAGTGAACTGTTAAGAATTTTGAATACGCCACTTGGACCTTCCTACAAAATGGACCTACCCACTATCACATTTTCTGTGGAATAAGTTTAGAATGTAATTATCTAGTAATTACTGTCGTAGATTCCTGGAATTAAAGAATTAAATGTTTGATTGTTGAACCCTTACTTCGTGGAATGCACTCATTTCAGATAAAATAAAACGTTTTATTTATCTAGAGAATTAAACTTTATTTTGCAAATAGGTAGGTACTTATTAAACTTTTATTGGTTATATATAACCAATAAAATAAACATCTTACATTTCTTGCAAATTCATTAGTACCTGTTAACCTCCATCACTCCTACACTGGCAACCTTATTTAGGGATTAGTAACCATCACAAGTATTGTATTCTATTCTGCTCCAACCTTTATACCTGGTGGTCATACTCAATTTAAAATTGTTTTCCTATATACTTCTGTAAACTTGTTGACAAATATCTGTTTTTCATTGAGTCACCCGTATCAACAGTTTAGGGATTTGCATACATAATTTATTGTTTTATTACTCTCTCATACATAAAAATACACTTTATCCGAATTTAAGTTAATACAGAGAAGATCTATCTATCTCTCTCTATATCTGTCTTCAAGTCTCGACCTGTCAGAATCAGAAGAAGTGTAGTCATAAAGTCATGTATGATCCATTTCCAAAGATTTCTGTCTCTGGTCATTTCTATTAATTCGTTCATTGGTCTTTTGCCAATAACTGTGAACTGGTCAATCCATTTTTTTTATGTTTCCCGTGATATTCGGTTATTATTCGTGATATTATTTTCCAGCAAAATATTTCAGTGGCGCCTCTGTCTCCTTTCCGATTGTCTCGGTGTCCAAGATTCAGTATTATTGGAAAAAATTAAACAGTTACCAATCTCTTGTTAAACGTTTTTGAAATTTGGAGGGAAAATTTTCCATATTTTGCTCATATCCAATGTAAATCATTTACTAGCGTCTACATCACAGTATCACACAAAATATATACACAAAATCTTAATTGAGAAAACCAATGAATACAACCTTCCGCTGTACTTAGCATTCGTAGATTATGAAAAGGCTTTCGACAGCATTGAACACTGGGCGGTTGAAGAAGCTCTGGTCAATAGTAGAATAGATTCAAGATACCGACAATTGATACATGATAATTTACCAAAACGCAACTATGACCGTAATTCTGGACGACAAATTAATAACGGATAATATAAAAGTTAAACGAGGAGTCCGACAGGCGATATAATTTCACCTAAACTGTTTACCTTGACCCTCGAAGACATAATAAAATCAACAGATTGGGAAAATAGAGGAATATGTATTAACGGAAAATACCTAAATCACCTTAGATATGCGGATGACATACTCCTGATCTCCTCGGAACGACAAGAACTGGAATTAATGCTGAATGAACTTCATGAAAAATCACTGCAAAAAGGCCTAAAAATTAACTTTAACAAAACAAAAGTAATGACAAACACGGAAGACCAAGAGGCAATAAAAATAAAAACAGAAAAAATAGAACAGGTAAATGAGTATATATATCTAGGACAAGCAATCAGAGCTAATAGAGAAAATCAAACAGCCGAAATATCGAGACGAGTAAGAATGGGATGGGCAGCGTTCGGCAAACTTTCTTACGTTCTAAAAAATCAAACAATCCCTCTATACTGACGAAGCAAGGTATATAACTCCTGTATCATACCGGTGCTCACCTACGGAGCACAGACATAGACATTTACACAGGCCAATTTGGATAGGATAAGGAAGGCACAAAGAGCGATGGAGAGACAAATGTTGGGTGTATCACTTAGAGATAGAAAACGTAACCAGTGGATCAGAACCAGAACAAAGACAGTAGACGCGATAGAACAAGCAGCAAAACTGAAATGGAAATGGGCTGGACACAATGAACGTCTCCAAGACGGACGATGGAACAATGCCATCGGAAAGTGGCGTCCATACAATGCAAAGAGATCAAGAGGCAGACCACAGATGAGGTGGAAAGATGACATCAGGAAACAAGGAGGTCCCACATGGCAGAGAACAGCTCAAGATAGGGAAAGATGGAGAGAACTGGGGAGACCTATATCCAACAATGGAAACACTTTTCTACTCGAGAGTAAAACAACTACCAAGAATGAGTGGATGACAAAGAAATTATTAGAGATGATGGAACAACGCAGGCAGTGTAAGATCAGGCAGGACGAAGTAGGGTACCGAAATATACACAGTCAAATTCCTAAAGAAATTATAGCGGCGAAGGAGATCTGGATGACTACACTTTGCGCCGAGGCTGAAAGCCTATATAAACTTGGCGACAGCTTCAATCTTCACAAGAAAATTAAGGAAATTGCTGGTGTCTTCAAGAAAAAAACAAGTCACATGGTATACATAATGACCAAAATGAATTAATAACGGACCCTAGCGATATACTTAAAACTTGGAAAATGTACACAGCCAATTTGTTCAATGATGACAGAACACAAAAACCACCACAACTGGGAGACCATTTGTATGGCCCAAGTATTTTGAAAGCTGAAATTGTACACGCTATCAAACTATTAAAAAGTAACAAAACCCCAGGACCAGATGATATGTACGCAGAAACAATCAAGTTACTTAATGAAGAAAACCTAGACATTATTGTCAAGCTCTTTAACGACATCTACGATACGGGCCAGATTCCAAAAGATTGGCTTCGATCTACATTTATTGCCCTACCAAAAACACCACGTGCGAACTTCTGCAAGGACCACCGACTAATAAGCCTAATCAGTCACTTTTTAAAACTTTTCCTGAGAATACTTCACACTAGATTGTTTAAGAAATGTGAAGAGGTCAGTGGATGGAGTCAGTTTGGTTTCAAAAATGGACTTGGCACGAGAGAAGCGATCTTTAGTATGCAAACATTGATACAGAATTGTTTAGATCAAAGAAAGGATGTTTTTATCTGTTTCATCGATTACGAGAAAGCATTCGATAATGTAAAACATGAATTGATGATAAAATACCTACAAGAGTTGGGATTGGATGCAAAGGATATAAGAATCATCGCCAATCTGTATTGGAATCAGACAGCAACAGTACGTCTTCAAAATTTCAACGAAACAGAAGATTTCTCCATTAAAAAAGGAGTAAGGCAAGGTTGTATACTGTCCCCAATGCTGTTCAATTTATACGTAGAAAAAGCCTTCGCAGAAGCAGTGGAAGACTCTAATAAGGGTATTAAAGTTAACGGCATATTTATTAATAACATCAGGTATGCCGATGATACAGCCATAGTGGCAGATAACATCGAAGATCTTCAATGCCTTTTAAATGATCTAACTCTTGCAAGTGAAGCTCGGGGTTTGAAAATAAATATCAAGAAGACAAAATCAATGATTATAAGTAGAAATGATTACCCCAACGCAAAGATATATGTCTCTGGAGAAGAAATCGAACAAGTCAGGCAATTCAAATACTTGGGATGTTTGCTGAATGAGGGTTGGGACCCCGAGAATGAAATAAGGAGCAGAGTTGAACAAGCCAGAAATGCTTTTTTTGAGGCTTCGTAAGTTTCTGACTGATCGCAAAATGGACTTCAATCTCCGATACAAGATGCTTAAGTGTTACGTGTGGCCTGTTCTCCTGTACGGAATGGAAGCATGGACGTTAAAAGCCAGTTCCATTAACAAACTTGAAGTGTTTGAAATGTGGTGCCTGCGTCGAATGCTCAGAATATCATGGACGGACAGGGTCAGAAATGAGGAAGTACTCAGAAGAGCGGGCTTACAGGATAGGGAACTTTTTAATTATGTAAAAAGTAAGAAGACTGCATACTTGGGGCACATTATACGAGGAGAACGATACACTTTTCAGCAACTGATACTCGAAGGGAAAATAGAGGGTAGGAGAGGTCTCGGACGTAAAAAAATGTCATGGCTGCGCAATATTCGACAATGGACAGGAATCCACAGCTATGAAATGCTTCGCAATGCTGCTAAAAACAGAATTATTTAAACCAGAATATTTAACATCTCACCTGACAAGACGATGTACGGTGGACGCCTACGCAGAAATGCATGGCACCTTAAGAAGAAGTCAAAATATACCTTGATTCATTTTTAGAGTCAAATGAATTTGCCACCCACATTTTAGGACTTTTTAATTATGATTATTTTGGAGTTATTTTGTGATACGACGAGGTGGCTTTGGTGACTGTTATCATTACGTCATATTGACACTTACATTTTGTTTGCCTATGATTCATCATAGTTCTTAGTGTCGCAGATAGTTCGAGAGCCATTGCTCTGGTTGAAGATGGGCAAAATTAAGAATATGTAGATAGAATAGTACTACACACTCATCGCTTTTCCATCCAAAGGGTAGTGGAACGTTTTATAGTAACTGGAACAAACAAGCGTAAAGCGGGAAGTGGCAGGATGCGCAACACTACCGCTTTAGATGATCGTTTTATACGAGTCAACGTTTTATGGAATCGCCATTTAACAACGCTACAAACAAGAAATCAGCTTTAAGAGGTTCGAGGCAATAATGTAAGTGTATTAACAGTTGGTCGAATATTACATGAATTTGGTTTGCAAAGTTGCAGACCAGCAACTGGGCCCAAATTACTTCCACGGCACAGAGTTGCTAGTATACAATTTTCCAGGGAACATTTACATTCGAATTTAGGACAATGGAGTAATGTTCTTTTTACGGATAAGTCAAGAAACTGTTTTTACTCATCAGATGGGAGAGAACGGGTATGGTGTCGAACTGGAGAGAGATTTGCGGAGTGTGCTTCTAGTCCCCGCGTTAGCCATGGAGAGGGTTCGGTAATGGTATGAGCAGGAATATCCCGAGAGACGCACACTGAATTGGCATTTAATGAGGGTTAGTTGACTGCATACCGGTATATTGAGTAAATTTTAGCGAAACCCGTAGTACCCTTTTCTAAATATATCGGCGATGATTTTCTATTAATGCAAGATAATGCGCGACCCCACTCTGCAATGTGTGTCACGCAATATTTAGAGTAAGTTAGTATTAATAAAATGAACTGGCCTGTGTGTTCGCCAGATCTAAACCCAATAGAGCACGTTTGGGACATGCTTGGTAGAAATATTAGAGGTCAGGAAGTTAACAAACTTCGCTTGGCTCTAGAAGAGGAATGGCAAAACATCCCGCAAGATGATATTCGCAACCTCATAGACAGCATGAGCCGACGTGTACAGACAGTTATAGAGGCTAGGGGAGGCAATACAAAGTATTAAGTTATTTTTTAGTAGTTTTTCTTTGTTATTTGCGTACTTAGGTTAAGTTCTTCTTCTTCTCATGGCGCAGTCTTCTTTCGAAGGTTGGCGATCCAAATGGCAATTGTGGTTTTGGAAACTGCTGCGTGAAAGATTTCTGCGGATGAGCGGTCGAACCATCTCCTTAAGTCTTTCAGCCATGAGTTCTGGCGTCTTCCTACTGATCTTTTGCCCTGTCTAGGTTAAGTTATTTTTTTATTTTTTGTTATTGTTATCATTGTTCATTTTAAAACCAACTTTTAATCATTATTTAAGTATTACAGTGCTTCTGGATGTCGATATGACATTCCTGCGATATCAGTCACCAAAGCCCCGTCGTCGTAGTACAAATTAATACAAATGATAATGGTAATAATAGGAAGAGGAGTCATAAATTGTGGGTGGCAAAGTCATTTCGCTTCTAAAAATGAACAAATCCATATTTTCACATGAAACAAGAAAACATAATACTAAGAAGACATGGTTGCAACCGAAACACAACGTTTGCACTTTTCGATTAATCGTATAAGTCAAATAAAAATTTTTATTAAAAAACTCACTTAAAATTTAAATTACAATTAAAATTTATACATTGTTACACAGTGTGCTAAAAAAATCATCAACACGGGGCTAAAAATTAAAAAAAAAATCTGAAATACTTTGAATTTGACCAAAATTTTTTGCGTTGCGATTTTTCTGGTATCTGAGTGTACAACCAAGTGTATCCAGCGCACTCTCTAAGTAATGCTAAATTAGAGTATAAATTAACAATCCTTAGCCAAAAAACTTAAAATTGCCATTTTTAAATAGAAATTGTAAAAATATTGCGAAAATTATCCATATTTAAACTTTAAACACTGAGTATCTTGACACCTAGCAATAATTTGTATAAGGCATGTTGGACAGAATCATATTTTGGGGTTAGAATTTACAACCTGAGATTGCGACATTTTTATTGAATCACCCTATATAACTTTATTGATATTTGATATGATATTTAATTACCGTATTTAAGTACTTTATTTCATTACTTTGTGATATTTGAGGTATTTGATATTTTGAATATACATATTTTGATATAGACTAAGGGCCGGTTCTACAATCCAGGTATAAATAGAGAATAGTTATTCTGAGTATAACTTATACTTGAGTTTATTCCACGTATAACCTTTCGAGCGTTCTACATTGTGAAATCGACAGCGGAATAGTTATTCTGGGTATAACCACAGAACGCTAAGGTAAAACGAAATAGTAGATATCTTCAAAATTAGTTCAAATTGTTATTGACAGCGACATTTGGCATTTGTCATAACTGTAAAATTTGTTTACAATTGAAAGGAATTGAATAATTGATTCGCTTTATCTGGTATTTTATCTACGTTTATATTATTATACTTTACAAAATTAATATAAAATGGATAAAAAAAGATGTAAAAATTTTACATATACAGAAATTGAAATGCTTGTGAGTTTACTTGAAGAACATAAAGAAATAATAGGTATGTAAAAAAATATGTATCTATGGGTTAAGTATTTATTTTAATTTTGCTTTTAGAATGTAAGAAAACTGACACAACAACAAGTGCCATGAAAGATAAGGAGTGGTTAAAATTATCCATAAAATTTAATTCCAATTGTGGTACAGGAAGGACAGCTAAAATGCTTCTAAGCAAGTGGGAGTCTTTGAAGAAAACCACAAAGAGACAATATGCCAGTTTGAAGTTCACATTTTAAAACAAGAGTTGAGAAATAAAGTGTAAAATATTTACTTAATACTTAGTTAATACAGGACATACTCCAACCTTGTATGGAGAACCCTATGGGGAATAACAAATGACCATTAAAAAGTTTCGCTCTCATTGTTTAATAACATACACTGCGAGTTGTCAATTTTGACTGACTTCTATTCATCATAACTTTTGAATTGTAAATTTGATGTGTCTCATATTTTGGTCAAACATGTCACTAAACATCACATTTAAACTAGAAATAAAGTCAGGTCCGGTTTAAAAAAAAATAGTTTCTTCTGTTCATGAAAGAATCCCAACCTATGGTTTTTAAAAACTTTAACAAAAATTTTACAAATTAGACAAACTGGAATATCAAGTTTTTATAAAATAACAACTCCCCTTGCACTTTTTACTGGTTACTTGTTATTTCCCATAGGGGTTTCCGTACGAGGTAGGAGGTTCGTAGTTCTCTGGTAGGAGTATGTATAGTTCCTCATGACTCACATTATATTATATTAGGTTTGTTCCAGCAAACATTTTCAGAGAAGACAAGATTACTTCAATAAATACACAAACTGCTGTACTAAAGTAAGTAGATAAGTTGCATGGAAGCGGTTCTAGCATTGAATCAATAAAATAGTGATATTATATTGTAACATTTTATTGTATCTCAAATATATTGCAACTGTTTCTGTACTTAAGTTATTTCCTAACTCATGGTTTCTCAATTTTTATTTCAGTGCTGTAGTGAAAATCAAAAACCTTTTATGAACTCCTTGGTTTTACCCTCTTTATATGACTTTATTTACACTCTTACTTTCAACACCCCGATTTTGACAGGGTGTAAGTGTAGGTATTATTTTTGTAATACTATTTTAACAACCATGTACATCATTGTATATTTTACTACTTATTTATAAGCCAAAGTAGTAAAATTTTTGGAATATTGTATATAAAATCATTTCTCTTAGTAAGATTTCCTTCTTAAATTTTTTTATTATCATCAACTGAGATTAGTGTTGAAATATAATAACCAAAATTATGTAAATATATCTATATAGGTACTCCACCTTTTAAACAAGTATAAATATTGGATTACAAAATATATAATTTTAGTTAAAGAAATGTTGATATAATACAGATTCTAGAATTACAGTCTCTGTTATCAAAACATTAAAAAATATATTTCCTTGGTAAGATTATACCTATACTATATTGGTCAAATGTGTAGAGGTTATTACATTATATACATATCCTAAAATCTTAGAATTGAAATAATAAATGCTTTCTTTTTCCTTTGGATTTACAATCTAAAATGTTTCTGTAATATCAAAAATTTTATTTTATATATAAAAACAAACAAAACCACAGTTCATTGAATGGAATAAAGTGAGGTTAAAATATTACAGATTTGACAACCTCCTGACCGACCAATAGAAATGCAGTATAAATTTATACTCGGTATATCTGCTAAACTTTGGAGGGATAAAGTTATTCTAAAGATATACTCCGATTATCTTATTCCTAGTTTATTCTTTGTTTGTAGAACACCATTAATGAAGTTATTCCAAGTATAACTTTATTCTCAGTATATAATAGCATTGTAGAACCGGCCCTAAGAGTTACTAATGTTGAGGTACTTCGTCGAATATGTAAACAAAAAGAATTACTAAGAATAATCAAAGAGAGGAAAATGCAATACTTGGGTCATGTGTTGAGAGGCAAAAAATATGAATTACTTCAAGTTATACTGGAAGGAAAAGTACAGGGCAAAAGATCAATAGGAAGACGCCAGAACTCATGGCTGAAAGACCTGAGGAGATGGTTCGGCCGCTGATCCGCAGAAATCTTTCGCGCAGCAGTTTCCAAAACCACAATTGCCATTTGGATCGCCAACTTTCAAAAGGCACTATGAAAAGAAAAAGATATAGTGAATTTTACCATCCTTTATTTTAATGATACTTGTATTTTCCTCTTTGTTTGATAATATGTCAACAGTGGCGCCCTTTTTTTTTAAGTTGTACTGATCACTATTTTTTTTTTTGTTGTTTTGTATATATTCTTTATTGTGTTCCCCATTTCAAATTAACGACCCAACACGTCACCTATCGGGACTAAGCAATGGGCCTTCGAGCAAAGTGTATCAGTGTTCTAAATTTGATTCTTCATAATCCAATGTATGATACACATATTTACGTTCAAATTTTTCGTATTTTCGTTTATAGTATTTAGTGATTCTTCATTTTCTTCTACTTTATTTATAATTTTGTTTCGTTGTTTAAACATAATTGACTTCACTTTTAGAACAAACTTATTCTAGTCTTTCTTGTTAATCGTATTTTTACGTTTTGCTCATACGTTGCAGATATCCTTCTCCACAGGAATGCCGGCATCTTTATACTGCATTTTCGATTTTCAACACGTCCATTTTGAACCGCGTTGTTCCGTCCTTTGTTCAAAACTTTTTTAGCGTCATTAATCACTATTCAAGACGGCTTTTAATGGGATGGGCCTTTTTATCATATACAGGTAGATTACACACATGATGAATAGAATGACCCTGAGGAATTGGTGTTTTAAAGATGGAGTTAATTTGTATGCTAGATATTATTTCTAATTGCCACCTTTATATTTTTATTTTAATTATACCATCCTTAGTCTACAAAAAAAAACAAATGGGTTATATGGCTTTTCTCAGAATGATGAACAGATTAGTTAAATTCTGCAAACTAATCCAGTCATTGCTTGTAAATTAATTATTATAATATAAATGGTCTAACAATCATAAATAAGAGATTATAATTTTTTGGAATAGTCAACAACCATCATGAAACTACTCTTAATTAGGAAAAATACGTAACATCTTACAAATTACATTTTCTAGCTGTTCTTATATTTTTTTCCATGTTCAGCACACCCGTCAGTGATATTCCGACGAAATGTTTTTTTTATTTGTTCTGTTATCACATTTTTTCAGTTGTTCAACTAATAGCATTTTAACTGCTTGAAAATAAACCGAGGTTTTCTATTCTTTTACGGTTACAAACAATTTTTTCTTTTTTATTTGTCATTTAACAGTTACTTTTAGACAGTCCACGTTTCAAAAACTTTTAATTTATTCATAGTACCTACCTAAAGACACTGCTCTAACTTATTAGATTTTAGGTATTTTAGAGAAGCAAACATAGAAAAGAAGAATAGAAGAATAGAAAATCAGAAATCATTGATTTGATCATGAGTGCAAAATGGCCACAAATAGAAAGAACACAGCATATCAAAAAACTGTAACTCTCCAGCTATTGCACCATCCAACAATTCTATTTAGAGGGTTTTGAGCTCGTTCGAATACAGACGGCTGTCCCTGCATCCTTTTATATGTAGTGAAGAGTGCAGTATCGTCAACTTCTTCTTCTTCAAGTGCCGTCTCCATCAATGGAGGTTAGCGGTTATGGTGGCAAACGTTTGTCTATCTTCAGCTGTTCTTAAGAGTTCCTCAAATCCAAGTCCTGTCCAGTTTCTGATATTACGTAACCAGGACAATTTTTTTCTTCCAATTCCTCGCTTTCCTTCTATTTTGCCTTTTATTATCAACTGAGGGATGTAGTATTTCTCGTTGCGCAACAAATGCCCTAAATAACTGGTTTTTCTTCTTTTGACTGTTCTCAATAGTTCTTTTTCTAAATTGAGTCTAGCTAGTACTTCTTCATTTGTTTTTCGTGCTGTCCAAGGAATTTTTAAAATTCTACGGTACACCCACATTTCAAATGCCTCGATTCTATTCAGGCTCTTTATTTTTAAAGTCCATGTTTCGACTCCGTAGAGAAGAACAGACCAGATAAAACATTTTACAAGTTTTAATCTCAATTTAATATTTATATGTGTATCGCAGAATAGAACGCGCATCTTAAAGAAACTATCCCTAGCTTGAGCAATTCTCGCTTTAATTTCTTGTTCTGGGTCCAGCTTGCAATTAATCCAACAGCCAAGGTATTTGTATTGGTTTACCTGTTCTAAAATATTCCCATTTATTTTTATAGGTAAGGGGATATTCTGTTTTCTTGGATCACCATTACTTTTGTTTTTTTTTTTCGTTGATCTTCATTCCAAACTCTCGACAAGCATCCTTAAGGTGGTCTATAACCCTCTGTAAGTTTGTGTCTGTATCAGCCAGTAGGACAGTGTCATCTGCATATCTTATGCTAGATATTGGTTTCTCCATTAATTTTTATTCCTGTGGAAAGGTTTTCCAAGTCTTGCTTGAATAGTAGTTCCGAGTAAAGATTGAACAGCATAGGGGATAGTATGCATCCTTGCCTTACTCCTTTATTTATACTAATATTTCTAGATGTATGATCGTCGATCCTAATCTTGGCACTCTGCCTCCAATATAAGTTCTTAATTAATCGGAGATCTTTGCTATCCAAGTTGATGCTCTGCAAGGAATTTAACATTTTATTATGGTTTACGCGATCAAATGCCTTTTCAAAGTCTACAAAACATAGAAAGACATCCTTTTGTTGGTCGTAACACTTCTGCAGCAGTACTTGGAATGAAAACAAGGCCTCTCTGGTCCCCATTCCGGCTCTGAATCCAAATTGATCGTATCCAACTTCTTTTTCACACCTTTTGTATACCCTATTGTGAAGTATTTTTAATAGAATTTTAAGCATTTGGCTCATAAGACTTATTAATCTAAAATCTGCGCATTAAGTATCGTCAACAAATAGCAATAAAGACTCCGATCTAGTTTGAGAGTTTTTGTGTACAATATTGAAGCTAGAATTAAACCCTGGGCGACTCCAGATTGTTTGGTGAATGGTGTGAATAGTGTGTTGGCAACATTGATCCGAATAGTCCTATTAGAGAGATAGGAATGTATTACTTTAACGAAACTTGTAGGCAGTGCAGCAAGGTCGAGTTTTTCAATCAGACCTGTATGCCAGACCTAATCGAAGGCTTTCTGACGTCTAGGAAGATGCCTATGTCGTATCTGTTCGTTTCGTTAGTTTCTAATTGATTGTGATATGAAGGTTGCTGCTTCAATTAATGCATTTTGAATGGAACGTTCAGCACTGAATCCGAATTGATAGTCTGGATAGTGAAGTAAACGTCTAGGAATTGTACAAATCTCTCCTTAAGAATCCTCTCGTAGACTTTACCTACCGCTTAGTAGAAAAATAGGTCTATTTGATTCAGGGTTGGTTGGGAGTTTCCCTGGTTTGGGAATCATGACTGCGCTGGCCATCTTCCATGAGGTTGAAAGTAGCTCAGCGTAAGACATGCACTGATTATGCTAGTGAGCAGCGGGATTAGATTATCTGAAAGTTTTGTGAGGTATCTTCTGTAGATACCTTTTGGGTCAGGAGATGTGTTTTACTTAAGTTACACATCTGCCTGACGGTGTCCTCTTTCACAGGATGAGGATGGGACTCCATGTGAGCTTGAGGGTAGATGAATATATCTTCCACTCTCCGTGCGGCTACCCTTTTGGATCTTTCGTTAAAATTGGGGTTATATGGGAAAATTAGTGCGGCCTGAAGTGTATTTTTTAAGATTTAGGCCTCATCTTACGGATTGTTTATAATGATGTCGTTGACTTCGAGATGTGAGTGGAGTTGACTTTTTTGTTTAGTTAGGATTTTGAATTGGTTCCAGAATTTTGAACCGTCTCGTAGTCTAGCTTGGCCGTAACTCGCATCTACTGGTCTTGTTTCAACGCATGTTTACTTCCAACCTTATTGACGCCAAGAGACGATTATATTCTGTTTTGATAAGGGGATCTCGGAATCTTTTACTCTCTGATTAGTTTGCGTTTTACTTTGACTTTTGCTAGGATTCTTTGTGGAAGCATTAGAGTGTGTAGATTATATCGAGTTATTGGAATTGCGAGGGTTGAAGCTTCTTGAAGACGTCTTTCAATTTTTGAAATCCCTGAGTGATCTATTACTAAGTGTTTTTTTTTATTTCTATGTTCGCCATATAATTACTGACCGGACCCCAAAAATTCGTCTGTTTCAATCGAAATCGTATTTACTTACTTTACGCAAGTTAATTGATCTAGTAATGAAAATATAAAACAAGTAATTTTTAATTTAATAAAAAAAATACTTTTTATAATCTTTTTTTTAGTATTAATAAGTTATCGTAAAATAGTTTCGAAACACAATTCTGATTTCTGCTTTATAATCTGAGCCTTCTAAGAATTGCAAGGCAAACAGACGTTCATAAAAGATGTTAAAATCTGAATTGTGTTTCGAAACTATTTTACGATTGTTTAATTAGATGTCGCTAGTGCGTCCGTATTGAAGCCATGTTATTGTTGCTTCTTAAAAGGCAGAAAATATTGATTTTTCACGTTGAGAACCCCTATGAATAGATCTTCTGACGAGACCTATTAGGTCGAAATACGTATCAAGAGATACATAGGATTTGTTTGCGTGAAATCAAATATTTGCTGCCTTTTCTCATATTAGTAAGTTATTTACAGTAAATATTTTTGATATAATTCATGGACACTGCACATTTTACACGAAAATGTTTGGCTATAACAGTTATAGCAGCTTTACCTTTTTTGCTAAACATTAAAGACAGTTCCATGTTAACAAGGTTATGAAAAAATTTAGATTTTTTAAACATTTATCTTAAATTTACCTGCAAAATATTTGTTACAACCAGATTAGTTATTACCTAGAAATTAATGTGGTTCCAATCACTGACCTCTGAGAGATTAACATAAGCGTAAATATTTATTGAATTTCTTATAGCCTGTACTTTGTTGGTTTTTGACCATACGAAGAAACTGATACATTACTTAAGCGATACTCTCAAACCGGTTGTAAATTTATGGTACCCTAATAAGCTTGTCATAGTAGTACTTGTGATTGGAAAGAGTGTGTTTGTGTATTGACAACGAAAATAACGAGACGTATTTTAGATACCATCAAGTAATATTGAATTTGCACGCTTATTTTAGCGCTGGAAAGCCAATGGAAGACCTTTGCGACCAATTTACTCTGTATATAAACGTGTGCAATGCATTTTGTTCATGAAGCCGAATAACTAGCCCAGGACAGGAAAGGATGGAAAGAAATCGTGAAAAACTGTGATGGCCTGATGGTGTCACCACATTCCAAAAGGGATTAGGACTGATGAGGAGGAATGCATTGTGTATTAGTGAGACAAAACTCAAGTCAGTTTTGAAAACCAGAAAATGGTTTATGTTTAAAATGGAAGACAATAGAAAAGCCTTGTGTGAAAGAGCTAGTGTCGTTCACAGAGAAATCGAGTTTATAAGAAACTATAATAATTTTAAAAAAGACCGCGCTTCATTTTTTTTTAATTAGACGAAACGTGAATTTTTGGTAAAGGTGGAATAAACATATTTTTCAGGACGAGAGTATAAAATCCATAAAACACATTGATACTGAGGGAAAAGACATATTATATTGTATGCGGGTGGAAACCATGGTTTTATTGATAGAGAGGATCTTGTGTTTTTCGATTTCAAAGTCAAAATCGGCTTATTACCACTATAACTTAAATATGGAGATATTTGTGATGTGATTAAGAAAAACTGCTTCCAAGTTTATAAGAACCATCTGCTATAGTTTTGAATAATGCCTAATACCATTAGGAAATTTTAAATAAATAACCAACAAATTCATACATAAGTATATCGACAGTACATAAATTAAGAATGGTTAAAGAATGAAAATGTTTGATTCCCTCTGGATTTTTTCAAGCCGAAATTACTACAATTAGCCGAAAGGATGGTCGTAAAAATAAAAAACTGGAAGAAGGAATAGATGATAGTCAGTTTGGGTTTAGAAACGGACTAGGAACCAGAGAAGCGTTATTTGCTTTTAATGTGTTAGCTCAAAGATGCATGGATATGAATGTTGATGTGCATGTTTGTTACGTTGATTTTGAAAAAGCATTTGACAAAGTAAGACATGAAAAATTGGTCCAAATTCTAAAGACAAAAAACATAGGCCTTAGGGACCTACGAATAATAACAAACCTCTACTGGAATCAAAGAGCACAAATCGTAATAGATAACGAACCCAGTTACAGAAATTGAAATCAAGAGAGGAGTTAGGCAGGGATGTATTATGTCCCCATTACTATTTAATGTATATAGTGCAGCCATTTTTGAAGAAGCATTACTATCTCAAAATGAAGAAATAATAATTAACGGAAGATCTATTAACAACATAAGATATGCAGATGTCACAGTGATTATGGCAAGCTCTGTTAAACAACTCCAATTACTGCTAAGCAAAACAAACAGTTTCTGTGAAAAATATGGACTAAAAATGAATACAAAAAAGACCAAATACATGATAATAACAAAGAAAACAAATATACAACAAACATACATTTGGGAAATGTACCGATAGAAAGGGTTGATAAATACAAATACCGAGGAACCTGGATTTCAGACAATAATGATCAAACAACCGAAATAAGAGCTAGGATAGAAATAGCAAGAAATGCCTTTGTAAAAATCAAAACAATTCTCTGCAACAAAGATATTAGATTAGAACTGAGAGTAAGAGCACTGAGATGCTACGTGTTTTCGATACTGCAACACATAAATAAGTTACAGTCCTCTGAAATGTGGTGATACAGGGGGATGCTTAGAATAACATGGACACAGAAGAAAACTAACACGGAAGTATTGCGAGAAATGGGCAACGAATGCGAAATAATAAACAGAATAACAATAAGAAAGTTACAATATCTGGGACACGTAATCGCAGGAAAAAATGGATATTGTTACTTCTGCATATTTTGAAAAAAGTGTGCGAAAATGTGAAAAGTTAATAGAAGAATGTTCAATTCATGAAAATCGCATCGAAGCAATCAACCCAGCCATATTTACAATCCAAATAAAGATACCGACTACAGTGATTACACAGAGGTTACCTAGTGAGTGCTACTGCAGATTATTTTTTAACCAATTAACAAATTCATATAATAAAACGTGGATATTTCATGTGTACCTGTTTTTTACTGTAATCTTAATGCATAACCGACGAGCGCCCTAACTAAAAGCGGATTATTATTTAAACTGATCCGTCGGTAATCTATCTGGAAAAGTCTCACGTTTAATTAGGGCTTTTTTGGATTAGATAATAACGAACAAACGAAGCATCGCAGGCCGATCACCGGCGACTGACTATAAAATGTCGTGAGACTTTCAGAAAATTTATTGAACGTTTTCGAGCAACACGACCTGGTAAATGCGATGCGATGCCGTAAATCTTTTTATTCTGATACACCTCACCTCGACTATCGCTTTATGGGATCTTGAGAATCTGCGATTTTTTATTTATGGATATTTCGCCATGACTTCTGCTAAAGATTCAATACTGATTTCCACAAACACAACGGAGAATCCACGGAGTTTTTCTACTCGACACTCGAAGCAATAAATCAAACGGTTAACGAAGAAAACGCGCAATTAAAATCCACTGCTATAAGACATCAAATCCCCAAAGTTACCTTACCGATTCTAATTTCATTATATTAGTTATCCTAAATGGTATTAAAACATCTCAACTTGTATCTCAACTTGTATCTACAGTTAACAAGATGCATTTATAATGGCATGAATTCTGGAAACAAATATACAATTTGTCATATAACCATGGCTTGTTGATCTACGTGTAATACAGGAGGCGACTCCACTGTCACCACTGAAATTCTTTATAGACCCTCAAAGGATGCTAACCCTGCGAGCGGCTGCTAGGCTTACTGGCCCCACTGGTCAACTGACTGGTTCGTCTTCGTGGATTTACGAGAAGATAAGGGATTTTCGGGATAGGGGTAAGGACTCCTAGGTCTCAGGTCCTGTAAAGAGTTGAGGTTATGGGCTTACTTTAGAAGCCGGCGATATGTATAAGCAGAATCTTGTACTCTCCTAGTCTCTGTCTGAATCGGCCGAGAGGAACATTAAAACCAAATTAGAGTCTACAATATATTGAATATACCCTGTAGTTTACAAATACAATCGTTAATAAGTCATTCGGCGCGCCGGGAGACGAGAAGCAAGAGAGTGAAGAATTGACAGTTGTACTATTATAATTACTCAGGTTAGTATATAGAAATCTGTTACCTTTTGTGTAGTTAGACTTTCAACAACGACACGTCTTCGGTCCTCTGGAGTTCGGTCAGTTGAGGGGACTCCTCCGTTGTTACGAACTTCACCACTAACCTGATTTATACGAGATACTATGTCGCGTGTTAACTACTCCCCGGAGACATACCGACTGCTATTACTGATCGCGTACAGGACGCTATTGCGTCCGACCCGATGCCGGCAATACTGCCTGAGCGGGCAGTCACGGTGCCCAGCTATTACTGACTGCCTCGCTATTACTGACTGCCTATTACTGACTGCCGACTCTTCTGTTCTTCTTGTTTTTATTGAGCTCGTATTTTCAATGCCGGTTATAGTGCCAAGGTCGTGTTTTCGCTGAGTTGTAGTCCTAGGCGTTATTTGGGTCACGAGTATTGTTATTTTTACAACAATAGTTTCTGTTTGACGTGCTTTTTCTACGTTTAAACAATTATCAAACAATGCACTAACTAGGTCAATTTCTTTGTGTAACCTAAATGTATACTTTACTGTATTAATTCTCCCTTGTTAAATTTGGAATATATAATAATTATCTCGAATAATTATTATCTTTTCTATGCTACTTAGCCCTTTATTCCAACTCCCCACTCACTTGCTACGCTCACATTACATACGTGATCATCTACAAATATAATTGTATATAAGAGAGTGTCCCATGTCCATATTCTAATGGTGCTGCATTGTTTTAAAGAGCTGAAAAGATAACTTTCAATGCGCTTTTTTCACACCTTTTGCGTGTGGGAAAACCTCAGAAGATTGGTTGTTACCTGTTTAATAAAACAAGCGGTTCTAATTTATGTAAATATATTTATTTATAAGCTTACAGTACGATAATACCTTATCAACTAACTAAACTTATATCAGTGCAGTTTATAAATATACAAGTTGTTCTGTACTAGAATAATCTGGAATAGTCTGCCTCTATTCTCGCCTGTATGAACGCCTCGATCTATCAGACGGTCGATACATCTTAAAGATTCTCGAACAGACATCATCCTTCGACAGATGCAACCGTTATGTGGGGTACGTTGTTCGATACACTGTCCCATCTTAGATCTGAGCGTCCCCAATCAGCAACTCTATATGTAGGCCCAGGATGGCGGAATCTACAGGACTCTCCTGCTCTATATGAACTCCTCAAGTAGAAATAACAGTCTATTGACTTTGAAGTGCACGACATCTTCAGGTTAATGCAACACACAGTAATTTGTATGCCGGTTTCTCGGAATAATATTTCAGGCCTGATGCTCACAGTCTTCCAATCAAAATTTTCTAGTGCGTGGCCTATCTTTGGTATAGCCAAATGTTTGATGTCATAATTGCACACAATTTTCTTAAATTAAAATCCACAAGGAAAAATTCCTGTAGCTGGCTGTATACCACGTATAACAAAAAGAGGTTAATCTTTGTAAATGGGTATATTTATTTAAAAAAAACCCCTTAAAAGGGCCACATCAATAAAACAAACGTTTTCGGACCACACAGTCCATCATCAGGTTATTAAAATCGAAAATGCCTAAAAATAAGTATAAACCATTTAGTTAAAACAAACGAGATTTTGAAATTTTGACTATGGTTGAAAAGCAAAAGATGGTTATACTTACTAGGTCATAATGCCTGAGCCACCAAAATATTAGGGTAAAAACCCTTTAAATTACATTTAGTTATGAAATGTTGTACATTGTGTTATAAAATAACTGTGATGTTCAATATTAAATTAAATTTGACTAAAGGTAACACATGGCTCAATTGGGTTCCAGAGCCGGGTGAGAGGGTACCTCTGCACTCGGAGAACAACGTGGAACTGATTGACAAGATACTTTTGAAGGATGAAGATAACAGAATGTCAATGCAACAAAAACTATAAAAGTTGTACATAGTATTACTACAGCCAAAAGATTCAACAAGTTTTGATGATTTTAAAAAATAACAACAATCTAGGTGTTGGGATTTAAAAACTTTTTATTTATTAATTTAGGGTATAAAAGATGTCAAATCAATGATGGTTTTATAGTCATGATTAATATAATGACCTGTGCCTTAGGCAACTTATGTTGCTTTTCGTCGTATGGAATGTGGTCTAAAGTGTATTTAATTTTGGGTTAGCTTGTATTTATGAAATTTATCCTTTTATGTTTAACACATCTAGGACAAGGTAAAAATTAAATAACAAATATTTGAAGCTAATATCAGACCTCATATTTAAATGACTTTATTTAAGAATGCTCCTATGGTGAAAAATTAATAAAATTAAGTTTAGTAAGATGGAAATCTACAGGCTGAAGAAGTTGAAGTAATAACATATGTGATTGAATTTAAAATTGAAGAGACTGGGTTCCTCAGAGACTAATGAGAATGAAAGTAAAAGAAATGACCGAAGAAAAGGAGGGGGGGGGTTGAAGGAGAAAAGGAGTTGATCAACAATTAGAGATAATAGGGGTCCTTTATACTTAAAGTATCTAGCACCCTGAACAAAATCTATTTAGGTGGTATTAAATTCAGTTTGTAGAAACCTGAAATTTGTTGTATAAGTGTGCTACTAAGTTGTTGACCGAAAAAAGGTGGACAAAGGTAGATTAGGATTCTTTGTAATATGGTAGATTATGAATTTTAATAAATTGTTAGATAATGTTTGAGTGATTACTAAATTAAAACTATTGGATACATGTTTAATATATGAATTGACCAAGAAATAATGAAAGAGAACAAAATTAACAGGAAAACGATGTAGAAGTGAAGAGTGGATAAGATAGTGAAATGTTGGTATGATGGATGTGGATGGTTCTGAAGTTAAAATTGGGGTCAGAAATTTGTGAGAGGAAGGTGTGACGATATTGTATAGAATGGGTGTTTGAAGAACAACAAGATTATGTAGGAATAAGGTGTTGACGTTTGTATAGGAAAATAAGGCAGAGAAAATAGGACAGTATTGTGAAGTGTGGACTATGAAAAAAGTTGACGATGTAAAGGTTGAAAGTCACGGTTGAAAGATACATGGCGATTAACACAATTGGGGCTTTTTTGTTTTTCTTTGACTATTTCCAAGTCTTCATATAGGTCTAATTTTAGAAAATTTTTTTGGGGAATATTATGTAACAAAGAGACGTCTTCTGGGATGTTGAGGGTATGTTTATGTTGTGCAAGATGTTGAGAGAAGGTGGAAGTGTTCTCTTTTTTAGTGTGTTCTAAGGAACGAGAAGTTAGTGATCTACAGGTTCTACCTATATATGTAGCATCACAATCAGAGCACTGTAATTTATAAACACCACTACGATCCATGTAGTTGATGGGATCTTTAGTATTGGTTAAGCATTGTCCTAGATTGTTCGGGACTTTGAAAGAAATGTGGGTATTCTCAACAGATCTTTTTAGGATGTATCTAAGATCTCCAGAAAGACGTTCTTGAAGGTAAGGCAAAGAAAAATAATGAGTTTTGATGGTCAAGTCTCTGGAAACGCAGTCTCTCTCAATAGTTTGAGTTGTCTCTTATTTATAAGTTTGTTAATGATATTGGGGTCATATCCATTGTTGAATGCTATTTGTTTAAGGGTGTTAACTTCTGTATGATAGTTGGATTGTGATAGTGGAATTGTTAATAATCGGTGAATGTAACTATGGAATGCTGCATATTTGTGTGACATTGGGTGGTTGGAAAACAAAGGTATGATATGGTCAGTTTGTGTTGGTTTCCTATAGATAATGAAATCGAAGTGGTCGTTTAATCTGGTGATGGTAAGGTCAAGAAAATTAATAGATTGAGATGATTCTAGTTCCATAGTGAACTTAATGTTTGGGTGGATTTGGTTTAGTTTAGAGAGTAATAGATCAGCTGAATTTGAGTTACCTGATATGAAGACTAAGCAGTCATCAACATATCGAAACCAATGGAGAATTTCAGGATTTTTCATAATGTGTGTGGATTCTAAGTGATCCATAAATATATCAGCTAAGAAAGGGGAAAGGCAACTACCCATGGCTAAGCCATCAGGTTGTCTGTAAAATTTACTATTGAAAACAAAAAAGTCTTGAGCTAGACAAGTTTGTAATAATTGAATAATTGAGTTAGTGGTAGACAAAGTGATAGAATTTGCTCGAAGAAGAGACTGGACCAGATTAATAGTTTCTTGTTTGGGGACTGACTGTTTGACCTATTTACTTCAAAGTCAATAGACTGTTATTTCTACTTGAGGAGTTCATATAGAGCAGGAGAGTCCTGTAGATTCCGCCATCCTGGGCCTACATATAGAGTTGCTGATTGGGGACGCTCAGATCTAAGATGGGACAGTGTATCGAACAACGTACCCCACATAACGGTTGCATCTATCGAAGGATGATGTCTGTTCGAGAATCTTTAAGATGTATCGACCGTCTGATAGATCGAGGCGTTCATACAAGCGAGAATAGAGGCAGACTATTCCAGATTATTCTAGTACAGAACAACTTGTATATTTATAAACTGCGCTGATATTAGTTTAGTTAGTTGATAAGGTATTATCTTAGTGTAAGCTTATAAATAAATGTATTTACATAAATTAGAACCGTTTGTTTTATTAAACAGGTAACAACCAATCTTCTGAGGTTTTCCCACACGCAAAAGGTGTGAAAAAAGCGCATTGAAAGTTATCTTTTCAGCTCTTTAAAACAATGCAGCACCATTAGAATATGGACATGAGACAGTCCCTTATATACAATTCTATTTGTAGATGATCACGTATGTAATGTGAGCGTAGCAAGTGAGTGGGGAGTTGGAATAAAGGGCTAAGCAGCATAGAAAAGATAATAATTATTCGAGATAATTATTATATATTCCAAATTTAATAAGGTAGAATTAATACAGTAAAGTATACATTTAGGTTACACAAAGAAATTGACCTAGTTAGTGCATTGTTTGATAATTGTTTAAACGTAGAAAAAGCACGTCAAACAGAAACTATTGTTGTAAAAATAACAATACTCGTGACCCAAATAACGCCTAGGACTACAACTCAGCGAAAACACGATCTTGGCACTATAACTGGCATTGAAAATACGACCTCAATAAAAACAAGAAGAACAGAAGAGTCGGCAGTCAGTAATAGCGAGGCAGTCAGTAATAGCTGGGCACCGTGACTGCCCGCTCAGGCAGTATTGCCGGCATCGGGTCGGACGCAATAGCGTCCAATACGCGATCAGTAATAGCAGTCGGTATGTCTCCGGGGAGTAGTTAACACGCGACATAGTATCTCGTATAAATCAGGTTAGTGGTGAAGTTCGTAACAACGGAGGAGTCCCCTCAACTGACCGAGCTCCAGAGGACCGAAGACGTGTCGTTGTTGAAAGGCTAACTACACATAAGGTAACAGATTTCTATATACTAACCTGAGTAATTATAATAGTACAACTGTCAATTCTTCACTCGCTTGCTTCTCGTCTCCCGGCGCGCCGAATGACTTATTAACGATTGTATTTGTAAACTACAGGGTATATTCAATATATTGTAGACTCTAATTTGGCTTTAATGTTCCTTTCGGCCGATTCAGACAGAGACTAGGAGAGTACAAGATTCTGCTTATACATATCTCCGGCTTCTAAAGTAAGCCCATAACCTCAACTCTTTACAGGACCTGAGACCTAGGAGTCCTTACCCCTACCCGAAAATCCCTTATTTTCTCGTAAATCCACGAAGACGAACCAGTCAGTTCGGACCAGTGGGGCCAGTAAGCCTAGCATCCGCTCGCAGGGTTAGCATCATTTGAGGGTCTATAAAGTATTTCAGTGGTGACAGTGGAGTCGTCTTTTTTTTTTTTTTTTTTCTTTTTCTTTAAATTAGTTAAAGCACGCCATAATATGTTCTCGTAGCTTGTCCTGTCACCACCATGTATAAGATATCCTGCTCACCATATACAGCAAAGATCGTACGTTGTTCGTTACAATATACTCTACTTGTGTCTGCTTCTTTCATTTTCATGGTTCTAAATACAGAAGCGAAAGTAGAAAGCCAAAAAAATTATTTTATGGCCAAACAGAATTAGTAGCGTAATCTGTGATATCTAACAGAGGGAGAATACATAGAAAAAACAATTACAAGGTCTATACGGATAGGCCTAATCCTCAAAGCAAAACAGAAGTACTACGAGCATATGTCCCAAATTTCAATATCACAAGAAAAGAAGAGTGACGATGCCAAGAAAATAAAATATACAGATATGTTAGAGTAAGCCCCTAAACTAATGTAATATTGAAGATTTGAAAAGAGAACAATTTTATTTTTTAGGTTATGTTACTTCTTGTCAACTGTTCTTTTTTAATAAACTTTTTATTAATCGATCGTCGGGTTGTTTTATTCATCAGGTTATGGGCCCAGCCACAGTATTTTAAGATTTAAGGAGTGGCCTGTCAAGTTCCGATAAAAAGTTTAGTTGTTGTTTAATGCAGTACAAACAATAGAAAATTGATTCTGAGAATATCATCAAGTTTAATGGCTCAAATTTTCAGCTACGAAAATTTAGTGTAACCATTTTGTTTAAAGCAGAGCAACTGATTTCAATTGTGAATGGAACGGTTACAGAATCCGAAAGCCAAAATAGTGGTGAGTGGAAAGAATGGGATGAGAAGAATTCACAGGCACAGGTAATTTTGATATCTACTATATGTCAAGATCAAATATAACATTTGATAAACTGTGAAAATGCTGCCGAAATGTGGTCAAGACTGATCACAATACATGCACAAAAGGACAGAAATCTCTAGAGAGTTACTATGGCAAAAGTTTTATGAATATAAAATGCATGAAAATGCAAAGGTTGCAGAGAATATATCAACAACAATAAAGCTATTAGAAAGTTAAGTGATGTTAAAGAAACTATTAGTAATAGTGATGTTTGTTCCAAAGTAATTAATAGTTAGCAACTAGATTTAATGCTTTTCGTACTGCGTGGAATTATGTAGCTAGTAAACAGCAAACTTTTGAAAATTTAACATCAAGATTGCTTAAAGAAGAAACTAAAATGAATAATGATGACTCGGAAATATCCCGTCTTGCTTTACAAGTAGAGGCTTTACAAAGTAAAATGGAAACCACTGGTACAAAAACTAAATATATGGGACTTAAAGAAGTGTAACGATGAGTCCAAGCCATCACCGTTAAACCAGCGTGCGCGCGAACCAACCCATGTAGTAGGAGTGTATCGACAGTAGAAAGGGCAAAACTAATTACCAAGCTCCGCTATATAAACCGCAACATTTCCTCATAGAGGAGAATCGAGAGGTGTTGACTGAAGGTTCTCTTCTTCCCTACCCCGGCTTGTGGACGTGTTGAGTTCACAAGTTGTTCCGTTCCATACCGCCGTTACCCGAAGAGCGTGTTGAGCTCTTCACTACCCGTACTCTGAAGCAGTCGTGTTGAGACTGTCGAGGAGTGTCCTATTAACCCGAATCACTTAAGGGACGTGTTGAGTTCCTTTCCTTTCTTTGTACCTATCGTCCACTGTTATTAAATCGATACAACGTTCACGTAAAATTTCAAATACACACTCGCTTGCCGATAAGACTAATTTCATATGACAAGGTCAAACTTAATTTGAATAAATGGCCAGGTACTGAGAAGACTAAACCAAATTGTAAATATGTACATAAGATTTTTGTCAATTTAATTTAAGGAAGACAATAAAGTTTTATTTTTATTTTGAAATCTGTCTCTGACTGTCCAAAAGCTACCCGGATAGTGACTCCTACGAGAGGACATCACAAATGGCGCCCGAGCAGAAAAATACGTTTTAAACAATAATACCGACCGAATTCCGAATTTTATTTTCATGAGACAGTACTACATTTCAAATTTTATTCAAATACAGGGTGATTCACAGTTCAAAAATGACAGACGCTCCGGAAACGTCGAAGGTTAGTTGGGTGTACCTATTAAAGAAAGACGAACTTATAGTCGAATTAACAAACAGAGAACAGTCGACGGAAGGGAATTTCAGCGAGCTAAGAGCGAGATTAGTTGCGATCATCAAGGCACCAACTCAAAAAGGCCAAAACCCAGAGGAAATAGAAGAAAACCAGATGGAAGACAGACAAAGAAAGATGGAATAGTACGCAAATGGGGGTTACACTTTGACGGTTCAAGAGACCCAATAGAATTCATAGAACGGTTGAAAGAACTCCAGACAGCTTACGGCCTACAAGACACCCACGTTTTACAAGCTCTACCAGAAACATTAAACGGGAAAGCATTACTATGGTACAGAAACAATAATAAATATTGGAACGAATTAAAAGACTTCGAACAAGATTTCCGCAATTTCTTCGTTTCCTCCGTTCTCACGCAATCTCTGGAAGCTCAAATCCGGAACCGACTCCAACGAACGCATTTGTGATGTCCTCTCGTAGGCGTCACTATCCGGGTAGCTTTTGGACAGTCAGAGACAGAGTTCAAAATAAAAATAAAACTTTATTGTCTTCCTTAAATTAAATTGACAAAAATCTTATGTATATATTTACAATTTGGTTTAGTCTTCTCAGTACCTGGCCTATTTATTCAAATTAAGTTTGACCTTGTCATATGAAATTAGTCTTATCGGCAAGCGAGTGTGTATTTGAAATTTTACGTGAACGTTGTATCGATTTAATAACAGCGGACGATAGGTACAAAGAAAGGAAAGGAACTCAACACGTCCCTTAAGTGATTCGGGTTAATAGGACACTCCTCGACAGTCTCAACACGACTGCTTCAGAGTACGGGTAGTGAAGAGCTCAACACGCTCTTCGGGTAACGGCGGTATGGAACGGAACAACTTGTGAACTCAACACGTCCACAAGCCGGGGTAGGGAAGAAGAGAACCTTCAGTCAACACCTGTCGATTCTCCTCTATGAGGAAATGTTGCGGTTTATATAGCGGAGCTTGGTAATTAGTTTTGCCCTTTCTACTGTCGATACACTCCTACTACATGGGTTGGTTCGCGCGCACGCTGGTTTAACGGTGATGGCTTGGACTCATCGTTACAGAAGAATACCACTTGTTATTAATGTAAACGAAATGGACATTGGATTAGAGAGCGTAGACAGAGAATATATGATTCCAAAAATGAAGATACAAATAAGTCATCAGGAAGTAATCTAGCTTACATATATGTGATATTTCTTCCCTATACTCATCAACCTCCTGTGTAAATAAAAGTGAGTGGATATGTAACTCAGGAGCAAGCTCACACATGACTGGTGAAAAATTGTTGTTTTCAAAATTAGAATCTCTAGCTGAACCTTCTTTTTCTTCTTCTTTTTATTTTATATAGACATGACTCTCTCTGTTTTTCAATGTGCCTTCAGTAAGTTGTCATTCCATCGTTTTCGTGGTCTTCCTACTGATCGTCTTCCTATTGAGGAACCGTCTCTTGCCGTCTTTACTACTCTATTTGTTGTCATTCGTCTTATATGATCGTTCCAGTTTACTCTTCTATTTTTTACCCAGTTTTTGATGTTCTCCACCTTGCATATATGTCGTATATCTGTACTTCTAGCTCTGTCCCATAGTGTCTTTCCATTAATTTTTCTAAGCGTGTTCATCTCTGCTGTTTCCAACATCATTTTTGTCATCTCTGTGTCAGGTCTTGTTTCTGCCGCGTATGTCATTATTGGTCTGATGACGGTTTTCTAAATTCTGCCTTTTGTTTCTTTCCCGATATTTTTATTTCTCCATATTGTTTCATGTAGGCACCCTGCGGCTCTGTTTGCTCTATTCACTTGATCTTCCACTTCGGTTTTGAGCTTTTCGTAGCTAGATAATGTGATGCCTACATATTTAAACTCCATCACTTGTTCTATTATCTGACCTTCCAGCTCCAATTTACATCTTAGTAAATTTGCTATTGTAACCATGTATTTTGTCTTTGCTGGGGAAATTAACATAGCATAGCTGAACCTATGTAAGTTAAAATAGAAAATAAGTTGATTCCTGCAGAAGGTAAAGGTGTTATTGGAATACAGGAATTTGCTCTACGTTCCTGAACTTAGTCACAGCTTATTTTTAGTGGGAGCTATGACAGATAAAAACTTTACCTATCACAAAAACAGGCGTTAATTTCTAAAGCCAAATGAAAACATTTCGTGTGTTGGGAGTACGTAGAGACAATCTGTGTGTCATTCAATTTAGAGTTAAGCCTCTTTCAGAATGTAATTTAGCTTGTAAAATATCAATAAAGTTATGTCATGATCGCCTGGAGTATATTAACTTCAGTACAATTGAAGAAACAGCTAATTTAGTAGAAAATATAAGAGTTGAAGACAAAGAAGAATTTTTCTGTGAGACATGCCAGTATAGGAAGCAGTTAAGAAAATCCTATAAAAGTCTTACAAGAAGCAGATCAGACAAACCATGTAAAATGATTCACATCGTATGTATGTGGGCCAGTAACCATTTCTTCTTCAAGTGGATTAAAATATTTTGTTTTTATATTTGTTGTCAAATCCTAAATAAGAGGGAGTGTTAGAGTAAGCTACCAAACTCATGTAGAATAAAAGATTTGAAAAGAGAAGACTTTTGTGTTTTAGGTTATGTTACTTCCTTTCAACTGTTAGATGTAACACATGTTTTGTTAATATTCTCAGGCTTCTTATTCAGTAAACTTTTTACTAATCGATCGTCGGGTTATTTTATTCATCAAGAGATATAAAAAAAAGAAAATAAAACGTATTTTACGTGAATTAGCTAGAGACATAAAAATGGAAGAGGTTAAAGAAACTTGCCCAAAGCGACACACAAGTGTAGCAGATCTTTTAAATCAAACTTAAATCGCTGCGATCAACTTAAATGATTTGAACTGTAAAAATGCTTTACAAAAACACAGAATGATGAAGAAAGTGCAGTTTACAATAAATACGGCGAAATAACAGTGTAGTATTTGCTTGAAAATTTGTTTTTTAGGTTCCTCTTACCCTCTAATTCACTTCTGGACTGTAGCTCAGGATTGCTTTTACTCGTGGGTTCTCACGGGGGTGAAAAAACATATGTTAAAATACTTGGAAATGGATAAAGTGACTTATTCTAAGTGAAGTTTTTTTTAACTAACTTTCAATGGGAGCTATAAAAGGACCCTTTTTTACGAGGCATATATTTTTTCCGATGAAGAAACATTTTAATCAAATGAGACGTTCTCGTCACAACATTGTCGCTAGTGGACTGAAAAAATTCAAATTTTAGTGTTAAGTCTGGCAACCAATATTCATTTAAGACGAACTTGTGATGTGGTACTTATAATAATACGTTAATAGGACCTTTTTCCACCAAGTTATGAACGCCCAACCTTATTTGCAGTTTTTACAAACTCATTTCGTACGTCAAACGATTTTTAACGAAGAACGTCAAAGTATTTATTTTTAACAAGACGGTGCCACATGTCAAAGTACATTGAATGTTAGGGAATATCTTAAACATATGCTATCTTAAACATGGAAAAGTTATTCACATGTATTTTGATCTTTTTTGGCCTGCTAGATCCCCTGACCTAACCTCCCTTGATGATTTCTTAAGGAGTTACTTGAAAAAAGTGTTTACAGAAAGCGCCGTTTCTAGATGTTAACCATTTGGAGAGAATAATTATAGACACATGCCAGGAAATATCTCCACAAATTATAAGAAATGTGTTACGTGAATTTGCTAATAGAATAATTAAATGTATTGAACGAGAAGGTGGAAGGTAGAGATATTAGTAGAACGAAGGAAAAACAAATATCTATTTAATTCCAGTAGTGTTATGTTAATTACACTATTTTAGTTATATGTCCCTATTTGCAAAATAAATGCACATGTATTACTTACTTCTTCTTAAAAAGCTTCTTTTTTTATTGTAAATGCATGTAATTGTATATTTGAACATAGTTTTTAATTTTAGTCAACTTTTCTTAATAGCAATTTTCGATATTGTGAAATATAAAGGTACATAGGTCGGGTACTATGGATAAAATTTGATATCTGATTGTATTTTATATTTTAGAACATGTAGAACCATTTACAAAGAATAATTTTTTTTCGTAAAATTAATAAAACAGTTTTTTATATGGTTTCAACTTAGTGGGACCTATTGTATATAGATTTTTGAGGAACCGGTTTAATAAAACATATCTACTCCCATCAATAATTTATAAACATATCCACTTGTGCCTACCTCGTTTTAATGCGTCTAAAATTATACTTTATTTTCCTGAAGTTATATTTTGCACCTGTTAATGTCTATTAATTCAACTCCATTAGGCCCAAAATCAACATACGGACTGCCTCCGAAAACCTCCTCATTTTAATAACTAATTAATAAATTAAACCATCCATTATTATTGGCCTTTCTTTTCATTATTCAGTTTTAAGTTAACGGAAGCACCTTTTACAAAGTTTTAAATTGCACGAGGGTCGCACCCCTTGTGCTAAAGAACTCTTCATTCTAAACAATGTAACAAAGTGGATAAGTAGACACGGACACATTGACTGCAAACAGAATTATATCCACAGAGCAGGTTAACAATGAATAAGAAATAATGGAAAATGGTGTTCTAATTTTTCGAGTTTAGAGTATTCATACTCGTATTGCATAAAAAATGTTGAAAGTTCAAAATAACACCTTTATTTAGTTAAGACAGACTTAAAATTTATGTTTCGCTCCCTCGGCCTCTCTTTGACTCTCCTTCTCTCTTTTCAGAATTTTTCTTTCACATATAGATATGGATTTTCTTTTTCATTTTTATTTTATGCCGTAAATATGTATGTATATTGATAAACTTCTTCCATGTTTTCCCATTAATGGATTACCTAAGCTCTGCTGATGTCACATTGGGCAGGGATTTTAAAATTATTTCCAAACATTTCTAATCTGTTTGTTTTTATTCCACTACAAGTTGGAAATATTGTTTTTTTAATTGTTTGAAGAATAAATAAGGACTTTTGGTTATGAACATTCATTATGTGCGATTAGTTTTATTTGTTGTTAGTGAATTTGTGAAGTAAGAATATCAAAGGATTAAGATATTTACTATGTGTAGTATATAAGTTAAATGTTATTAGAATTTCACGTAATAATAGAAAAACAAATCACTTAAACTAAACTGTATTGAAAAAATGGCACATGTAAAATATTTTTTCTACTCTCTTACTAGTAAATTGTATATTACCTACTATTTGGATGTAAGTAAATGCATCATAACAGATACTGACACGTAATAACTAGCACGTAATAAAAAAAATTACGCTTCAGTTTTGTAAAAATGTGTAATATCACATAAGCCTCGTAAGTCAGTTGGTCGAGTTACCATGGAAAGGAATTAACAGACGTTATTTTGACAGATTAAAAATTATTAATCTGTCAGTGTAAATATAGTGGTAATTTAATTTTTATGTTTATAAACGAAAATAATCGTAGAAAAATTATAGTACACAACTTGAGTTGTAAGCTTATTACATGCTTGTAAAATTACTGCGCTCGCCGCTACGCGGCTCGCGCGCAACTTTTTTACTCGCATGTAATAAGCAGATACTGTATGCGAGATACAGAATTTGTGTCTGAAAGCGTTCATTTAACGTAATGTTTCTTCTGTATCTGGCATACGCATTCGGTATCTCGCATACTGTATCACTCGCGCGTCCCGTGTGAAAAGCTCCATTTGAGTCTATGTAATATCTGCGTCTCGGATACGCGTATCTCGGATACAGTATCCTCGTCTGAAAGGGGGTTGCTCGAAAGTTTTAACACTATGGATGTTCATATTTTAAGGTTATGTTATGGTTTGATTAAAACTTTAATTATTTTTAACTGTATTTCAAGGTATTTTGTTCAGGGTATTATTTTTATCGGGGTTATTCAAAATTAATCAATAAATCATTGAATTTATTTACGAAGGTAAAAATATTTAAATTATTGTTTTAATATTTTTTAAGTGTTAGTGATTTTATCCCCTAAAAGATTAAATATATTCGTTTTCTAGTAGTTTAAATAGTTAATAGCAATTTTGTTGTCATTAATGAAAAATTCAGTAAAGCTGGATACTCAAAATCTATTACAGCATTCAAAAAACATTTTTTTAAACATTTATTATGGCAATTTGATAAAAGGTTTCCGCAGAATGTTATATTACAACTTAAACTACAAGATAACGAATATCTTTATTATTTAACAGGATAAAATCACTGGCAACGAGAAAAGAATAAAACATTAATTTAAATATTTTTCAACTTTGGAAATAAATTCAACGATTTATTGTTTATTTTGAAAAAACCCTGATAAAAACAACAACAAAATAACTTGAAATACAGTAAAAAAATAATTAAAGTTTAAATCATACAATAATGTATCCTTAAAATATGAACATTCATAGTAAATATATTAATACTTTGATATTCTTATCTGACAAATTCACGAACAACAAATAATACCAATCGCAAAGAATGAATGCTCATAACCAAAAGTCCTTGTTTATTTCGAACTTCTTATGGGACAAATACACACAAACTACAAATGGTTGGATAGGTTTTTGAAATTCCCGCAGATTGTGACGTCTGACTTAGGTAAGTTCATTGTGATATATTTTGTTAATGATTTATTTTTTTGTTTTCAACAATACTTTAGTTTCCCTTGTGTATATTTTTAGCATTATCTGTTCTTAATTTTTCTTGCAGTTCTTGTAGCACCTCTTTCAAACGAATGGGAATATTTGCTGTTAAAAACGATATTTTCGACGTATTGAAGATTTATTATTTTGTTCCTTCTACGTTAATACCTTCCTCCTCCTGAACCTTTCGGAGGAGACAAATCTTATGATAAAAATACCACAAGATGATTAAGAAAATAAGTAATCATTCTTATACTGACAGCCATAACATTTAAGAAAAAATATAATATAATAAAGTATAGACTTACTTTGCGTAGTCAAACCATGTCGAAAATATTAAATCAGGTTTTGGCAGAGGGAGCAACAAAAACTGAATATTATTTGTTTATTAGAATTATTGTAATGATTATTATTTTAGTTGGTCGTAGTGCGGGACTATTTATTCTTATTTCAAAGAACTTGCTGCAACTTTGCGGCGTTGATCAAAGGCGACGCGGTGATGTCATCCTGAATAACTAAATGTTTGTGGAAATGTCAATTTGAGTCATTCAGGGTCAATTTCATTTATTTCCTACAAGCAAAAGAGATTTTCTCTAAAGAACCTGCTATGGAAACTCCTTGTTCAAGTGCCATCTCCGTTACGGATGTCGGTAATCCTCATGATCATTCTAACTTTCGAAACAACTGCTTTAAAGAGTTTTGAGCTGCAACCATACTGGTTTTGAACCAAGATATTCATTTTCTTCCCATATTCTTTCCCTGTTCTAACTTTTTAGAGCACAGTTTTTTATTAAATCTTGCTCAAGTAGTTTCAACATTGTGGGCAACGGCAGGAGAGATAATGACGGCATGAATAATCCTGTCTCCTGCCGTTGCCCACAATATAGCATTCAAAAAAATTTTTAAACTGTTCTTTATCGAGTATTAGTTTTTGTATAGGTGTATTTAAATGTTTATAATATTCAATGATGTGCTGGATGGACAAAATTTTTTTTGATAAAATGCCCCTGAAGATACTCTGAGAGCGAAAGTACTTAGGCAAGATTTAATAAAAAACTGTGCTCGATATCTGCCTTTTATTTATAAGTTTATTTTTCTTTCTTTATTGATTTAAACATAACATTGGTAATTAAAAGCCCGTTCACTTTTATCCCTGCAGTTTCTGATTCAATAGCTTCCAGTACGCACGACTTCTTCGAAATATTTAGAATAAGCGTTAAATAATTGCCGTAAAAATATACATACTAATATTATACGTCATTCGTCCAGTTTTTTTGAGAATTTTTATTAATTTATCATGTTTAACCACATCGAAAGCTATCTTGTAGTCTACGAAGCAGACGTAAAGATCTTGATTAATATCTAAATATCTTTTAAAACTAACGACTAAAAATATGAAAAGGAAATAGTGCTTCTCTTGTACTAACACAGTTACGGAAATTGCATACTACTGATGTCTAATTCTAGAGGTTATGATGTTAAAGAGGAATTCTTATAGAATATCCCAGAGGTTCTTTTCAGTGCGTAACAGTTTTTCGATTTCTTTCTAATGCATTAAGTTGGATGTGACGGAGAAAGCGGTAGTTCCGTGATTAAACAGAACTATATTGCAGCGTTAGAATAAGCTTACATACATAAGCGGTTCTTTCCTAACCTACGTTTGATTCGTTGATATTTAGATGCGCGCTTTCTCTAGCAAATCAAATACGCCTATTACTGATAGTTGACGTAAAACTTCGTCCATGCTGGCCATTCTTTCGAAATGTTCCAACAGCAAGTGACGGCTGTCGTTCAGGTCAGTATTTGCAAAGAATATAGACGCTATATAATATATTTATATTCTTTGGTATTTGTTTTGTATAATTTTATTTTGTATTTTGTTTTACATAGTATTGTGATTGTGGTTTTATTTGTATTTGTACAAGATGGCAAGATATACAGAAAAAGGACAAGTTCTAATATTAAAACTGCATTAATATTTTCAATTGGAAAATATAAATATTTCACCATGGAGTTGTCTAAGAAAATATCTTTATAGATACATCCCCACTGGCAGTATTCTTCTATAATTTTATCTGCTAAAAGTCTAATTTTGTACATACAAATTGTAGAATCGCCTATTTTGACATTATCCGCTAGATGAACAAACTTTGTTATTTATAAATACTTGTCTCTGCTCAAAGCGTTGTAAACACAGGAAACTCCTAGGTCCTCATCCAATGACCTGATCTAATTTCATTTCTAGATGGTTCAGGCAACTAGTTTAAAATATCAATTACTATTTTAGCTCCAGGTGGTCTTTTTTAATGGTACCATTTGTTTTTTTTTGGCAACAAACGTGAAAACCATAATCATATCCAGTGGAACCGGTTATCATCCCATTCTTATATTCACATTGGACTGGCTTCTCTCCAATTGACTGTTTAGCTAGGTTATGACCAACATATTTGACCATGGATTTGTCTAAGGAAATATCTTTATGGAAACATCTCACTGGCAGTATTTTTCTATAATTTTATCTGCTAAAAGTCTAATTTTGTACATACAAACTGTAGAATCGCCTATTTTGACATTATGCGCTAGATGAACAAACTTTGTTATTTATAAATACTTGTTTCTGCTCAAAACGTTGTAAACACAGGAAACTCCTAGGTCTCATCCAATGACCTAATCTAATTTCATTTCTAGATGGTTCAGGCCTATATTTCAAAAGATCAATTACTACTTTAGCTCCAAGTGGTATTTTTTTATTATCTTCAATATCATTCGTTTTTTTTTCGCAACAAACGTGAAAACCATAATCATATCCAGTGGAACCAGTTATCATCCAATTCTTATATCCAAATCTGACAGGGCTCCTCTCTAATTAATGTTTTGCTAGGTTATGACCGAAATATTTCACCATGAATTTGTCTAAGGATATATCTTTAAGGAAACTCTCCACTGGCAGTATTTTTCTATAATTTTCTATTACACTGATATTCAAATTCTACTTTTCAGTGTTTTCAATAAACTATTATTATTACACATTGGTGAATAAATAGTTTTTATGATTAGAATTATATTTTATTTATGTAATTAATTTAGAAGTTACCTAATAAATTTTTGAAAACAGTCTTTTTTGTGTTACTTATACTATGGCCAAAAAGCAGTAGTGAGAATAGAAGAAATAACATCAGAAGAAATAGAAGTAAAAAGAGTTGTTCGACACATGATATACATATATACACCAGTATTATTTAATATGTATACTCGGAAGACATATTAAGTAAGGCAATGGATTAACAAAACGTAGACATTAGAATTAATGACATGATCATAAATAACCTGAGATACGCTGATGATACAGTTCTTTTAGCCGAATCACATGAAGACCTACAGATACTTCTTAATTAGGTGACCGCAGTAAGCGAAGAAGAATATGGACCATCACTCAACAGAGCAAGAAATACGTGATAATAACAAAGACAACTCATGACATTCGTGAGATATATGTACAGAATCAGCCTATTGAAATAGTAAGAGAATTCAAATACCTAGATACAACTATTAATGAAAACAATGACAGCTCTCAAGAAATACGAATCAGAATCAAACAGGCCAGAAGCGCATTTAGAAGAATACAACGGCTTCTCTGATGTAGAAAGTTACAAACTCTCTGAAGTTACAAATACGACTGCTGAGGTGCTACGTGCTACCCGTATTATAATACGGGATGGAAGCTGAAGAAAATTCACGTGAGGAGACTGAAGGCATTCGAGATGTGGATGTACCGAAGAGTACTAGAGATCTCATGGGTAGATGGAATAACCAACGTTAAGGTAATGTGACGTATGCATAATGAAAGAGAAGTACTAACAATTAAGAGGAGAAAAGTGGGACATATGAGTCATGTGATGAAAGGAGATAAATATCTAATACTCCAGGTCACTATGCAAGGAAAAATCCGGAGAAAAAGATCCATAGGAAGGAGACGTAACCCATGTAATAACGACTTATTTAGAGCCGCTGTCTCAAAATTAGAAATCGCTGTGATGATTGCCAACTTTCGACGCGCTAGACAACCCCTTGAGAAGAAGAAGATACAAAAATTCAATAAATGAATCATTTTGTCGTCAATTTCGAATGTTTCCATATTTATAAATTTAATAAACAATATTGTTTTATTTTTTTTAATATACGGGATTACCCCTGTGGCTAAGTACGATCGTGAAATCTGTCAGATTCTTCAATAACTATATGAAATAATGCTCGACACACCTAATTCATTATATGACGTCATAATTAATGACGCACTGAAAAGTACCTCTGGGATGTACTTTAACAGTGTTGTGACATGAGACTAGTAGCCCGATAGTCTGTTTATTCTTTTGATAGCCACCAAAATATACAGATTTTTTTAATGAATACATTTAATAACTTTCTCGGTATTCGGTCTGGACCTGGAAATAAATTGGTTTTCATCAATCTTATTACATAAATAATCTCTGCTTTAGTAACATTAGGTCCTACGTCTTCTCTCCGACCTTGAAATAATTCCTCTATGTATTCCTTCCTTCGGCGTAATTATTGTTCTGTTTCTATAATGATGTCATCCTCGCTGTCTAGCAGTACTTTTGTTATTTCAATTTTCTTACAACAGCTATGAAAATTACACCCCGTAATTACACACAAAATGTTTAACATATTTCCTTCAGATCTGAGTTTTACTGAATTACAATATTTTTATTTTTTGTATATCTTGTTTTTTTTCTTTTTGTGCTTTTTCAGTTTCTGACGATATTTTAATTTCATTGCTGAAATATTTCTAGATAGGTAAACTGCCAGCTATCTCTCCATCTTTTTGCGGTCTCCTCGGTGGTCGCTTGCCAGCTGGTTTTTCTTCTAGCGCAATTCTTAGTAGACTGTGGCCCGTCATTCTTTTTACACGATTGTATCATTATCTTCGTATTTGCTACCCCATTTCATTATACCTTCTTCACAGGATTGTTCCCTGATGATGTTGTGTCTTATTCTGTCTCTTCTTGGTTTCCCTGATATTGTTCTTAGTATCTTACTTTCGGTTAAAACTAGCATACCTTTGGTTTAATTGGTGTCTTCCCGTGATTCTATTCCATAGGTCATTACGGGTGTGACAAATTTTAACTTTGCTGTCCGTTCGCATATATGGGTTATTCCAGACAATTTCTCTTAAACATCAATATGATTGGGGCCTTATTTGTTTGTCCTCTTAGGTCTCTGACTGGGTCATGGTATTGGTAATGTTTTTTTGCGCGTATGTTCATGTTAAGCCGACGGCATGCTTGGTAGAATCTGTGAAATTGTCTCTTTAGGTCTTTCTCATTATCTGCAATCAGGGCTGCTACGTCGTCCGCATAGCACATTATACCAATTCAGCTACTGCTGCTACTTTCGTCTGTATCCTAGTCGTAGTCATACCGATTAAACATCTTCCATTATTTCGTCCACTATTATGTTGAACAGGAACGGGCTGAGACTATTTCCCTGACGGATTTCCTATGTGGTTGGTATGTTAGCCGTAGTGGTGTTTGTTTTAATTTTCGCGTATTGTTGTTGTTCATTATTTTTTTTTATTTCCAAGATATTGCCATGATTCTTTTCTGCATCAATTTTTGTAATATATCGTTAAGTTTGACTTTATCAAATTCTTTTGTTAAACTTACAAAGCTTTTACGCTATTTTTTCTTGAATTTTTTTTATTCAAAATATTTGCTTATGTTTGTGTTATGTTAAGTTTTTTAACGCTACTTCGATATACTATATAATACAGTAAATTTCTACTTTTTTTATACAAACCAAAATGACTAATATGAAATAGAGATATTTCAACGAAAAATTCATAAAATACTCACCATCCCCATTAACTCATCATAGTAAAAATCTTACCTGAAACAAAAAGAAATAGATGACATTTGTTATATCTAGAGAAGAGCATTTATGCAAGTAGCAGAATTTGCATATTTATTAGTTTATGCAAAAAATAGCGTTTTGCATATTTTCCGAAAAATTCATATTAATAGCATATTTTTATATAAAAAAATCTCGTGTCTTACCTAATATCCGAAACCACTGAACCTATTCCAATAAAAATTTGGGAAAATATACCTACTTTTTTTTTATCTCGATGAATGACCCTTATTTTTTTAATTGTAAATTTAAAATATTTTATACGGCTCCACATCTACAGTTTTAGTTCATTTAATATTTAATCCATATATTATAAACATAACGGAGAGTCAATTAGGTACATGAAAGACATAGTTGAAAGAGTACATGTTTAATGTTAGTTGTTAATAAATTTTTTTTTGACGGGTCTGTCAGAAGTAAAAGTTTGTTTATATGTTAGTAGGTGACGTTAAGAACATAATAATTTTTAAACGAACGAATATTTGTTTCTTTTGATATTATTTGCAGTTAGTTGTTAGAAAAAAAATTATATTTGGGCATTGGTAGATTAGCGGATAAACTTGGCAGTACTGTCAACACTTTCAAAACACTAGCTGCCAGATTGCAACAGATGTTCAGCAGATTTCAACTTTATGACTAGGTATTTTCTTATAATTTTGGGATGAAATGGTACCTGAATACGGTTTTGTTAATGTATTAGTTACTGGAACTTGTTCAAACCGTCACTACATTTAAATTGTGTGAATTTGTGTGTTCGGTAAACAAAATTTTAATTTAAAATAATGCATAAAATAAACTAATATTGTATCGCATGCTCTTTCGTTATTTATTAAAACGACATGGCAGCACTGTCAAATACAAAACTTTCCTTCATTTGTAGCTAACTTCACCGGCACTATCTATATTATACTTTTGCCAGAACTCAGATATGAAAATTAAAGTGGCCAACTTATAAGGATGAGTCACAAAGAATCAGATGGTTGGGACATGTGGAAAGAATGGAAGCAAACAGAATGCCCAAACTAGTAATAACCAGAAAACTAATCGGCCCCAAAAGAAGAGGTAGACCCAGAACGAGGTGGATTAGTAAAGTGGAGGAAGACCTTAAACACGTGAAGGAGAGAAACTGGAAAAGAAAAGCACAAAATAGAAGCGAATGAAGAAATATCCTACAGAGTAGTTAAGAATGTTGTATACACATATTTAAGTTAAAGTTTTGTTTAAAATGATTGTACCTATTTAGTTAATATTAGGATTATGTTTATAAAAATGCCCTAGGCTTAACGGACTGTTATGCGCAAAAAAAAAAAATTTTTTAAAAAATAAAAAAATAAAAAAAAATTATAAGGATGAGGAAAGACAAAAAGTCCCAAAAAAGACAATTTAGGCGGGTATATCAAGACCACACAAGTAAGGCGGACCACAAGACTGTTGAAATAGGAGAATAAGGCGGGGCACAGTTTATAAACATTAGTAATGAATTCGACGAGCAAGAAACCTTTAATCGAGCCATTCACGACATCATACAATTAGAAATAAGCCATATAGTAACGCGTGATATGAAAGTTTAAAAAAATATCATTACAACTAATAATAAATATTACTTAACAATAACTGCCGTAGGATCTAGTTACCATAAGATAAACCAAGTTTCTTTAAATTCGAGTTTAATTGCAAAGTAAGTTGGTAAGAGTATTTATTTATGGCCTGGTTCGACAATTACCTAAACATCCAACTGTAAACCTTTTTTGGCATCAAGATATATTACCTGCGACCATTTATAGGACAATAGTGACAATGTGAAAAATAATACCATGTTTCAATTACGATACTACTGTAATAACTTCGAATATACCAAGCACTGAAATGAATATCCTGCGACAAAGACAAAATTAATACAATACCTAATCCGAGTAGAACGTTATTGGATTTTCTAAAATCTTGCCCAATTTCATAACCTTTATCCCTCCAATAAAACCGAAATTTGATTCTGGGTCAAAACAACATAAACCGGCCCCAACGGTCCAATACACACTGTCTCATGGACTCCCTTCTTAACGATTATGGTTTTATAGGGATGAAAGAACCGACTGCAATTTGAAAAGGGTGGATGACCTACCCCAAATTACCGCAGACCCTTCTTTATTGTTATTGCTCGATGTATAATGAAGAGGATGAGTCAGTTTTGAGTTTTTTTTTTTATTTTAGCAAAGTGCCACGTGGCGCATACATAAATTTAAAATTTCAAAACAGTTGGTTATCACACCATCGATCTGGTGTTTTTGTAGTGAACCAAGTATATATTCAGTACTTTTATAAGTAACGTTCTTTAATATTGAGAGAAGATTATAAAAAAAATTCGGACAAATACATCTTTTCGGCTAGTCAAATGTCATAAAATGGTCAAATTTTAATTCTCAAAAAAAGGAATAATTTTAAGTTCGCAGCCGCAGTAAATTTTTTACAAAATAAGTAATGAGTCGTGAAAGTATATTGTTCTTCTGAGATATATGACGAAAACATTGCAATGAAGGGGATAGCGACAATGAAAAAAATTATTGTTTTATTTTAACCCATTAGCGCCGAGATAACACTGTAATGACTATAGATTAATTAGCTAAATGTCACACTTACTAAAAACATTTTTAAAGATTATACATGCAAGAATATTCAGAAAGTGCGAAGCGGATATGAAGCAAATGGAAATGTTTGTGTACACAAAAAGAACATAGAATGCAACAATAAAAAAAGGCAGAATATGTGAGAAATCCCTTACAGAAGGTATTCTCGAAAATAACTTGTGTCTCCTTAACTTACGGAAGGAGACAACAAGCACACAAAATATATAAGTATTTCGAGCGTATGGTCTCTTTAGCAAGAGAGATGTCGCAGCGGAAACACTTATGTCAATAAATGCAATAATAAAATAGCACAAATAAATGTGTGTATGTCGAGGGTATAATCTCCTGGAGAAGTATTGCAAGTTATACACTTAGAACAAATGAGCAATAATAAAATAGCCAAAAGAAATAAAATGGGAATATATCTGAGCGTATGGTCCACCAGGGAGATATCGCAGCAAGATATATTCAAACAATAAAAAAAAAAATCAATGCAATAATAAAATAGCACAATTTCTTACAGAAACGACTGTCTTGATAAAGACGGACAATTTCTTACATGAACAAAATCAAATAGTATTTTCTCCGTGTGTGATCAGAGAAATGTCACAGAGAATAATACAACAAAAATACATATATATCAAGAAATGCACATAAAATATATCAATAAATCAGTATCAAAATAAGGTAAAATAAAAGTCATATTCGAGATGGGTGACTACACCGTACCTAGAGTCTTCAAATACGAGGCAAGCTCGAACTGGCCGATGATAGAAAATCCACCTTCTTTTATACAAGAAAATCCTTTGTCTTTTAGGATTATGACGTAGTAAGATGGATTTTCCAAACATCGAACCAATAAGAAATTAGAATTACCGAAAGATTGGAAATATCGTGATTTCCAACCAATGGGTAATTTTTCCGTGTTGTGGAGATGTGTCCGGTGCGCTGATTGGCTGTTGAATGAGAGCGCCCGGCGACAATAGTGAGAAATCTCTATTGGAACCAACAGGCTGTGGTTTACATTACAATCGTTAAACATTAGATGGAAATAGCACGGATGCGCAACAGTTAAGTAGAGGAGTGAGACAGGGCTGTGTACTTTCACCATTACTATTTAATATATATTCCGAAGAGTTATTTACGCAAGCACTCGAAAACTATACAGAAAGGATCAAGATAAATGGTTAAATATAAATAACATCCGTTATGCTGACGATACAGTCATTAGCGCCGAAAGTGAGACAGACCTGTAGACGTTACTAAACACAATTTGTGAAACTGGGGAACAGTTTGGTTAAACAATAAACATAAAGAAAACAAAAGCCATGGTTATCAGTAAGAGGGTCAAAGTCGTTACTTTTAGAAAGCTTTACAAAGCTTTTGAGATGTGGCTTTTTAGGAGAATTTTGAAGATACCATGGACCGATCATATTACGAACGAAATGGTGTTCCACAGAATGGGAAGAGACATAGAACTTTTGACCACCATTAAAAGGCGAAACACAGCATATTTGGGGCACATACCTACTTAGAAATGATAAGTACGAATTGTTGCAGCTGATTATGAAGGATAAAATCGAAGGAAAAAGGGGTCCTGGTAGGCGACAAATATCCCGGCTGAAAAACATTCGCGACTGGACCGGGTTAAACACACAGCCGCACTTAAGAAAACCAGAAGACGGAGACGAATTTGCAACGGTTATAGCCAACCGTTATTAGTGGAGACGGCACTAGAAGAAGAAGATCAGCTAATCGCAGAAGTTTCCCAGACTTCGAGGACGAAGTCAATTCCAGCGGAGGAAAGAGAAATACAATGCTTAACGACCCAAGCCGACCGATGACCCGGAAGCAGACGCAGCATAACATACTATTTTCAACGTTCTTTTCATTGTAATTCCATTGTACAACAAAAGTTCCATAACTTGTATTTTTGAGATTTCTCAAATAAAATCTTTTTTAAAATATACTTTTAAGTATACCCAACATTTCTATATAGGTGAATTACTTAATAGATAAAAATATGATCAATAATATCTAATGTTGTCGTTCTTTTCTTTCATATTTGTGTGCAAAATCATTATATGTTTGACACTATAAAATCTGCAAGTAAACTAATATTCTTAATAAGACCATGTGTACTTTATAGAAATCATCAAAATATGGAAATGCAGAAACATATTTTTTATTGATCAACTATATTTGACCAAATTTAATATTCTAAGCCTGTCCACTTCCAAACACATGTTGAAATACTTAAAAACAGTATATTGACATCGAAACAGCTATCATTAATTTATGAATAAATCTGAAAGTTTTAACAAATTCTAGTTTCATTTTTATTTGATTTATTTGGTTTATTCTTCCTAACTATTTTTAAAATCTAGATTCTTTGTATAATTTTCTGCTTGAATTAAGATAAATTTAAAAGCAACGCCTCTGGGAAAGAGACTTTTTAAAAGAAATTTACGACCATCCATGGCCGTTCCTTAACCATATATTATTTCCTCTGGTTCCAGTAAATGAAGATATTTCTGTGACTTGGTTTAATTAGTTTGTATAGAAACGATGATATTTATTACGATTGGAGAGAATTTATAGAAAATTTATTTATCCTTGCGACACGCTGTTTTAGCTTTTAGTGTCCAGTTTAAATTTGATGGTGGACATTTTTAATATTATGTTATAACCAGTTTTGTTGTTGGACGGACGAAACTGCTTTTAAGATGTCTTAATAGAAAACTCTTGTTACGAGTGAAGCCTAAAAATTGAACTTCAAACTTTTAGGTTGATAATTTAAAAAGATTTTATTCTATTAATTTTATAATTGTATACATAACAGCTAGAAACGCAAAAAAAAATACCAAAAAGAGAAAATCTATATACAGTATAACTGCATACTCTCCAATTACAGTTGAGTCCATGGTTCTTTGGTGGCGCACTCGTGTAATTTTTGGTGTAGGTACTGTAAATATTTTTTCACCAACTCGAATCAAAACTTTTTGTATTGTATAATATACACCGCTCGATATGGCTTATTTGACATTACTTTTTTTTCAGAGTAAAAAAAGGAGAATTGTTAAAATAATGGCTCCAGTTGGTGCTTAAAGCGACCCACAAAGTAGTAGTAATGACGAACAAGTATTATCTCGTAATTTTTTGAAAGAATTCACAGAAGACACAAATGATGTTGAAGAAAATATAATTTCTGAGATATAGAAGAAGCTGTAGAAATATTACCTGTTTCGGTCAGTAAACAAAGACTAGCAGCAGCTACTCCATCAGTAGTGCCACAAATTTTCTCCAGTAGTCCAAAAACAAGCAAGTTCCTCACCATAAAACACAGGTGGAAAAAAGGTAAGAGCCTTCATTCAACTGGACGACTGATGATTTTGAATATGGGGCAACAACAGAACAAAGTCATGATTTTCAAAACCCCAAAATATAAAAACAGCTTTGGAATTAATCGTAGAACAAACTAACCTGTATTCGACACAAACGTTTCACAAATGTGTAGACACAAGTATAGATGAGATGCACGATTTCTTAGGTATCGAAATTTTAATGGAGATTGTTGACATGCCGGCGTACACGGACTATTGGTCTCAAGAAACGCGATATGAACTTATTGCAAATGTAATGTCACTAAAGAGGTATCAAGCAATACTACGCAGCCTACATTTTGTCAATAATGAGGAATTGAATAACGACAGATATTTCAAAATAAGGCCTATTAAAGATCGTGTACAAAGAAACTGACGCAAAATTGAATCAAAGTCTAGATGTTCAGTGGATAAAAATGATGGTCCCATAAAAGGCAGGCTCGAGAAGACACGATATGTGAAGAAAAAACCAAAAAAATGTTTCAAAATGTTTTGTTGAGACCTATCGGAATGGTTTATGATTGCTTTCCCAATAGAGGAAACGATACCTTTAGAAAGCATCGTTTTACAGATGAGGAAAATAACATGGGATTTGAAGCCAAATGTGTTTTAGCACTATGTTCAATAATCCAAAATAAACCTTTATCGATGGTTGATTTCGATAATTAATTTAGAAGTTTAGAACTTATTACATTGTAATGTACCTACCTACTCACATGTAAGATAATTAAAGTATCTATGTATTTCTATATAGTTTTTAGTCACCTGGTATATGTTATTTACAATTATGAAAAGTTCTCATGTATAATCACTAATAATTATTTGCTGTTAGAAATCAGAATCAATACTCTTCATAAATATTTTCCTATTTAGAATAAATAAGTTTCGCTAGTTTATTCGCCTAATACTTCGTATCTATGGAATAATAATAATTTATTTCTCTTATTTCTTTGTTCGATAAGCTATCCGTATTTGCTATTTTAATATTAATATTTGAGTCCAATCTCTTGTACTCAAATCCATCCAGAAACATCGTGAAATAATTGTAGATAACAGAACTTATAAATTCATAGTTTTAAGAAATAACAGGCAGTGTAATTTTCATCCTCTAATATAATAAATTTATACATGTCAATATATTCTGTTTAATTCCAAAACAAAGAGTTAGTCCGGAGAAGAAATAAACGCATAGTATTCCATAACAAAATTTGGTGTCAGAACGTGGGATATTAGTAGCAGAGTTCCTCTGATTGCTGATAGAAGGAGAGCTGAGGAATTTTTGAATTGACTTGTTTCCTTCGAGGAATCATTCAAAAAAAACTGTCATGTGTGGAAAAATCGCCACTACAACTAATTACATTGGGGTCCAGTACATCCAGTTCGAAATCCAGTTCCAGTCATAACCCAATTGTAGTTCCATCGGAAGTAGAGGTGAACCCGTGGAATAATAGACTATGCGACCAACAACAATATTCTACTTGTAAGTACATTCTATCTTAAATTCTGTCTCATATTTTAAAAATCTTGTAAACGTATGTCTACTTTATATCCTGATATAAGTAACTTATTTGACGAACAAATACCTTCTCCCGACTCAAATTCTCTTTCAAATTCTTCTACTTCTAATTCAAATAAAATGTCAGTATCAATTGAAATAGCTGAAAAACTTCTCATTAGATTTGATGGTACAAAATCAAAATTATACGAATTCATAGACAATTGTGATAAAGCATACAATTTAGTAAATCCGCAATCCAAACCCATCTTATTAGCCATTATAGAAACCAAATTAACCGATAAAGCTAGGGCCATAACTAGAAAACAGAACATTTGACGAATGGAAAGATTTAAAAGACTTCTTATTAGATGCTTATTCTGAACGCCGAACTGAAGGTCAGTGGCAATTGGAATTACATTCCTTACGTCAGATGCCCAGTGAAAATGTAATGTCATTTGCAAATAAAGTTGAAAATTGCTATATAAAATTAATAAATACACTTGATCCAGACTTATCTCCAGATGCAAGAAATGCATGTACTAAACTCTTAAAAACTCAAGCACTAAATGTCTTTATTAGAGGATTAAACAAAGACCTCTCTATTTTAATCAAAGCCCGAAATCCAGATTCCTTAGAAAGAGCTGTTGCTATAGCAATTGCCGAAGAACAAGAACAGTTATCAAGACAAGAAATTTTCAAACCATTCTGTAATATTTGCAAACGAAACAACCATTCCTCAAATAACTGTCGATATAAAAACAATTCAGATAGAAATGTTAGATATCTTCAAAATTCTAGTTTTCAAAACCCAAAATATCCTAATTCAAATCTTCAAAGGTCAAATTCTCAAAATCAAAATTATAAACCTTCAAATTCAAATTCCAATTCTGATTTTCCTCCAAACTTAAGAAAAGAAAATACCAACACTTCCCAACGTTTTTGCAGATACTGCAAAAAACCAGGTCACGTTATAGAAGAATGTAGAAAACGCGAATTTAACAATAAAAACAAAAATCCAACAAATTCTTTAAACTTCCAGAATCCTCGACAACCAACGGTCGATTCTCGAGGAGTTCGTTCAGTTCAGGCCGTATCACAACCATCAACTTCTCAGTCACTTCCTATGTAGATTTACCCTTAGTAAATAATTCTAATCCATCCTCTTGCAAGTTTCTAATCGATACAGGCGCAGATATTTCTTTAATTAAATATTCAAAAATACTAAACATTCCAAAAATTTATTCTAAGTCTATTACTCTACGAGGCATTGATAAAAATGTCTTAAATCCAAATAAAACTATATGTAGTTGTAACGTAAATTTCAAGATAAAAGATTTTGTCCAAACTCATGTTTTCTATGTCGTAGAAGACGATTTTCCTCTTCATTTCGACGGTATATTAGGTAGCGATTTTTTTGAAATAAATAAATGCCAAATTGATTATAAAGAAAATAAATTAAACTTTAAAAATTGTTCTATTCCAATTGAATATATAAAATCTCCATTAAACAATGACAATGACGAATTTCTGAGAGGATCAAAATATCGAGACAAGTTCTAATATCGATGAAATATTTCCTTATGATGCTAAATCCATAGAGGATCATTCTTATTTAGAAACCAATGATATCCAAATAACCTTAAGTAGTGAAGAACTACTATCCAATCCAATTCAATCTAAATCTAACTCTAAATCCAAGAAAATTCAAGTCCAAAATGTGTAAAATCCACTGGGATATGCACAAATAAAACTTGTAACTCTTCACGAAATCATAAATCAAAATCCTGTTCAGAAGAAAAATCCTGTTCAGACGATCTTATACTAAATCAAAACTCTAATTCTAACTCAAGAAGTAATAAAACTATTCTATCCGCAAGAACTGAAACAATTGTTCAAATTAAAGTAATAAATAATGAATTAAGCGAAGGATTATGTCCCGAACGCGAAATCTTTAAAGGTGTATTTTTATGTCCTAGTGTTGTTAAAGTAAAAAATGATTTCTTTTTAACCTCAATCGTAAACACTACTGAAACGGATGTTGAATTAAACGATATTCAAGTAGCAATAGAAAAAATTCCAAATTTACAAAACAATGCAAATATACGAAAAATGTCTTCTTATAAAGATAATACGAATTCTAACAGAATTGCTAAATTAAAAAATGCCTTGAGAACAGATCATTTAAATAGTGAAGAAAAATCATCTTTAATTTCTATTTGCAAGGAGTACAATCATATCTTTTATCTGGAAGGAGATCAACTTACCAGTACAAATGCCATAACTTGCAAAATTCCTTTAAATTCTAATGTACCTATTAGCACTAAATCATACAGGTATCCTGAAGTACACAAACATGAAGTCGAAACTCAAATAAAAGGTATGCTAGATCAAGGTATTATCGAAGAATCAACTTCGCCATGGAATTCGCCCCCTTTGGGTTGTGCCAAAAAAGGCCGATGCTTCAGCAAAGAAGAAATGGCGAATTGTTATAGACTATCGACGACTAAATGATATTACTATAGGAGATTCATTTCCACTTCCGAATATAGTCGATATATTAGACCAATTGGGTCATTCAAAATATTTTTCAACAATAGATTTAACATCAGGATTTCACCAGATCAAAATGGATCCTGAGGATTCTCCAAAGACTGCTTTTCTCAACTCCGTCCTGGACATTATCAATATTCACGAATGCCATTTGGATTAAAAAATGCTCCCAGTATTTTTCAAAGGCTAATGAATACTGTCCTCGTCAGGAATACAAAATTACAGATGTTTTGTCTATCTCGACGATATAGTCATTTCATGCCGATACATTAGAAAATCATAATAAAAAGATTAAAAGAAGTATTCGAAAAATTGTCTACATTCAACTTAAAAATACAACCAGATAAGTGCGAATTTTTTCGTCGCGAAGTAATGTATTTAGGACATTTAATAACTGAATTTGGTGTCAAACCGGACGAAAAAAAGGTATGTGCTGTTACAGATTTTCCTATACCCAGAACACAAAAAAGATATTAAGAGCTTTTTGGGTCTCACTGGTTATTATAGACGCTTTATAAAAAATTTCAGTGCTTTAACACAACCTTTAACAAAACTGCTGAGGAAAAATGTTGAATTTAATTGGACAAGCATTCAACAACAGTCATTTGAGAACCTGAAATCAATACTTTGTTCAGAACCAATACTTCAGTATCCAGATTTAACCAAACCCTTTGTCTTAACAACGGATGCTAGTAATTATGCAATAGGGTCCATACTTTCTCAAGGTAAAGTACCAGATGATTTACCTATTGCTTATGCTAGTCGTACCTGAACAAAGCGGAATCAAACTATAGCACAACAGAAAAAGAATTACTTGCAATTGTATGGAGTGTTTAAACACTTTAGACCCATATTGTACGGAAATAAATTTTTTCATTTATACGGATCATAAACCACCTCACATGGCTATTTAATGTAAAAGATCCCGGATCAAGACTCGTTAGGTGGAGATTAGCATTAGAAGAATATAGCTATGAAATTATTTATAAACCAGGTAAATTAAATCAAAATGCTGATTGTTTAAGTCGTCCTCCTTTAACCATATCTGAAACAAATATTTGCGAAGAACAAAAAACCCGGCAACAATCACCTTACAAATAAACAAAATGAGTAAAGAAAATAATGACACTTATTCACAGTTCTTATCTAAATCCGAAACTATATTAATAACAAATGATAATATAAAAGAAACAAATGAAAAGATTACATCATTTTCACAAAATTTAGCATTGTTTGTTTCCGTAGATTTAAATTTTAATGAGATCGTTCAGAAACAAATAAATAAACAATTCAGTCATATAGAAAAATTGAAAGCCAAAAATCCAAGACTAAATGACATTATATATATTTCTGATCAAATAAAAACTTTTATTACATATTTATAAAAAATAATTATTGGGACAATACCTCTTATGAAGATATATTTAATTCCCTAATAAAATTAAGAGACTGGTTATTAAACGATAAAATATTAAAAATTTGCCTACCCAGAATAACTTTTAGCTACGATAAATTAAGTTGGGGAAAAATTAGATCTATGATTAGATTTATTTTTAGAAAAACTGATATATCTATTATCATTTATCATGATATACTAACAAATCCTGAACCTGAGGAAATAACTACAATATTACAAGAGAATCACACTAGTCCTAGGCTGGACACTCTGGTTTTCATCGGACATACAATCGTATAAAAAAACATTTCAAATGGAATAATATGAAAAATGATATTAAAAACTTTATAAAAACCTGTGAATCTTGTCAGAAAAATAAACTCGTTAGAAAAAAATTCGTAAAGCCCATGGAGATAACAACAACAAGCTCAAATCCATTAGAAAAAATATTTTTAGATATAGTAGGTCCTTTACCTTTAACCGAGTCAGGTAATAAGTTTCATATTAACATTACAAGATGACTTAACAAAATTTTCTCAAGCTTACGCAATTCCGAATCATGAAACCAAGACTATCGCTGAAAATCTGGTTCGTGGATTTATTTGCAAGTTTGGAAAACCCGATATAATAGTTACTGATCAAGGCCGAGATTTTACTTCCAAATTATTTTCTCAAATCGCCAAGCTTTTTAAAATCAGACATATAAATTGTACTGCTTATCATCCAGAATCAAATGCTGCATTAGAAAGGAGTCACGCTACTTTAGCAGACTACCTTAAACATTATATTAAAGCTGATCAATCCGATTGGACGAATGGCTAGATTTTGCTATGTTTTCATATAATACAACTAATCATACTTCAACCAAATTCACACCATATGAACTAATATTTGGATATACACCTAATCTACCTAGCAGTATAATACGACCAGTAGAACTCAAATATACATATGAAGATTATTTAGATAATTTAACACTTAAACTTAGAAAATCTCATGAGTTAGCAAAAACGAATCTATTAGAATCTAAAGTAGTCAGTAAAAAATATTATGACCAAAAGATTAATGACACCGTTTTCTTAGAAGGACAATTAGTATATCTCCAAAATGAGCAAACAAAGAAGGGTCAAACCAAAAAACTTACACAAAATTATAATGGACCTTATAAAAATCTAGAGATAAATTCTCCTGTCAATTGCACAATTTTAGTAAATAAAAAACCAATAAAAGTTCACATGAATAGATTGAAACATGCTTTTGTTTCAGGTATGCAATAATATGGCTGACAAATAGTGAACAAATTCACAAGAAATATACCAATACTCCTATCAACAAATCACCTGGAATCTATTACGAACACATAAAAAATGTTCAATTTATTGAAACTCATTGGAACATATTAAGTCATATTCCTTTACAACCTTTTACAGACAAATTAAATTTTGTAGATCTCACCTATCAAAAAAACATTAAGACTGTGTCAAAACAAACCAGTTCTTATTGAATTACGATTATGCGATACTTCACTAAAACTCTTAGGACAAATCATACCTAGACTCTTTCAAGATGAACAAACTTTAAAAAAACATAATTCTGCATGAACATTTTAGACCAAAACGCGCTCTATTTAATGCAATTGGATCTGTTTTCAGGACCTTATTCGGTACCTTAGACAGTGATGATGCTGAAAATTTCAATAATGCTATTAACAAAGCTGAAAGTAACGAAAATCATCTTCTTGATTTACTAAAACAACAAATTCATGTAGTAAAAGCCACGATTGCAAATTTTAATAACTCTATTACAAATCTAGACCGAAACAAAGTGATTTTTGATAAAAATTTTGAATCAATTACCAATTACACAGATAAAATGAATAATAAATATTTTAATTTAGATTTAAAACAAAAAATTGAAGAACATTTTACTTTACTAACTTTCTTTATAACAGAATTACAACAAGAATATTCTACTTTAATAAACGTTATTCTATTTGCAAGAAATAATAACCTTCATCCTTCTGTTATAACACCTGAGCAACTAATTCAAGAATTATCTAAAACGGTAACGCATTTACCTAGTACATCGACTTATCCATTTCCATTGACTATCGATTATGCTCATAAATATTTCGATATCATTTTACTTAAATATATATATTTTGATAACAAGATTTTAATTACGTTAGTATACCTTTGGTTAGTAATACTCCTTATTCTCTTTTTAAACTAATATCTCTTCCTATAATTCATCCAACATTAAAGAGACTTACCTTTATTCTTCCATCTGTCAAATATCTTGTTCTTTCAGAAAATAGAAACATTTATGTTACTATTGATACATTAGAAGACTGTTATTCATTAGATGAAGAAAAACTTATTTGCAAAAATCCTGATACTTTCCGATTTACACACACTAATCCAATTTGTGAAACTGAATTGTTAACTTCAATAACAAACATACCATCTAGTTGCGATACTCGTATAATTCAAACAGAATATGAAATTTGGCATAAATTAAACAAACCAAATTCTTGGATATATGTTTTACCCAAACCAACAGATTTAACTTTAAGCTGTCAGACTAGTACGCCAATATCTATTGTTCTTTCAAACACAGGTATTTTTTCTACTTCGAATAATTGCAAAACTTACACCGGATCAACTATTTTGATATCTGTCTCAAATCCAAAAGAAAGTAATTTTCAGTCTATCATTCCAGATTTATCCCTTCCAGAAGTCTGTGTGATGATATTAAGATAAATAATGAATCCAAATTACACCTTGTTCCCTTACAATTAAATAAATCTCGATCGAGATGCATTAAATTTAGCAAGCCATAAACTAGATAATTTAGAGAAAATGACCTCAGAAACAAATATTAATTTTTCAGACACAATAAAAAATAGTTCTTATTTCACTTATGCAATCTTATTTTTGATAAAATGTATGTTACTTTATATTTTATACAGGATAATTAAATATTTTTACCGACGATTTCGTAGAAATCCGTCACATAGTTGTCAACAAATTACAAATTGTTTAACACTAAATATATGTCAAAGTAAACGAAAACATGTACATGAGACAGATTTAAGTATAGATTGTAAACATAATAAAGACAATAATTATAGTGAATCCAAAAAGTGTGAAGAGACTAGTTTCACAGAGACTACACCGATAAGACGAAGTGAAAGACTATCGAGACTAAAAGAAACTATTTAAATGTGTTAAAATAAAATAATAATGTATACAAATGTTTTTATACCATTTAAATGAAAATTCATTTTACAATTATTTTCATTCTTACAAAAGGAGGTGTAATGTACCTACCTACTCACATGTAAGATAATTAAAGTATCTATGTATTTCTATATAGTTTTTAGTCACCTGGTATATGTTATTTACAATTATGAAAAGTTCTCATGTATAATCACTAATAATTATTTGCTGTTAGAAATCAGAATCAATACTCTTCATAAATATTTTCCTATTTAGAATAAATAAGTTTCGCTAGTTTATTCGCCTAATACTTCGTATCTATGGAATAATAATAATTTATTTCTCTTATTTCTTTGTTCGATAAGCTATCCGTATTTGCTATTTTAATATTAATATTTGAGTCCAATCTCTTGTACTCAAATCCATCCAGAAACATCGTGAAATAATTGTAGATAACAGAACTTATAAATTCATAGTTTTAAGAAATAACAGGCAGTGTAATTTTCATCCTCTAATATAATAAATTTATACATGTCAATATATTCTGTTTAATTCCAAAACAAAGAGTTAGTCCGGAGAAGAAATAAACGCATAGTATTCCATAACACATATCTTCGAAGTGAATTTGAAATACTTTCTTTGGAAACTGTTAGGAAAATTAGTGGGATTGTCTACTTGAATCTGATAAGAAAATGAAAAAGATGGAAGAGGTTCTTTTCACCAAAGAGTAGACAATGATAGTAGTATTGTAAAGTGGTGCGATAACAAGTCGTCCGAATAGATGGTATATGGGCATTTTTTCTTAAATTATAGATACATCCATTAATAATGCTTGGTAATGCTTGGCTACTATATAAACGTGATGCAAACATTCTACAAGAAGATAAAAAAACAGTAATGCCTTTGAAACATTTTAAAATTAAACTTGCCAAAAGTCTACAGCAGGCTTACAAAATAAAAAAGAGGACGTCCCAGCAATGAGCAGCTACCACTACCTTCCAAAAAATTAAAAACCCACTGAAGCCTAGACCCCAAGATGATATCAGATTAGATCATCAGGATCATTTTTTAGTATACGGTGCAATGGGCAGGTGCAGAAATTGCAAGAAGGGACAAACTGCCATATTTTTTAATAAGTGTAATATTAGACTATGTATAGTGCATAACAAGAATTGTTTTATGGATGCTCATATTCATAAATCCATGACAAGCGAATTATTTACTACAACAAATGACCAAGTAGAGAGATGGAAAGAGCATTTTCAGGAGATGCTAGGTACGCCCAGGGAAAACGCACATAAAATTGTCGAAAACCTGCAGAATATAGACTTGTGTCTATCTTACGAGGCCCCTTTCAAAACGGAGATAATATCAGCTACTAAATCTCTGAGAAATAAAAAGTCTCCGGGAATCGATAACATTGCTGCCGAAATACTTAAAACTGATCCGCATCTAACTGCTGAACTTTTGCTTCCCGTAATCCGAGAGGTGTTGATAACAAACCGCATTCCAGCGGGCTGGAAAAGGAGTAACATTATTAAGCTTCCAAAAAAAGACAACCTCACACTGTGCAAAAAGTGGAGAGGAATAACCGGGATTACCGCAATAAATAAAATCTTAACGACCATCATATTTAAAAGATTAACAAACAAGATTAAATTTCGAGCATAGACCACATTAATATTGTGAGAACACACTCCTATACGTGGTTTTTGTTCACTTCGAGCGTGCCTTTGACAGCAAATCTGCTGCTTGGTACATGCTGCTTTATGGAAAATTTTAGAGCTAAGAAACATCCTCCATAAAATAATTTCCATTATAAAGGCACTGTACACTGAGACGAAATGCAGCGTGACACACAATGGAATTAACAGCGACGAATTTGACATACTTACTGGAGAGAGACAGAGATACGTGCTTTCTCCGTTTCTTTTTTAACATAGCAGTAGACTACGTTCTCTCCAAACTAGACTGCGACACAAGAGGGATATAATGGACGTTAACCACATGCCTAAGAGAACTGGAATACGCCGAGGATATCTACCTGTTATGACAAAGGTTTCAAGATGTGGCTGATCAATTGGAAACACTTTCCACTGAAGCCAATAGAGTAGCTTTGAAAATCAATATTAGTAAAACCAAATCCACGTGAGTAAATGCAAGAAACAACACGCTATTTACTATCAACAACATGCAGATTGAAAATGTGGACAACTTTACGTATTTTGGAAGTGTCATAACAGAAAGCGGAGGTACAGAGGACGATATTCATATGAGGATACGAAAAGCTCAACAAACATTCAGCATGCTCAACCCTGTTTGGAAATCTGGCGAGTATGCTACAAGGACAAAGATCCGCATATTTCAGTCAAATGTCATGTCTGTTCTATTCTACGGATGTAAAACCTAGAAAGTAACAAAAACCGTTACAGATAAACTGCAGGTCTTTATTAATAAATGTCTACGATGCATTGTTCCTAGTTTCTGGTCTTACATCATCAGAAACGAAGATCTACTATACTTGACCGAAACAAAAATGGTAGAATATCAAATAAAGTCCAGAAAGTCGGGTTTAATTCGTAACACACTCAGAAAAAATAATTCCAGTATTGCAAAGATTGACCTAGAGTGGAAGAAGAAAAAGAGGTCGCCCAGTACACACTTGGAGAAGATCCATCATGGACGAGATAACACGTCAAGGAAAGTCTTGGAATGAGGTGAAGGCCATTACCCTCTGTATACTCTGATATACAATCCACATTTTTGACATATACATCTCATATATTTTTTGTTGTTATAGAATATTTGTATGATGCCCAAACAGCAAACACCAATTTTCAGATTTTAAGATTCAATTTTAACCTTTTGCCAAGTTAAGGGTGAATGATGACGCTCTATCTATTTGAAGTTTGTAATGATTATTTTGCCTACCATATTAGGATCAGCGGGTTGGAAATTGGGGACAGGAATTACTTGGGTGGAGATAGGGTAAGCAAAACAAGCCGGAGCGTTTGCGAACGGCTACTCAGTGTTTTTTTTTTAGAGATGGGTCGTAAGAAAGTGAATGACAAGGGGCCTGGAATGGGGTAACTACAAAAATAAATAAAAACGGGTACTTACATGAATCTCCTGGATAAACACAACACATGAAGGTTCTTAAGCTATTTGAATCTGATGCCGCTTACAAGAATATTCCTGCTGAAATACCGAAAATACCAAACTATTTTCGATAACAAAAAAAAAAACAAAAGGAAAAAAACCATTACGAATTTGATGAAAATTTGGACTAACACCGAAACCAACTGTCTTTGACAGTGACCTCACTGAGAGTGATAATCTTTAAAAAGCATTTGCCCAACTCGGTATAAACAAAGCATTAACCAACATAATCTGTTTATTTGACGCGCAAAATATCCTAAAGCGGCTATCATTCAAAGAAATACCGAAGAAATACGCATCTGTGATATATAAACAAACTTTAAATTATTATCAATTCCAGCGATGCAAAAAGATTGAAAATACTTTTTCGGTGTTTTAGTATATACGATAGAAAACAGAAATATATTGAAAATATTCTTCGGTGTTTTAACACATACAAGGCGATTTGAAATGCTACAGGTTAAGTAGTTAAGTATAAGTTTACTTACATTTGTAAATGTTTAATTTTTTGGTTAAGTTTTTTAACATAAATGAAGAGATACAGTACAGGGATAAATGAATTTATTGAAAGTTGCTTCTTTGCGTGTGAAACAGCTAAGATATCTAGTTTCTGCTTAAATTGTATTGATGAATTCAAGTGAAATAAAAACAGTTATATCTGCGTATGGTGGTGATAATACAAACACAAATTTTGGTGGTTGGATATCTTGTTTAATTATATTTTAAAGTACTTATGTATTAACAAATAACTATTCACTGAAAAATTGTTGTTTTTATTTATTATAGACCTCACAGTTTAATTTAAATTAAATATTCATAGGTAAACTGAAAAAGATTTATAGGCCTCAAATTAGATAAAAAGAGCATGTTTCAATTTACGGTTCGATGGAGTACCTTTTGACCCGCTTTAGGGGATTTTAGCCCGCCCCCCTCCCTTCCCACATAAGTCCTTCTTGTGCCGTTTCTTTTTTTTTCAAAATTATGATTTGGTCATCCTAGTCTAACCAGGATTCTTAACTTAAGGATTCCATGGGTAGATAGAGTCACGAATGCAGAAGTGTTACGGAGAATAGGCAGAGAGAGGGAAATAGAAAATACAATAAAAGAAAGGAAATTGCAATATCTCGGACATGTAATGAGAGGCGAAAGATTCAACATTTTGAGAATCATAATTCAAGGAAAAATACAGGGTGTGAGAAGCGAAGGAAGAAGACCCGTTTCCTGGTTGAAGAACCTGAGAGAGTGGTTTGGTTTTGGTTGCAGCTCAAGGCAATTGTTCAGAGCAGCTGCGTCGAAGGTCAGAATAGCCATTATGATTGCCAACCTTCGTCGCGGAGATGGCACTTAAAGAAGAAGAAGTCTAACAAGAAGATCTAGAAACTGATTAATCCTAGTAGATATTACCGTTAATTTAAAGGTTAATTAACGAACGAATGTAATTTTTCTTTAGTGAATTTTGGCTGTTGTTTCGACAGATGCGAATATTTAATATCATTTTTAATCGTGATTTTACACGAAACAAACAAACCACTCAAAAATATTTGTTTTCCATAAAATATACTTCTTACTTTTACTCACAGCGTATAAAATGATTTAAGTTTTTCCATATTTCAAAATTGTGAGCGATAATAATTCAACACTGCATTAAAGCCTTGTAAATATCAATAAATTTCACGTGTTCCTATTTACGCCGGAAAGATAAAAATAAACGCGATACACATAAAACCTCATCAAAGCCGGTGAGATCAAACGTGTTTGTATGCAGAACAGAACAGAGGAGCAACATCACTAACTTGATCCAGAATCGTGGTGTTGAAACATTGATAAAAAACATTAAAGCATATATTTACTTATGACAAGTAGGTTCTATAAATAAAAGTACTTGAAAGCCCCTTTTTGATAAAACCGAACTTCATTCTAGTTATAATAAAGCCGAAAATAAAAAAAACGTTCATGGCTAAACGTTTCTAGAAAAATACAGCAAACCGTTTGTTGTTACAAGTACAGCGTTGTTAAGTTGTGTATTATGTATATCACCTATTTTTCTTCATGTGTTAAGCCTTTTAATTCTAGTAATTAAAATTTCTAGTCTTATTTCAAATAATATTGCTATCTGTGATTATCTAATTCGCTATTATCTGAATTCGCCATTCTCTTACGTAGAACTTACTTCAGTCATTAAAACTCTTAAACACACTACTCTTGGCCCGACGATATTGCCTATACTTACTTATGTTTATGAAAAAAAAAACTAAACACCTTAGATCACCTTAAACTTCTTGAAATGTTAAATTTAATCTGATCATTCAATAAATTTCCGAAGCAGTGCCAAACCTCAATTATACTAATTAAATAATAATTAAAAAGACTAATCACTCACTTGCACCATGTACTCAAAAGACTTAAATGGTTCTCTCAAAACTCAAGACAATCTAATAATTCTCCAAAGTCATATTTCCGATGATTTACAAAAATGTCAAGAAGCCATCGCTGCTGTATATTATATTCAAGGCGCATTTGATACTATTAACATGCACTCTATACTGAACAAACTAACCCTTAATAATATTAAGGACAACATATATAAAATTACTTATCATCACAAGTATCTGTTAATGGTATTTTTTCATCAGTCCACACTTAAACCGATGGGGTACCACAAGGCTCAGTATTAAGCCCAACTCTTTTTAATCTGGCAATACGCGATTTATGCTCTGTTATACTTTCCTCCACAAATGTCCTGTATGCAGACGACCTAATAATTTACTGCTACGGACGATCTGTAGATAAGTCTTGTTAATAAAACAAGCTCCATAGGCTTATCGTTATCATGTATAAAATCAAAAATAATAAAATTTAGTAGATGACGATGGTTTGGAAAAGTACCGACCACCGCACCAAAAGCCTGATGTCTCACACACTTCAAATGTTTTTAAAGATCATCCATAAACGCATTTACCAAATACTTTATATGGACATTGAAAAACCCCAATTTAGACCCCTTAGAGGCGTAGGTACCTGTGAGGCTCTCTTTGCATTCAACGTACTAATCCAGAGATGCTTAAATGTGAATCAAGATATGTACGTCTGTTTCATAGATTACAACAAGGCTTTCGATAAAGTCCACCACAAAGGGCTAATGGACGTTCTCAAAGCAAAACAATTACAATACAATGACCGAGCATGTAATAAACAACGAAGTCATGAGAAGAGTAAACAAAAGAATGGAAATAATGGAAATGTATGGATGCACATCAATCGAGGTATTCAGACGGGCAGCATCTAAGATCATCAATCATCATGATTGCCAACCTCCATCGCGGAGATGGCACGTAAAGAAGAAGCAGATGAGGGTTCGCTTCCTGTATAACTGTACAAGTGTATGGTCACCCTTGAGAATTTTTAGTTACGGATTTTTATACCTACAAATACTGACCAACACAGATCGAAACGAGACATCGGACTGTAAACATCACCAGTTTATCGGAGACGCGGACCTGGGTTACGCCAGGTATTCTTCGTGTTATTTAAATAATTACTAATTTATTCACAATCAAAATATTGAATTTTTTTCGTTATCATTCTAATCATATAACCAACGAACTTGTTAGAGAATGTAAAGTACTCGGTTTAACGTTTGATTCACGACTAAATAATATCAAAACTCTTTCGCACTATCAATGGGGGTACACATGAAAATTCCTTCTTAAGATTACAGATTTCTTATTCGTTCCTTATTGGGATTATGGATCTTACATATACATATCTGCTTCTAAAATACACCTTAGTCTTTTAAATTCGATATATAACACAGCTCTCCGTATCTGAATAGACGCTTTCCGATATAGCCCTGTAGAAAACCTATAATGTGAAGCAAATAAACCCCCTCTTTGGATTAGACGGGAGCAACTATTACTCTCCTACGCAATATCTATTTCTTCTAATCACTCTAATCCAGTATATCCTCCTTTGAATCATCCACGAATAAATTACATGACCTCACTAAATTATCATTACTAAAACCCATCGCACTAATTTTGGCACAGATACTTGATGACATCTACCCTCGTAAACAATCCCACTTGTCTATACCCGTATTCTCCTTGGTATATAGTCAAGATATGATGAATAGACAAGATATGATAAATTTAAAACTCCCACGGAACTCATTACAAAAACTTTTAAAGAAATTATCTTCACTGTAATATAGACTGATGCTTCAACAAATGATACAAGATAGGCTGTTCTGTTAGAACGTCACACACTCTTATCACTCTTATTACGTCATTACTTATCCCATCCTTTTGCAGCGTCCATACTAGCGAATTATTCAACACACTTTAAGCTTCCAAATACATTTCATCAACAAAAAAGCATATTGTTATATGCACAGACACTTTAGCCTCAATCCAATATATCTAAAATGTATTCACTGATCATACCATCGTCCAAAAGCTCCATGACCATTACCAACTTATCTTTTCCCAAAAAATAACAGCTACTCCAATCTGGTTACCATCCTTCTTCTTCTTCTTCCTTCTAGTATGTAGGTTAAAGCTTGTTTCTTCTTCAATATTAGCCTCCTAAATTGTTTAAATTGTTGCACCATCTTTTTCGTGGTCTGTCAATACTTCTTCGTCCCTTTGGTGACTTATTTCGTGCTATTCGTACTATTCTATGCTCTGCCATTCTACAGATGTGTTCGTTCCACTCCTGTTTTTGTTTTGTCACCCATCCATTTATGTCTTATATATTGCATGTTCTTGTTATGTTTTCGCTTCTCTCCCTATCCAACAGACTTCTCCCTGATATTCGTCGGAGTATTATCTCTGTTGTTTCTAGCAGTCGTCTCGTTTTAGATGTGTCAGGTCTTGTCTCCGCCGTGTATGTTAATATAGGTCTAATTGCTGCTTTATAGATTCTTGTTTTTGTGTCTTGTCTTAGGTGTTTGTTCTTCCAGATTGTGTCATTAAGAGAACCCGCCGCTTTACTTGCTTTTAAGCTTCATTGTCGTACTTCTTCTTCAACATCTCCGTAACTAGTTATATTTATTCCCAGATATCTAAACGTTGCTTCCTGCTTTATTATTTTCCCATCAATTTCGATTTTACACCGTAGCGGGTATTTAGATGTTGTCATACATTTGTTTTTTTCTGTTGATATTACCATATTCTATTTCTTAGCTGTTGTATTGAAGATATGTGTTAATCTTTGGAGCTCGTCTTCTGTCTCGGCGATTAATGCGGCGTCGTCTGCATAACAATCATAATATTTGGATTTGTTTGTTCCCCATTCTGTAGCCATGACCTTTACGTACTGCTTGTATTATTTCGTCCATTATTATATTAAAGAAAAGTGGGCTCAACGAGTCACCCTGTCTAACTCCGCTTTGTACTGGTATACACTGTGTTAGTTTTCTATTTATCTTTGCCTGTATTCGATTATAGAGGTAGATGTTTTCGATGGTTTGTATAATATTACCATCCCATATTGGTATAACATGCAATGAACTTGCAGACAACCACGCAAAACTTACCTATATTAGTAAGAACTTAAAATATCATATTAAAAGAAGAACAAGAACTGTATAGCCACAACACTGGGATACCAACTGTCAGCTTTACATCAAATCCAACATTTAATCGACAGTCCTCCTATTTTTAGCCCCTTTGTCCAGACGAGATCTTTTCGTGGCAGGGAGACTTTGGATCGAACATACAAAATTAACATTTGGTAACCTGATGTCATCCAGTAACCAACCTACTTGTTGTGACAAGCTGTCAATCGAACTGGCAGTCAATCACATACTCACCGAATGCCATCAATATTCAGCCAAAAGACTATTTTATCGCCTGAAACCTAATATACGAGATATCTAAATAATGCTTATTTATAATGGTAACACGGTATTATTTATTATGTTAATATAAATGGTTATTCGAATACTATTTTTCCTTTGTTCTCAAACTAATTTAAAACAACCGTAAAATAAACCCAACTCTGCACGTTTTTTATATTTATAAAACGATCTTTTTCCTCTTTTACAAATGGAAAAGCATATCAAAACAATACATTGTTAATGCTACTTCTCGATCTAAAATCTTCTTTAATAATACAACTGCAGCAGTTAATCTATGTTAACTCGCAAGGGTTTATAACCCACTGTTCGGGAAAGCAATTATCTCCAGTTGTGTTTTCCGCCGTTTCTGTTTTCCTTTTCTACATTCTCCATCGTAGACTAATAAATTTTCCTGAGAATTTGCCAGTAAGCTCTTGTTTAGTCGGATCGCTGCCACGAAAATCTCCACGAAAGCTTAGCCGTGGAGTGGGTGATATAGTCTAATGAATGTTGAATAGAAAAGTAGCGGAATTGATTAGATATGGTACTGATAGCGAATAAAAAACGAAGTTAAAATTATAGTTTTATAAAAAAAAATGAGTTAAAAGTTTTGTAACTTTAATTAAAAAACTTATTTTTGTACAAACATTATGTTGCAGTTCCGCAACTATATATAAACCTTGTTAAATTATTAAGAGACAGTGTTCTGAAGTATTTCCACTTCATTGGATAAAATCTATCTCCTCAAGAATTTCCATGTTTATTGTCAAACAATTACAATAGTAAAAACTGAAGTTCTCCATTTAGCAATACAGGATAGTTTGAACCATATTCTTCCAACCATTAATTAATAGAGTACCGGCACGTAAGTAATGTTTTATTCATTTACTAATTTATTACAACTCAATAGACTATTTTTATACCAACTTGTGGGTCTTACCTTGTCTGCTTAAACAGTTTATTCATTTTGAAAAACCACAGACACGTAATATTGGCATATTTACTGTAATTTATATCATTTATCTTTATAAGACAACACCCTAATATGAGTTTTATTATTTTAGCATTTAATTAACTTTGTATCGAGATCTGAAGATGCTTTGCATATTGTAGAAAGCGAAACAGGTCGTCTAGATCAGGGTTGTCCAACTGGCGGCCCGCGGGCCGCATCCGGCCCGAGAGGCTATTTGTTGTGACCCACGTAAGATTTTCGAAAAGCATATATTTTCTTTAGATGCTGCCACTGTGAAAAAATATTTTTTAATTTATTTTATATTTTACGGTTTAGCAGTGTTTTTACATCACAAGTACTGTACCGCGTGCCGCTTCGCGGATGTGTAACGAACACAATCCTCCTCCATCACTATGAGATCTGCACTGATTACTGCGCATCACAGTTCACGCAGGCCACACCTCCCACTGCTTACCATCCGTCGCCAGCCGCCATCGTGCCAGTGTGCTACTGACAGTACTGACACGTAGGCTAGTCGGCTAATCTATTACGTTGCTAGTGAACAGTGAACTTGATTAATTCTTTGTCTTGATTCCTCTTATACAATAATGAGTGTAAAACCAGTAAAACGGAAAATTGATAGTGAGAACAGAATTTACAAAGAAAGTTGGGAGAGTGATTACTTGATTGCTAACAATAATGGAAAGTTGCAGTGCTTAGTGTGCATGAATGTCGTTTCAGTGCCTAAGGAATATAATGTGAGAAGACATTACACAACAGTGCATGAAAATAAGTATGCTACGTACACAAATGAAAGTCGGCGTGCCTTAGTTGCAGATTTGAAGAAAAAGCAAACTGGTATGTTCAGTAAAATATTACACTCTCAAACACATTCTTTGCATACATCTTAAGGAGTGTCGCTTGAGCTGGCAAAAGCAAAAAAACCTTTCACTGATGACAATTTGATAAAAAAATGTGCTGTTGAAATGGCCAAAGCTTTCAGTGATTCTAAAATGGCGGAGAAATTTGAATCAGTGCCACTTTCACATCAAACCATACAAAGAAGGATTGTTGCTATGGGTAAGCAAGTAGAAAAATCTATGCTTAGCCTGGTTAAGAAAAGTTCATATTTCTCACTTTGTTTGGATGAAAGCACTGATCAAACCGATGTTAGTCAGCTGTTAATATTTGTGCGCACTACTTTTGATGATTTTACCAGTAAAGAGGAGTTATTTGATATTTGTCTTCTTTATGGAACAACAAAAGGAAAAGACATCTATGAGGCTGTGAAGAAAACAGTTGACAGAATTGGAGGCTTTGATAAATGTTCAGCCATAGCAACAGACGGGGCCCCATCAATGACAGGTAAAAAAATTGGATTAGTGGGTCTGCTTCGAGAAAATGGTGTCACTTGCCCAACAATTCATTGTATTATACATCAGGGAGCTTTATGTGGAAAATCAGTCAAGGAAGATGAAGTTTTCCAAACCGTGATTAAGATTATAAATATGATTAGAGGTGAAAATCGATCTCTTTTACACAGGCAACTTTTTAGTGGAAACAGAGGCTGAGTATGGAGACTTGCTAATGTACAACCATGTAAGGTGGCTGAGTGCAGGAAAGTGAATGGAATGATTTTTTGCCATAAGAAAGGAAATCCCTGCATTCCTCAACAAATACGTTTCATCTGACACAACTGAACTGGAAGAGCAGTTTAAGGATCCAGAATTCTTAATACAGTTAGCTTTTATAACAGATCTGACTAATCATCTTAACATGTTAAACTTAAGTCTTCAAGGAAGAAACCAGACGGTTTCAGATTTGATCGGAATGATAAACGGATTCCAGAATAAGCTGAACGTGTTTAAACCTGCTTTGGAAAAGAACAACCTGACACACTTCCCTAGCTGTCTGCAAATAGCAGAAGAATTCAACGGTGAGGAAAATATTGAGTTTTCATCCTGCATTTCACAAATTGAACAAGTTATTGATGAATTCAATACAAGATCAAAAGCACTTCTTTATAATAACCCTCTTGGAGCAACCATTGATGGTCAACCACCCAACTTACAGCTTGAGTTATGTAATCTTCAAGCAGACATCTTCCTAATCACCAGACAAGAAAAGGGACCTGAATTTTTCAAATTACTGTCAAATGAGAAATTCCCAAACCTGCGAGATTTTGGACTGAAAATGACGTCAATGTTCGGAAGCACATATACATGTGAAAGTGCATTTTCCTCCATGAAATACATAAAAAATAAAAACAGAAGCAACCTTACCGATTCTTCCTTACGTCATCTTATGAGAGTGTCTACAACTGAACTGGAGGTGGACATTTCTTAATTCGTGGATGAAGCCGATCGACCACAGTCCTCACAATACTTGGATATATCTTTTTCGTTGCTTTTGCAATGTTTGTCTTGTTTATTGAAAAGTGTTATCAATAAATTTTCCGTTTATAAAAAAATGTAGTTGTTGAGCAATAAAAGAAATAATACTCTTTTTTGTTTTAATTATTTTTATACCTCACTTTATTTTGTTATTACTTGTAACAAAATTATTATATGGCCCGCGACAACAGCTAAAGTTTTAGTTTTGGCCCTTGAGTCATTGCAAGTTGCGACACCCCTGGTCTAGATAGTTAAATTAAACTGTTCTGAAGCTATTTTCTTGTGGCATTGTAAATTAATTACTATTTAACTGGAATAAGCCACAATTAAAGATAAAAATACGTTTATTGACGTTTCAATTTCCACTTCGGAAATCTTAAGTATTTTGAGAACGATTCCGAAGTGGAAATTGAAACGTCAATAAACGTATTTTTATCTTTAATTGTGGCTTATTCCCAGTTAAATAGTAATTAAATTAAACTGATTGTGAGTAAGTTTTATTTAATATTTCTTTTACCTATTTGAAATGCACTCACACAAGCAACACATTCATGATTATAATTACAGTTATATTCTTAATCAACTTAATATTGACAAGAAGAACTGAATTCGAATTATATTTTTTACATAAGCTTCTAAATGGATTTATTAATTGCCCTGAAATTTTGGGTTTAATCTCATTTAATATACCTATGCGAAGAACCCGTAATTCTGACCTGTTTTTTGTACATTTCCATTCTACTAATTATGGACTTAATGAAATTATACGTAGGTACGGCGAACAATTACCAAACAGATTTAGAATTATTTAATACTTCAACCGCATTATTTAAAAAACATGTTAAGAAACTGTTGTATTCATGAGATATCCGGAAAAGATACAAATTCATAAGACAGTCTGTGAAGCTTGTTTCCCACAAGTAATGATAGCTACAAAAGATGCAACCTATTTTGGTAACGATGAATGAAACACGATTAAACAAAAAAAGAATTTGTATTTTTCCCGAATCTCTGATGAAGCAGAGGTTATGCTGAAATGACGTTATAAGAACCTAATGATACAGATTCATACACAGAATGTTTGACGAATTATACTGTTGCGCCAAATATATGGCCTTTCAATTCATCATAGCGATAGCAAATCTTTTGCTGAAGTGTAAATTTTGCATTTTTTCGAATAGCTCAGAAGGGTAGAAACTGATTTTGTTAAATCGTGGTTCGTTCACAAATTTACAAGTGTCTAGTATGAAGGTTGGACAGTTCGCGCGACACTGACGCAATCAACTTTATCTCATGGGTATTGCGTTCGCTGCTAGGTAGCACCACACAACAAATAACAATTGTTTTCTGTTCTGTGGTAGCACCATTATTCATAAATGAGTAAATACACTGTCCTTCTACAGGGAGCATGTTATTTCGTAAGGTTAAATACCACTATTCGGCAATATGATGCTTATTAATCATTGCAGAGATTCAAGAAAAGAAGCACTAGTTCATCTCGGTCAATTGGATAATCTGAATTCCAACTTATTAAATCAGATTTAATTCGTTAAGATATAATAACAGCTTATACATACATAAACAATAAACTTTGCACTACACTCGAAAAAGAGAGAAAATCCGACGGATTATCATTTTTATTTTAGCTTATTCTAATGAACTGGAACGCTTGTGCAAAGAAAGTAGTTTAACAAGGTCTCATTGTCGCCTTTTTGAAAGCCAACAAAATATTTTTGTGGCTGAACGTTCATAAAAAACAACAATGAATGGTTTTAGTAGCACAACAAACGTGAAGGCGATTATTATCTTTATATGTATATGTGTGGAGGCGAGTAAACTGCGATTTTGAATATCTGCATGCAATGTACACAAAAAAATACCAGATTTATATCCATGGAATTTTAAAAAGAGTATGGATTCAAGCCCAATAAATAAAATAGCGCCTTAAGTAATAATTAGAACACAGGTATTACAGGACCTAAATATGTTATATGTATATTATACAGAATGTAGTAGCATATGCAAAAAAAGTGTGATTAAATGTAGAAAGGCCTACATCTGGATGTCATCCAGCCACTAGTTCTGTGTCCGTTTCCTAGTGCAACTGCGTATCTTAAATGTGTACATATATTCATAAACTTTTTCCTTTTTTATTTCTGTTTATTGTAATAGCCTACTGTCAACTTAATTCGTCTGCCTAGATGGCACTTACGTAGCGTAAACTGGGATACGTATCAAGCTCAATACTGGAGAACGATATCGGACATATTGAGCCTAAGGTAGAAAACTACAAAAGATTCACCAAACTTATAATCAGTTGTGCTTAAAAATACATTTCACACTGTCCAACCAAATCCTACATTTCATGCAGGACTAAAGAATGTAAAGACCTGTGTGATCAAAACGAGCAACCAGAGACCTAGACGTAAGTGAACAATTTCTAGAGTCTCTAAATACCACTAGGTGGAGGGAAACTTCTAAAAATGTTACCCTCACGCGTAGCACTGCCTGGAACCTACTCAGAAAACTGAAAACAGGCCCTAACTTTATCATCAAACCCAGAAAATAGAGCTCAACGCATTTCCCGGCTCTCCTAACCAGACATAGAACAGTTCATTAAAGATAAGTACGATATCAGCTGAAAAAAATCAAAAGTGCACTTCAGCAATGCCTGTCAATCATAAGGCAAATAGAGACCGAAGAACTTTCATAGAACACACTAGTCCAAAAACTCGAAAGTAGCTTCTAGATTTATTCAACCAGACAATGCTGCCTATATTAAAAAAAAACAAAGTCATCGCCATCTGCAAATCAGGCAAAAAGACTTACAGATAGAGTAACAGAGCAGATGATGATGATGCAGATGATTATTTAGATGATAATCTATGAGAAGCTCTTGCAATCTGTCAGCTGAAAGTTACCCATAGAACAAGCTGGATTTATGCCAGACAGAAACTGCAGTGATCAAGTTCGTTCTCTATCAACATTTATTGAAAATGACTTCCAAAAGAAAATCAAAACGACAGTAGCCTTCATTGATCTGACTTGCGCTTATGGCATAGTATGGAAAGAATGGCTAGTAAATCAAATGCAGTGCGACAGATTATTTCAAATTCAGAACAACCTAATGTCAAAGCTAGGAGCGACAATACCCAACAAAAAATGTTACTTTCGACCTAATTACGCAAATAATAGAGAAAAAAGATATGCTAGAAAGGGCGAAACACGAACAGAGTGGATGATTGTACGACCTCGTGTACTCCCTTATTTACTTTTACATTCCCACTTGTCAGGTCACATACATATCAGCGCTTTTATCATCCCATGTTTGTCTCTTCCAATACTAGTAGGTGACTGGTCAGGGATGCTTGCGACGCATGTAATACATACTTTGGATGCTATGTTCTAGCATGTGGTCTTTTCCGGATTGAATTCAACAGTACTAGGGACACCTTCCCTAGTCGGTTTATAACTTTTCCACCACAGCCCAAAAAAGGAATATTTCAAATTAGCGTTAATAGGAAAACTAATAAATTTAAAAGTTTACACAATAGTTTACACAATAGTAGGGTTGGTTCTATCGCCGCTCTTGTTTAACATTTGCACTTCAGATGTTCCCACTACAATCTCATGCAAATTTACTTATGCGAATGACATGGCTTTGGATGCAAGAAAGAAACATCAAGAACGTCTAAGCTATTTTAGAAGGCGACCTAAATATTATTAAAGCATATTTTAAAAAATCGAACCTTCAACCAAATCATAGAAAGACAGTAGTTACGGCGTTCTATTAGGCAGGTATTATACTAAAACATAATACAAACCCAAAATACTTCGACGTAATACCAGATCGTACTCTAACTTTCAAGCAACACTTAAATAAAACTGCAGCTAAAATAAAAACACGCAACAACATCATTTACAAGGTTGCAAACACTTCTTGTGGGGCCACTTCAGACACAATCAGGACAAGCGCTCTGGCATTAGTCTATTCAACAGCTGAATATTGTACACCATTATAGGCTAAAGAGTCACCACTAACGTCCTTGATGTACGATTAAATCAAACCATGAGGTATATTACGGAAATGATTCCCAATGGCCTCCGGCTTTAAGCAACATTGCACCAATTCCCAAAACACGTCGATCAGCTGTCCTTAAAGCTCAATATTAGAAATGTCAAAAGAATCCGTCACTGCCAATAAATACCGACATCGACCAGCTAAACCAAGGCCAATTACGGCTCAGATCTCAAAACAATTTCACAATCGATGAGCATTGGATATGCGAATAGAATGAAGAAGCTAACAACGCACACCTAATAGAAAACCCCCTGGTCAAACCCAAAGGTATTTTTTTTTCCTCCGGTCCGAAAATGGTGTAATCTTAACCGAATGAGTAGGTCATGAAACCAATGGGACATTGCTGAACAGTCCACTACATCAGCCAGGGAATGTCCAACCACACGATTCGTGCTGAAGAGTTCACTACATCAGCCAGGAATGTCTAGCTACACGATTTGAAATCCACGAACTAACTCATAGCCAATTGAATGGCTCAATATCCGACTTTAAAGTTTTCATTTTTTTTTTGTAGAATGTTAAGTAATATGTAAAGTTCATATATATATATATATAATATATATATATATATAATATATATATATATATATATATACATATATATTGAGATAATAATAAATATAGAAGAAATTAGCAGAATAATGTTATGAGTTTTATTAATAAATTTAAATAATGATTAAAGAAATCATTCATAAGTTATAGACTAGAGAAATTATAAAAAAATATTTATATGAGGGTATTTTTAAGAAATTAGCAAATAATAAGTCTACAACGTTTTATTTTAATAATTATAATATTATGATATATTTAAGTGAGCCATGTGCATAGGCAACCAAATATACACTAAATTGACACTGTATTATTATGACATAAGTGAATTTGAACTGAATAAGTGACAATTGAATAATAATTACGGATGTAAAATAGTGTTATGTATTGATTTAAGATGTTTAGTGTATATATAAGTGTATATTCTGATCTGAAGAGCCTAAATGTCCATAAAATTCTCCATATAAAAGCAAAGAATTCTCTGGAACATGTTATTAAAAGGAAGTTAACCCTATTTGCGGAGTAGAATATTCGAGAACATTCAGATATTGATGAAATAGAACAAATTCGAACATGATTTATTGCTAGAATATTCGGGAACGATGAAAAAATATAAATACAATGTAATTTGGAGCAAGGATTCATTAGACAGTTCAAGACAGTATGAGAGTAAATTAAGACAGTTGCAGTTTACAGTATGAGAGTTACAGTGAAAGTTAAAAGTTAAACAGTTATTCATTAAGACAGTTACAGTTGGACAGTTAACAGTTACAGTAAGACAGTGCATTCATTAAGCAGTAAATCATTCAGTCAGTTGATCAGTAAATAGTACAAGCAGATAGTATACAGTGGTCAGTATTAAAGTATTAATTATACAGTACAGTATGCAGTAATCAGTGATTCAAAGTTTTATAGTATTTGAAAGTATATTAAAATTATAATATCTATATATGGTGATTGGAAATTATTAAAAAGAAAAAATAAGATTATAAGTAAGAAGCAAAGAAGAAACAATAAATAAAGAAGAATATTTTACCCATTTATAAATGCTATTAAGAAGAAAAATAATTTAAATTTGTAGAAGCTAATAATTAAAACATTGTGGTGTATTTGGAAAAAGTAATTTCACAAAAACAAGGATAATCGAGACTGAAAACGAAGATATTGAGTGGTGATTAAACCCTGTATTTTGGAAAACAGTTTCATTTAGGCATTCAGTGACAGAAAGGTACCAAAATCTGTGAATATAATTTAATTATTGTAAGAATTTCAATTTAATATGGTCTATATTAGATATATGTTTGTATTTCATAATAATTATAATAAATATAATTTTAAAAAGTACTTACAAACTAATTCTTTGAGAAGCGCGATAAAAACCCTATACTTATACTTATATGTTATTTTAAATTATTCATTGCTCATACAAAAACAAAACATCATAGCAATATATACGTCTATAATTGCAAGGTGACTACTTTTATCAGTTCTTTAATGTCTCTGTCTTGTTTGTTGTACTTTAACCTAAGCGTTTACGTCTAAAGCATCCTTTCCTGTCTTTTTGTGTTTTAGATCGTCTACAGAGAGAATATAAATAAGAGTCGGTATGCAAAATACTCTTTAATTGAAAGCTTACAATTGCTTGTAAATTAGGATACAAAAGACCAGTGTGAAGGCGCATTAGTTATTCAATTCCATTGAACGTGTTGGTTCAACCACCCACACCGTTGATCGCGCCAGATTTTCCTATTTTAGAATGCACTGTACAGTTGCTGGCATCAAAATTTCATCACGTTAAAGCGGATTAAATGTTTTCTCTACATTTACAAAGAGAGCCGTCGTTTAACTGTGCAAATACTAGAAATAAATCTCCATATTTTCAAATACAGTAACTGATAAATCCATATCTTATCCATTTCTTCCCATTATCCATAAGAAACAATTTCCATATGCTTTGAAACATAGAAGACTAACGACTGCATAAACTAACGTCATTTGCTACAACTCGTCCAGGGTAGTAATAGGTAATAGGAATGCCACAATGTTAAGAAACCAGTTTCAAATTTATACGAAGCTACTGATCACTCGTATCGTATCATATTGAGAGTCTGTCTATATTTCTGTGTTTCTATTCAACGGTAGGCATTAGCGTGCTTCAGAATATTTTGTAAGGTGTAAAATCATAGACATTTGTTCAGAAGAAAAATTTTCTTATAGCTTGTTATCTGCCGCAACATATTTGCAATATATTTGCAGCAATTAATTGCAACGGTATTACTATGGTTAACTAATATGAGCATGGATATATGGTATTTACTGGTATGTTTGACAACTAAGACTTTCAAAAACCAACACAACCTTTTGTTTTTAACCGTTACTTAATTATTAGAGCAATTATTCGATCTAAACCTTCCAGACACTAGTGAATTAATAACGGACGAATCTAATACATTTGCATTCTTTTACGCAATATATATATATATATATATATATTATATATATATATATATATATATATAAACTAAATTTTCTATTTCTAGGTAGCTATAGGTAGCTCGGAATATATCCTCCTTTGATGTTTATTGAAATGAGTTCAATTACCACTACAAAATTAAAAAGTATCACAAAAAGTAAATTACGTTTAAACTCGTACGTGAAACTGTAGGCCCCGAATATCCTGTGTACGCTTAACAATATCATCATCAATCAGCTAATCGCGTCCACTGCTGGACATTGGCCTCCCTCAGTTCTTTCCAGTGTTCTCTACACTGGGCCGCTTGTAGCCAGTTTCCCGCTACACGTTTTATATCATCGGTCCATCTAGTCGGTGGTCGTCCTCGGCTTCTTTTATAGTTTCTGGGCCTCCATTCCATAATGTCTGACTCCTTGTCCCAGCGACGTGGTTCTTTCGATGACGTCTTGAACTCCTGATCTTTGCCTAATTTGTTGGTTTGCTTATGTGGTCTCGAAGGCTCACGTTCAGCATTGCACGTTCCATGGCTCGTTGTGTAACTCTGAGTTTATTCGCAGATTTTTGCGTGAGTGTTAAAGTCTCTACTCCATAAGTTTGTACAGGTAAAAGACATTGGTTATAAACCTTTCGCTTGAGACACATGGGAATTGAACTTTTTAGAATATGGCTTAATTTGCCAAATGCTGCCCAAGTTAGGCCTATTCGCCTCTGTATTTCATGTGTTTGATTGTCTCTGCTTATTTTGATTTCGTGTCCCAGATATTTGTAAGTGTCTATTTGTTGTATGGTATTATTGTCAATAGTTATATTTCCACTCATTACGAGATTTGTTATAAGTTTAGTTTTCTCAAAGTTTATCTTTAATCCTGCCTTTCAGACAGACTTTTAAGCGAATGCATCATAGAAACTGTATCTTGTAAATTATCTGCGATTAATACAACATCATCTGCAAATCTAAGGTGATTTAATTAATCACTTTCTCCATCTATATTGATGCCCATATCTTGCCATTGAGTGCTCTTAAATATTGACTCTAGAGCTGCCGTGAAACAATTTTGGTGAAATATTGTCTCCTTGTCTAACTCCTCGACCTAAGCTGAATTTTTCTGTGTCTTCGTGTAGTCGTATACTTGATGTAGCGTTCTCGTAGATGTTTTTGATTAGTGTCGTGTACCTGTAATCTATTCGGCTTTGATTTAGGGCTTCCAGTATTGTTTCAAACTCTACAGAATCAAAAGCCTTCTCGTAATCGACAAATGCAAGAACCAGTGGTATGTTGTACTCGATGCACTTTTCTATTAAGATCTTTATGGTATGCAAATGATCATTTGTGCCATATCCTGCCCTGAAGCCTGCCTGTTCTTTGGGCTGATAGAAATCAAGTTTAGGTGTTAGCCTCTTTGTTAAGATTTTCATAAAGAGTTTGTACATATGTGTCAAGAGGCTGATGGGTCTATAATTTTCTAATTTAGTAATATCGCCTTTTTTGTGTAACAAGACTATTACTGCATTGTTCCAGTCTTTTGGAATCGTACGCGCATGTAAGCATTTATTAAACAGTTCGCTTACTGATTTTAATAAAATTTCTCCTCCTGCTTTTATTGCCTCGATAACGAGTCCATCATCACCAGGCGATCGATGGTTCTTCATTTCCTTTAAAGCTGCTCTTATTTCTGACACAGTAATGGGTAAAAGTATTTCCGATCCTGATTTATGAGAGTCTTTACTCGTGTCGGGAAATTGTCTTGTGGTCTTTGGCTGGTATAGAGGTCTTTATAAAACTCTCTGGTTATTTTCAGAATGTTTTGTTTATCTGTTGTTGCCTTTCCGTCTTTATCTCTCAGCTTGTATATTTCTTTTTTACTTTGTGTGAGTTTTCTTTTCATTATCTTTAAACCTTTGTTCTCTTCTACTGTTTGAGTAATTACATTAGTATTATATCTTCTTACATCTTTTCTAATTTCCGCTGAAATTCTTTTATTTAGTTTTCTATATTCTTCTTTGTTTCCCTTTTCGTTCTCGCTTAGGTTTCGTCGTATTTCCATGAGAGCTTTTGTATTTTTGCTAATCTTTTCACTTTTGGTGTCATTTTTTTTGCAAAATTTGAGTTGTGCATTTCTAACCGAGTCTGTTATTAATTTATTGTGATCGTCGATACTTAGAGGTTTGGGATTATTACTCTGTAAAGTTTCGGCTATATTTTTTATGTATGCTTCTGGATGATTTGGTGAATTCCAAACTATGCGTTTGCAACTGTTTATCATCTTTGCTCTTTCTTTTTGTAGATTTATCGTTACTCTAGCTCTTACTGGTCTGTGGTCGCTTCCTACTGATAGTTTATTGAGTACAGTGACATCTTGAATAATTTGCTTTTTGTCTGTTATTATATAATCATATTCGCTCTTAGTTCTTCCGTCTGGACTAGCCCACGTCCATTTTCTATTCTGTTTCTTCTTAAAAAAGGTGTTCATTGCATAGTTTGTGTTGCAGTAGGAAGTTGGTAAGCATTTCGCCTCTTTCGTTTCTTACCCCGATTCCAAAATCTCCGATTGCCACTTCTTGTTCGTCCTTTTTCATTCCAAGTTTCCCGTTAAAATCTCCCATTATCAGATTGTAATGAGCCGGTTCCTGCTTTTTTGCTCTTTCGATTTCCTCATAGAAGGCTTCGACAATTTCCTCTTCGTAATCGCTGGTGGGGGCGTATACCTGGATTATTTTCAGATTGTATCTCTTGTATATTAACAATATACTACACAAATATATGCCAACGAGATGTCTACGTTCTAAATTGGGTATGGCACATTAAGAAGCTAAATATTTTGTGAAAAATGAGCTAATTTCTAAGGCCGTCCAGATAATTTCACTCTGAATCTTAATATCCGGGGATTACTTTCTTTGTTAAGACATATTCTAATAAACTATGAAAATAGTGAAATAATAAAGAGAAGTTTTAAGCTTATAAACATTTACAATAACTCTTTATCTTTATAATAACTTTACAATAACTTTTTAACAAAATTCTTAGTAAACAAAATTATTAATCATTGTCTAAACAGGAGTGTTATAAACAAATTGTACCTACTTTGCGTTCCGACCATAGTAAAAGAAGTTTACTTAGACTAGAACAACTCATAACATAATTTATATAATAAATAGAAATAATCATATTTCTGACGGATATTCTCAAGTTAAAGTTGATTTCATGTAATCGAATGAACTATCTTACAAGTAAAGTCGTCCCAGGAACGCAACTCAACAATCTTGGTAATATCATTTTAAGGTCGTCTACTTTAAAATGTATAATGTATGTCTGAATTGTTAATATAAATGAGACAGATAAAATTAAATTATTAGAAGAATTTTTCACCAAGAAACGAGAAAGCAAAATTTGTTTAATTTACTAATGTTTGTAGTTTGGGAACAATTTCCGAAGTAGAAATTGAAACGTCAATCAACTTACTTTATCCTTTAATTGTGGCTTATTCCCACTTAAATAGTAATTACTTTACAATGCCACAAGAAACTAGCTTCAGGACAATATAGAGTCAGTATCATTTGCTCTACCTAGTCGTTTCCTCAAGTAAGATTGGAAGCAATTCAAAGAAAATACCGAGAATTCCGTAGAAATTTAGTTTTTTGTATCAAAATGTCGTTATTAACACAAATCAAAAGCTTTTACATGGCAAAAAACAGTCGCAGTGCAAAGATTATTGTTTAGTGCTTAATTATACCTGATGCAGTACAGAAAACAGCATCACTGGTACATTTTGGAGATTTAAGAAAATTTTTATGGATAGTCCATCAGTACTACAGGAAGATTTGCTTTTGATCCTACTGATTGTTTGAATCAGTTCAGATTTATCAACTGGTTTTATAAAGAATGAATTCGAGACCTTTTTTGAATTGATGAGATAGGAAATAGGATCTTTTTGTAGCACAATAGTTGATGTTATATTAATTTTTACTCACATTAAACACGTTGATCGCCATAATGATAATATTTTTTGCCTTTTCCCAGGCCAATTAATTTTTCTCGTTTAAAACGCATACAAATGCAGTACAAAAACAACGCATTTCTTAAATATAGCAAAATTTCTTTCTAAACATGATTTTGAACTGCGAGGCACGGCTGCACACCGCGCGGACTTAGAAATAAAATTGTTAAGCTGAGGCCATGCGATGCGCACGTGCCTCGCAAATTTACAAGAATAAACCTGCATATTGTTGCGGTATGGATCTAACCAGTGTATTATTTAGTTTAGTTCGCATCAACTTGTTATCGTAGTAAGAGTATCGCAGTAAAATTGAGAAAAATGGGTGATTATGAAAAAAATCAAAGTAAACTACAAAAACTAATGGATGATATGTTGTCAGATGAAGAGGTGTTTGAGTATTCATCGGAAAGTTATATAGCTAGTAGTTGTTATTCAGATTCATCTAATTATTCTTCATCTCCTGTTCAAAAAAAGAAGAAAAAAAAGGTACTCAACGTTTCTAATTATCCTAATAGTATAGATCAAACCCAGTACATCATTTGCAGTACAAATCGAAAGCGCTGAACAAGAAAAACATGGTGAAAACATGGAAACTAATCCGATTAGCAGTCCTATGAATCTAATTGATGAAACGATTGAAAGTGTTATCAGAAACTTTGAGTGGGATAGTGATACAGCTGACGAAATATCTAGTGCTTCTAGAGTGTTGAACTGGAATGAGGTAACGGGGATAATTTGAAACATTTCACTGTTTTCGAGCAAGGGTTGAATATAAATGAAAATATCTCAGGTATGCATGATAACCAGCCTATTGATTTTTTTTTACTGTTTGTGGATGACGATATCATGAATTTGATGGTACAAGAAACCAATAAATACGCTTCGCAAAAAGCAGAAAGAACCAATTTACTTCAAGCTCGGATTCGACAATGGAAGGATACTACTACTGACGAATTGAAAATATTTTTGGGTATACAGATTTGGATGGGATTAGTTCAGATGCCTAGTGTGACATCATATTGGTGTAAGAATATCTTATATTCAAACGAAATAAAATCGTTAATGTCCAGAAACCGATTTGAGCTCCTCTTGAGCCACTGGCATTTTGCTGATAATCAAAGTACAGATACTTCGCACAGACTTTACAAAATCAAACCCCTTCTAAATCATATCAGTCAAAAATTTCAAAACGCAGTAACCCCTTCACGTAATGTTTGCGTAGACGAAACCCTCGTGCCTTTCCGAGGACGTCTTAGTTTTCTACAATATATAAAAAACAAAAGACACAAGTTTGGGGTAAAAGTTTTCAAACTTTGTCTTGAACAAGGTTACACGTATGATTTCAAAATATATTGTGGGACAGAAAAAAATACTACTTCTGACAGCGTACCAACATCGATTGTTATGGGGCTTTGCAAAAATTTATTGGATAGTGGCCGAACCATATTTGTGGATAACTATTATACCAGTATCGAACTTGCTCACAAATTGCTGGACAGACAAACTCATCTGGTCGGTACCTTAAGAAAAAATCGGAAGGGAATCCCGAAAGACATAGTACAAAAAAAATTAAAAAAAGGCGAAGTTATTGCCAAGGAAAGTGATTCTGGAGTGGTGATACTGAAGTGGTGTGATAAACGTGAAGTTTTGATGCTGACAACAAAACACAAAAATGAAATGGTTACTGTAAAGTCCAAAAATGGAACTGAAAAGGAAAAACCAACAGCTATTAGAGACTATAACCAAAACAAAAGTTTCATTGATCTCTCTGATCAACTAAAAGCCTACTCTTCTTGCCTCAGACGTAGCCTCAAGTGGTATCGCAAATTGGCAATAGAAATTCTTCTAGGTTCAACTATCGTAAACGCGTTTATACTATATAAACAGGTTACTGGTAAAAATATCACAATTACCCAATTTAGAGAAGATATTGCCAAACACTTGCTAAATATCACCTCAAGAGAAAATCCTCCATTGGTAGAGATCCATCACATTCAGGAAGTGAACACTACTAGTAGACGTAGATGCTCAAATTGCTACAAGAACATGTCCGAACAACACGGTAGAAAATATGCGACGTCTAAGGCCACTATGTCGCGTTATAAATGTATACAGTGCGATAAATTTTATTGTATACCTTGCTTTACTTCTGTTCATATGTGCAAATTACGAGTATAAAGACTGCAAAATACTGATTTCTTAGGTTTTATTTTTTATTTTGTTGTTGAAATATAAATTTTGTGTTTATAAATCTAAGCGAATATATTTTATTTTATATATTTTCAAATTTGGTCTGTTTATTTTTCAAATAAAATAATATTTTGCTGTCTAAATTCATTGATTTTGTATTTACCTAACAAACTACATTACAACAGTAAAAAGAATAAAATACATAAAAAAATATGGTATGATATTGTGACATTCAACCCTTAATTAAATCGTAGATAATCGGGTCCAGGGCCGGGCCAACTAACTTAATTTTTTCATTGGGCCATCTACTTTTAATTCTCATAGCATTTCCACTCAAACGTGAAGCAATTCTGTGCAGCGCGGCTTGGAGTAAAACATTACATGCGAGACATATGTGTGCGGCGCGGCCTGTTGTAAATACATTAGTGCGAGGCACACTTGCCGCACATGGCGATCAACGTGTTAACGAAGTATTCATTTAGGTTTTTCAAGTTTGAAAGAGAAAATGTTTGAGTTGAGTTAGTTTTATTTCAAAGATCGTTTATTATGGACCAAGTTTCTTTTGCAACATTTTTAGAGCTTCCCAGATGATTTTGATAGTACATTTTTTAACTGTTTTAATAAGTTTAACAAGTGAAGATCATGCGAGGAGTAAGGCAAGGATGTGTGCTATCGCCGACTCTTTTCAATATATACGCTGGGGAGATTTTTCATGAAGCCCTAACAAACCTAGACCACGGGAATCCGAGTGAACAGTGAATACATCAATAATATCCGCTACGCCGATGACACTGTGTTACTAGCAACCAGCCTAAACGATCTGCAGGCCTTACTAGACCGAGTGCAAACTGTGAGCGTAACATACGGACTGAACCTCAATATTAAGAAAACTAAATTTATGGTTGTCAGCCGTACAAATTTAAATCCCGGGGCACTAATGGCAGGTAGCGAAGAGATCCAAAGAGTCGACAGATTCACTTACCTCGGAACTACCCTCAACGTACAATGGGACTAACGCTCAAGAGATTAGATCCAGAATTGAAATGGCACGGTCTACATTTATTAAGTTGAGATCCTTGCTGTGCTGCAGTGATCTCAGTTTGGGAACCAAAATGCGGATAGTGAGGTGCTACGTTCTTCCAGTGATACTATATGGAGTTGAAGCCTGGACACTGACGCAAGCCACTGAAAAACGAATCGAAGCCTTCGAGATGTGGATATACAGAAGGATACTAAAAATATCTTATGTGGACCATGTCACCAACGTTGAGGTCCTACAGCGCATGACAAAAGAAAAGAAGTGCTTAATTTAATTAAACAACGTAAGCTTGAATATTTCGAGGATATTTTTGAATGTCTCGAAATATTTTCGAGGATCATATATGCTCGCCTAAGTACATATTCAGAGGAACTTGTCGGGGAATATCAAAGTGGCTTTAGGCCTGGTCGATCAATAACAGATCAGATCTTTGTGCTAAGGCAAATACTGGAAAGAACCAATGAATTCAATATCGATACATACCATCTTTTTGTAGACTTCAAGTCTGCCTATGATAGTGTCTTAAGAAATAAATTGTATGAAGCAATGAATGAATTCCACATCCCCGATAAACTGATAAGATTGGTTAAGGCTACAATGCGTAATGTGGTTTGCAAAGTCGAAATATAGGGCGAACAATCACAGGCGTTTGGAACGCATGTAGGGCTGCGACAGGGAGACGCGCTCTCCTTTTCAACATAGCACTGGAAAAGGCGATCAGAGATGCCCGAATAGACAACAGAGGAAATATTTTTAATAAATCATCCCAAATTTTGGCATATGCAGATGATGTGGACCTAGTTGCCCGCACAACACGCAAGCTAGAAGAAATGTATACCACCTTCTCAAATGCCTCAAAATCTATGGGCCTCAATTTTAGAGCTTATATCAAGGGGTGCGAACTCTGAGACAATAGAATCAATTATGGTAGATGTTGTTTTAGTAATTTCTTGTAGGAGAATTAACGTGCATTGTGAAACCATGCGATTTGAATATATTGACCAAAGATAATTGGGTAGCACAAGCAACAGCGTGATTAATATTCAAGTCACCACATAGAATCTTTCAGCTTTTATTGAGCAGATCGTCTAACAAATTTAAACAGGTTCTGAAAAAAATAAATCCGTGGAAGAATCAGGTGATATATAAATGCAAAGAATGTTTAGATTAAGATTCTTGTTATAAACCAATGAAAACTCAAAAAAGGCTTCATTCAACAGAAAGTCATATTTTGTTATAGGAGAGAAATCATTATTGGTAGAAATATTTACCATAAGCTAAACCTGAACGTTCATACCTAGAAATTGTGATATATTTTTCTACAATTTTCTAGATGTAATTTCTACAAAAAAAAAAGACTCGTTGAATTCAAGCCAGAGTTCGGTATAACAGCAACTATAGGAAGAAATCTAATTCCTCTAGAAACAAAAATAATTCACCTATTTTTATATCTTATAGAACGAATATTAATCAGAACCACGCTGAAGTTTTTGTTCATCACTAAATAATTTGAAGTTTCTAGTTACACATAACAAGTCGTATTATTTAATGATAAATTAAACATTTATCACATTTTCATTGCAAAT